>JAGFMW010000013.1:0-579420 GCA_021030935.1 Astrothelium subdiscretum
ATCTTATCAATCGCGTATATAATTCACCGAAAAGCTTCACCTTTGGCTATGTCGCTTGTAAATAGATCTTTGTGCCTTTTTCTCGTTAATAGATAATACAATTAGGTTTAAGGTTTTGACAAAAACAAATATAATCAATTTTTAGTATAATTTATAAAATATTTATATAATTGCAAATATTATTTATTGTTGTATTAAAAAAAATATTAATCTAACAAATATTAAAATTTTAGCTCTATATAAAGTTTAATACTATTTGTATTTTTGTGTAATTATATAATTATAAATTAAATTTCTAAAAAAGAATTTATTTAATATTTTAATCACAAAATTTAATATTTTTTAAAAAAATTAAAAAAATTTTATTATTAATAATTTTATAATTCAAAAATTAATAAAATTTTTAATATATAATATTTATTTACTAATAACAATTTTATATATAAAAAATATAGAAATTAATATAATTAATATTAAAACAATATTTGTAATTACTAAATTTAAAAATTGTTAATTAAAATAAATTTTTATTTAAATCAAAAATAAAAATATAATATATAAATAAACTACAAAAAATTACAAAAATATAAAAAATTGTTTGTTTTAAAAATTTTTCAATATTATCAATTTTATTTTATAGTTTATTTTTTATAATTTAAAATTTTTCAACAATTTTAATAATAAATTGCAAAAATTTATTAGTAAAAAAAATTTCTAGAATAATTTATATTTTTTTAAAAATTCTAAAATTAAAAATTTTTAAAACAATTTATATTTTTTAAAAAATTCTAAAATTGAAAATTTTTAAAATAATTTATATTTTTTTAAAAATTCTAGAATTAAAAATTTTTGAAACAATTTATATTTTTCTAAAAATTTTAAAATTGAAAGCTTCTAAAATTATTTTTTTAAAAAATCTAAAATTAAAAATTTCTAGAATAAAATATTTTTTTGTCAATTAATATTTAAACACAAAAATTTCTTAAATTCAAAAATATATAATTACTAAAAAAATAAAATAAATATAAAACAAAAACAATAAATTAATCAAATTGCGAGAATAGTAATTTTCTCTAAAAAAAAAATATATCACAAAAAAAAAATAGATTTTAGCTTATTTACTATTTAGAAGAAAAAAGAAAACACTAACGACGTTCCGAAAGCTAATATCTAGATTGATATAAAGAAGCCTTTGCTCGATACTAGATACTACACTACAATAATACAATTCATTCAACCCAAACAAGCTCCAACAGATGTTGGGCAACCTTCGGCTGAGGATGTGTACGACGACCTTGAAGAGATTTTCGGAAAGGAGGCCCTTGAGGACAGGTCTCCTCAAATCGAAATGTCGGTTGCCCGTTCGGTCCCGGACTTCCCTCAACGACTCTGCTTGAAGCAGATCTCTTCTGTTCAACTCTTCCTCGAGCCGCTGCCTCCAATACAGCCATGGCGTCCCTAGCAATCCCGGCTCAAGTTTTAAAAAATGCTCCATCAGGTTGGGGATCTCCTCAATGATCTCTTGGGGATATTTCACATTTATCATTCATTTTCATAAGCCGAGGAGAAACAGCAGAGCGAGATTGTTAAAGCTTTTTGATTCGGAGGATCCTCAATTGTAATATGGTATCATTGACATTGTTTACTTTTTCCCCTCGACTTTTAACATAACGTATCAGATAATATCACAGGAACTATGAGAGCTTTCAACTATTACACATAACCTCGTGAACCTTCAGCCAAATTCGTTCGGGAGTATGTGATGGCAATTTGTCTCAGAATACGCACGAGAACGACCAGGACGAATAGATCAATGGCTATTATCCGAGAATAAAATGGTGATTTTCGACTTGCCTTTCGGTACGCTTGCAATTATAGTCTCAAGAAGAATATTCCATATGATTTGCAGAAATGGGTGTATGCTCAGGTTTCGTAAGATACTCTGGCTATCATCCACTTTCTATTCTTAAGATTTCCAGCTTTTATTAATAATCTATGGGTTGATCTCAAGTTCGTCTTTAATATCCGTGTATCATTATTCGTTGGTGGGTGTTGCAGTACCAAGGAGCATTCGACCATTAATCCTTTTACTACCCGGAAATTGTGCAAGCTTTGCGTTTCGTATAGCGAGCTTCGAGAAATCAAGAAAAGATATCGACGATTGCATCTTGCAAGTGTGCACCGAAGTGCTATATGATGTTGCAGCGTTATCCCTTTTATTATAGACACAGGCCCTAGTTGTCTCGCTCAAAGCAAAAATGTGCCCAGGTTCAAAAAATGCGAAAGATCGTTGTTATTTTGGACTATGTTTCAAATACTATGAAATATTTCAGTCTAATTTCGTTTACTACGGCTAATTGTTCTAATCCGTGCTTCAATTTCGAGGCAATTGAAGATTTTGTAGAAAACTTTCCAAGTGAAGATTGTTCCCCAGCTTAGACGGAAGCATCGTAAAGCATTCCAGCTTCAGCCTTTTCACTACTATTAAATCCGATCCGAAGATTGCTCCCAAGTTCGAAGAATACATTATCATGGAGACAGATTGTCTTCCCAAAAGATTTGTCAGGATACACCGACATTCTAAGACCAATCCTAGACACCAGGCATACACCGCAATTGAGCGAGTCGGAAGACCAAGAAATCTGGTTTGCTGGATCATTCAATATGCATTGGTACAAGGCACAAGCAACGCTCTCATACAATTTAAAGCTCAACGAAGCTATAAGACTATGATGAATTATACAATTTACCGCGCAGACTCTTTATCTACAAAACCTTCCCCGCCACCGCACTCGCACTCCGATCCTTCGTCTCCACCTTCTTCAACGCCTTCCCCGCCTGAATATCCCCCAACAACGCACCCCGATTCGGCTGTCCCTGACCCGCACTCGGCAACGGCGGCGGCGGTGGTGGCGGCGCCCCGTCACCACCTACACCCACACCCGCACCCGCACCGGGCATCGGCGGCGGAGGAGGCGCCCCTCCACTCGGCATTGGAGGCGGCGGCGGAGGCGCACCGGGAGCACCGCTGGAAGGTGGCATGGGCGGCGGCGGAGGCGCGGCGCTACTGGGAACCGGAGGCGGCGAGCTGGGACCTTTGGAGGAAGGGCTCTCGCCGCTCTCGGTGTCCATGGCCGAGAGGGGACGGGGCGGGGCCATGGTGCCGAAGAGGATGGAGGCCAGCTGTTTGGCGGAGCCGCCGGTCGGGGCGTCGTCGTCGTCGTCGGACGAGTCGGCGTCGGAGTCGGCGACGGACCAGTCGTCGGTGTCTTCGGAGCGGCCGCGGGTACGGGTGCCGGTTGGTTGTGGAGGAGGGAGGGGTGTTGAGGAGGAGGATGTAGCGTTTTCTTGCTGGGTGAGACGGTGGAAGGGATTGGTCGAGACTTCGGTGTTGGGGGTCGGCGCGGTCATGGACGAAGCGGCACCCGGAATACCGCTGTCGTTGTTGGCTTGTCCCATCTTTTTGAAGAAGGGATTCTTGGTTTCGGGGTCGCCTAGGCCACTCGCAATTGATGGCGTTGTTGAAGCGGCAGGACTAGGTTGCTGAGGAACGGGAGGAATAGATGGTGCTGGTGGAGGCGAAGCAACGGGTGCGGCTGTGGGAGGAGAGCTGACGTCGCGAGAGAGCTCCTGGCTTGTGGTTGGCGTCGTTTCTTGTGGGGTGATCTCTTGTGGTCCTTCCTCGTCTGAAGAATCCTCGTCTCCAAGGCCTTCGAGCTGCATTTGCAGCTGGCGCTCTCGTTCCTTGGCAGCCTCAATTTCCGCTCTTTGTGCAGCCAGTCGGGCTTCCTTCTCCTTGGCCTCTCGTTGCGCAGCCTGCTTCCTCCGCTTCTCTTCCTCTTTCTTAATTTTACCTTGCTTGACTTGTTCCTCAAGTGCTTTGAGGCGGGCTTGAGAGGCTTCTTGCTCCTTCCTCAACTCATCTTCCTGTCGTTTCTCCTCTTCCCTACATTCGCTGTTAGTGACCGAATTTGCCGCTCCTTTATTTATGAGAACTTACTGCATATTTCTAGTTTCAACCTCCATGGCTTCTTGCTGTTCCTTAATAGCTTGCTCGGCAATCTGCTGCTCTGCTCGCTTAGCTTCTGCCTCCGCCTGTTTCTGCTCTTGCTGAGCTACATCTGCTTTGCCCTTTCGAGATGGTGGAGGCGGGGGTTTCTTTCCAGCTGGCTTGGCAGCGGTCGGAGGGACGATTTGCTCGTCGGCAAGCCTTTGCTGTCGCTCCTGATCGCGGCGCGCATCTTCTTCCTCAGCCTGGCGGAGTCGATCTTCGCGGTCTTTGGCTTCACGCTGCTGCCTCTGTGCTGCACTTTCGCCAGCCTTTGCAGGTGCTTTAAGGCCAAGTGCCGCCAAACGCTCTGCCATACGCTGCTCGGCTTGCTGCTTGATGAAAGCCGCTCTTTCCTCGGCAGTCTTATACGATGAATACGACGAGCCGGTCGTCTGAGGGGTTGAAGCAGTGGGCTTGCTTGACGTGTCAGATGGTGGAGCTGGACTGTCCGTTCGTGTGAAGCTGCTGGTGCGACTGCCGTTGCCCATTGGGGATGGCACATCTCTCGACTTTGTTGCCCGAGCATCACTGTGTGTTATAAGTACGGACGTAGATAGTAATAAATGAGTCAACTTACTCGTCCCGTCGAAGTCTTGCACTCCTGCTGGTGCGTTGCAAATCGAAGATGAAATCCCGCACATCATCCTCTACCCCAAGACCATCTTCCCACCTTCTTCGCTCATGTTGGGCGCTGGAGTCTTCGGTGCCTTCCTTCAGCTGGAGCTCCAAGCCTCTGCCATATTCGCCGACGCTGTCTTCTACATCTCGAACCATGCGTTCATTATTCTCCCGCTCGGTTCTGACCCGAGAATTCTCTGCGTCCAACCGCTCAGAGGCAGCGGAAGCATCGGCGCCACCACCAGGGGCCGGTTTACCAGTCAATGCAGCTGATCGCTGCTGCATCATAGCCCTCGCGCGGGCTTTGAGTCTATCAGATTCTGTAACAGCGCCACCAGGACCGGTCCCCACAATGGACTCTGCGCTGTTCGGATGTGCCTTGGCATCCTTTAATCGGAAAAGCTCCATTTGCGCATCTGCAATAGCACGCTCACAACGTCTTACGTTCGATGCCATCTCCGGGAGTTTGTCAGTTAAGTTTTGCAATTGACGGCGGAGTGCTCTGCGTTCGGCATCTGAATCACCAGACTTGAAGGTGGCATTCGGATGACTGTCAATGTCTTCTTGTATTCGCCTTATCCTGCGATACAGTTCTTCAGCGTCACGCCGATCCTTACGGTCCAAAGCATCCTCTTCGTCAGCTCGACTCTCATCCTTAAAGTCAATTGCATCGAGTAAGATCTCTTTTTCATGGATCAGCTTCTTGACCTGGTCAAGAGACATCTCCTCCGTTGATTGGTCGGATAACGCTGGTGAACCCGGAACCTGTGGAGATGGCGAACGTCCACCTGCCCCGACGCGATGGCGGGCGCTCGATCGGTAACCAACTTCATCATCATTGTTTCTAAAGACCGTCCCGTCTTTACGTCCGCCTACGCCCGGACTGCCTGCCCGGAACGAGTGTGACTTCAAATAGCTGACACCAGTCTTTTGGGGCTGTAAAAACGCTCCTGATGACTTCCTGTCTTCGGCGTCGCGTGAAAGGAGCGACTTCATCGTTCCGATCGAGTCATTCAGGTTCCGAGTAGAAGGTGGAACAAGCTCAGGAGGCAAACGGTTAGGAACGGGATATCCATTGAGCTTTCGATAAATCAAATGCATGGCAATCGCAAACTCGTCAAGGTTGAGTCTTCCCCTGTCGTGTTGGTCAGACAAGGTCCAGATCGCTTCCAAGTCAGGTTTTTCGAGTCCGCTTTGGCCAAAGATTTCAATCGCCTGATCGCCACTGACGAAGCCTTTATTGAAACCATCCCAGGCTTTGAAGAGGTCGTCGTAGATCTTCTTCTCGTCCTTAGTCACAGCCCACGGCACTGTTGCATTCCCTCGCAAGCCGGTTGTTGTAAAGCCGGACTCTCGACCGGGTTGCGGCATCATCTGCTGCTGTAAAGCCGAGATATTCGGCAAACCAGATGCTGGAGCGTTAACAAGACCCCACTGTCCGGGCCTTCCTGTAGGTTGAGCATTGAGCGGAGCAAGTCCAGTTTGCTGCGGCGACATAGTATTCCCAAAACCAGTCGGCATGGGCGGCATTGGTGGCCTGGGTCCACTGTATCCTGTCGCTTGTGGCATGCCTCCTTGGAAAGCCGTTGGCTGTGGCTGAAGCTGGGATGGTTGCTGCTGCTGCTGGAAGCTCGTTTGCGATTGGAAACCAGTTGGCTGAGGTTGAAAGCCCGTAGGTTGCGCTGTTATTTGAGAGAGCAACTGACTATTCGATGGTTGTTGTGGTTGAGGCTGCTGCACTGTGGGTTGGTTGAAGTTTGGAGCGTTGGTTCGCGGCGCTTCCTGGGGTTGGCTATCTACTACACCAAAAGAGATGATGTCGACCATGCTTGAGACCTCATTTTTGACTCGTTCGGGTAGGCTTGATGGTAGTTGCTTGCCAGTGAGCTTCAAATTACAAAGATACATTGCAAGTGCAAACTCTGGGAAGAGTAATTGGCCAGATTTAGTTGTGTCTGATAGAGTCCTGACCATCGTTAGCCTTCAGCGACAACGGATCGTGGACGAGATAGCTTCGTACCATACGTGGGACAAGTCATCACCAGATAGTTTTGACCTCAGCAGCAAGTCTTTTGCTTGATCCCCTGATAGTGCTTGTCCGTTGCCCGCCGCCGACTTAAACAGTTGCTCGAATTTTGCCTGGTCTTGTGCCGTGATAAATGACAATCTAATATTTGGTATCTTCGATCCACTAGCAGAGGATTTGGGAGGAGGCGCTGGAGCAGCCGAGGACCGAAACGAGTCGGCCATTTGCGAAGACGTGAGCCCCGTTTTCTGAGCCTGTTGTTGGGGCGCGTCTTGGAAGTTCTGCTGGCCATTCTGGAAGGGCTGCTGTGTCTGTTGGAAGCCTTGCTGCCCAGTCTGAAATTGCTGCTGTTGCGGCTGTTGATAAGACTGCTGTTGTGGCTGCTGGAATGATGTATTACTCTGGCCGGAATAGCCAGTATATTGTGGTTGCTGCTGAGCTGGGCTCTGCTGCTGCCCTGGAAGTCCTGTTACTTGAGACTGTAGAGGGCCTCCTCCAGGATAGCCTGTAAATTGCTGCTGGAGCGGTCCGCCGGGGAAGCCGTTTTGCTGCTGAAACGAGGGTTGCCCGTATGGAGGCTGCCCCGGCCGCCCACTTGGGGTGCCTCCAAGGAAAGAGCTCGATCCTGAGTACATGGCAATTGGTGAGGCGCACGATACTACAAGATCAGGCCGGAGATTTGTGGTGGTGGAGGAAAGGTGCGGCGATAAGAGCGCGAAAGCTTGGTCAGTCGTCTGCCGCGACCAACCTAAGGGGCTCCTGGCTCCTGCTTCTGGGTCCGCGCGTCATGCTGCAAGCTCTTATTTAGTCCTCAAGGACGCCAGATTGCCACGCTTTGTAGCGAACCTTCCAATTACGAGAGCGATGGCTTCTAACGGCAATACGACCTCCCAGAAAGAAGATTCCGATTTTGCCCAGGTGCGGAAAGCCCAACGCTGCTCCTCCTACATTTTGCTTTGCTAACATGTGGCCTCCAGGCTTTCCAGGAAATTGCCAAAGGCGAACAACAGGCCTCAGCTCTGGAAAACAACCTGACGTCTCTGGAGAAGAAAATTGATGAGCTATTGAACAGGGCACATGAAGATCAGAAGAATCTAGCATCGCTCGCAAATCATGCAAAGGCAGAGTCGCAGGAGAGCGATGCCAATACCAACGAAGCCGTTAGCAAGGAAGCGACGGGAAAATAGCGCTTTCGTCCAAGACGAGACCGTCCATTAAAATATCATTATCTCGTGAAATTGAACTGCTGGTATTCAGCATTACAACAGAAACCAACCGTCAACCGCGCCAAAAGAAATTCTAGACTAAATCGCTGGGTTGCCTACATAAGGCTTCTCTCAGCTGTGAAAGGCTATGGATTGGTTGAAAACTGCCATAAAGCAGCTTCTCTACACATGATCATCACACGACAAATCTCCCAACCTCGTCGGTTTCAAACTCGGTGTGCTCGTCCCGAATAATCTGTCCAAATGGAAGTTGCCCCGGTAGTCCTTCTCCGCCACCCCGACTTCAGTTACGATACCATCAATCAATTCTGCTGGCGTCACATCAAACGCCGGATTCCACACGTTGATCCCGTCAGCCGCGATGCTAACCGTCTCTTCCCGTCCAACATCAAGCGAAACGGCGTTGTGTCGCAGACCTTTAACCATCGTGACCTCCTTCCCTGGACGTTTTTCGATGACGACATCGGAGCCATCCTTGGTATTCAGGTCGATGGTGGTTCGTGGTGCAGCTACCAAAAACTTCACGCCGTGATGTCGAGCAAGAACCGCTAAACCGTACGTTCCAATTTTATTTGCAGTATCGCCATTTGCGACCACCCGATCAGCGCCTACTACGATAGCTGCAATGTCCGACTGTAACAGCAAGGCACCGGCCATAGAGTCTAGGATGAGCGTGGAAGGGATCTTGTCGTGGACAAGCTCGAAGGCCGTCAAACGCGAGCCTTGATTGTACGGCCTTGTTTCGGTGCAAAAGGCCTGGGCAAGCCATCCGTTTGCGTGCAATGAGCGAATGATGCCTAGCGCTGTACCGTATCCTGCGGTTGCTAAAGATCTAAAATGGTTAGAATATTTTCTCTCAAATGACAGGACGGCGGATTTGAAATACCCCGTGTTGCAATGCGTCAAAATGCTGACTTTAGCTGTGGGTCCCGATCTTGCGTTTTCTAGAACCCACTCTGCGCCATGTTTTCCGATAGCTTCGTTGTCGGCGACATCATCGATCAGCATCTGCTCTGCGGCTTTCACATACGCCTTCCGGACATCGCTGCCGGTCGCACCCAGTTTCTGTACGCCATACTCGACGACTTCCTTCAATTTTCTCGCCGCGTCCGATAGATTCACCGCTGTCGGTCGGCTTGTAACGAGATAGTCCAGCTTCTCGTTGATGAACACGCCCACTTCCTCCGCTACCTGAGACAATTTGCCCCGGTACGACAGACTTTCCAGTTCCACTGCCAAAGCCAACGCGGCAACAATCGCTATGGCTGGCGCACCTCGTGTGCGCATTTCTTTGATCGCATACCACGCATCTTGCGAATCTTTAATATTTTCATACAACTCTGCATGCGGTAGTTTCAACTGATCGAGTATCTGGAGATCGGCGTGCTTGTATTTGATAGATTGGAGCACCATGATAGTTGTAAAACAGGCTTGGGGCAAAGTTGCCAGAGACTTACCTAGGTAGCTTACATGGTGTTCGACGGAGATTTTTCGGTAGATCTCAAGCCGGCAGTGTGATATAGAAGTGATGTAGTTGCGTCGAAAAGAGGCGAAATTTATTTTGTTGACGTCACAAGCCAGCAGCTATCCCCTGAGCTACCCCCAGTAAATCCGGCGTGCTCCTCGTCAGTGGGCGAATCAGGAGTTTCCCTTCTTTTTATTAAATGGAGAGTTATTTGATGTTTTGAAAAGCCACTCCTTCCGTTTGCAACGTTCTCATAATACCTTAGTTCTCGTAATAATTCAAGATGCCTCATGCGTCTGCTACCTTAGACGCACACAAGCTCACGCTTCAATCTGCTGTACAACTCCCCAATTCCAAGGTCGCTATTCCGCGTTTAGGCTTCGGTGTCTATCAGAGCCACGGAGCAACTTGCCTATCATCATGTTTGACTGCATTCCAAGCCGGCTACCGTCACATCGATACTGCGCAATATTACGCAAACGAGGCCCAAGTTGGGCGCGCCATTCTGGAGTCTGGCATTCTACGCTCTGAAATCTTCGTCACTACCAAGATGCTGGCACCAGCGAGAAGTCCCAATCAGCCTGGCGTGCCGGATGAGCATGAGACGTACCTGAGCATCATTGAGAGCTTGAAACACTTCGCTGTGGGAGAGAAGGGATATGCCGATTTATTCCTGATACACAGCCCGCATAGCGGTCCGGCGGGGAGGAAGACACTCTGGAAAGCCCTGGAAAGAGCACACAAAGAGGGAAGAGTGAAGGCGATTGGCGTGAGTAATTTCGGCGTTGGTCACATTGAAGAGTTGAAGGAATATGCGGAAGTGTGGCCGCCCCATGTGAACCAGATCGAAGTAGGATTCCAATTCCGTGTTCGATGAAACCAACTACTGATGCGATTCAGCTCCACCCCTGGTGCCAGCAGCGGAAAATTGTAGAATACTGCCAAAAACATGGCATCATCGTCGAGGCCTACTGTCCTCTGGTCCGGAACGAGAAAGCAGATGACAAGACACTACTTGGACTCGCTAAAAAACATAACAAGAGCGCTGGACAGGTTCTAATTCGGTGGAGCTTGCAGAAGGGCTGGGTCCCGCTGCCAAAATCCGATACTCCTTCGCGCATCGAGGCAAATGCGGACGTATTTGACTTCAACTTGGACAAGAATGACATGGAAGCGCTTGATAAGCTCGATGAGGGCGATAAAGGAGCCATTGTCGAGGCCGTGGTGAATTAAAGTTTGGGTAGAGACGGCGCATGATATCATGCCAATGAATGTTTAATCATACCTTCCATAAACAAGGAAAGGATTTGAATCATAGCCAGGAAGAACACGCGACAAATTTAAGTATGAGTTGTTGGACACTATTCACGAAAATTAGAATGTAGTAAGCACGGCGCAATATTACCTAGGTTGGGATCCGTACCATGTAAACTCGAGCTTCTGCATTTTGTCTAAAAGTTTTGAGCTGTCTTTTGGTATGAATAAGATCTCAAGTCCATTCTTCTGTGTCTACTCTTTGCAGTATCAATTGATCACTGTTTAGACTACCGTGATGCTCTTCCGAATTATTAGCCTACTTGCTGTCCTTGTACCCATAAGAGCTCAGACCGGGCCTCAAGCGGGTCAAATCCCTCCGTGCGTGGTGCGTGTTGTCCTGATCGACCCAATCTCCAGGTTCTGACCATCTTCCTGAGTAGCTACCATGTGATCATTCTGCCATTGCTACTTCAAATTGTTCCCCAACGGATCAGTACTGCCATTGCGTTCAGTACAAAACAATATACTCGACTATCGTACCATGTGTTGCCAGAAATTCGACCTGCACTTCTCCGAACACAGACCTACTCAGTATGTGTGCTCCCTCATAGGAAAAGCGTCATGGTTTCGTGATGAGGTTCTGACGTAGTCTGCGCCATAATTCATAGCCTTCGAACGACTCTTTGGTGAAGTAGGCGACCAATTTAACATTACGATACCGTCGTTGCCTTCCATGGCATCTGTTGTTGTAATAAATTGGTTGACTGGATTGTTTTTCCTGTCAGCAGCGTTGACGCTGTTCTAAAGAGGGGAACGGGATTCGTGAAGGAGAAGACTCCTTTATTAGTAGAAGCTGAACGCTTGCTAGTTAATGGATATCGTATGAAGGGGTCCACTTCCACCGTGTATCGTAGAAATAGTTCAAGACCACGCGCTTAAATAATCCAATCTTTAGCGTGGCTAGATTCAATCAGTCGTTTGAAGGTCTTGCTCCACAGTCGTCTTTTCATAATCCGCTTGCTTGAACGTGTTCCATTCGCTAGCCTTGCAAACTATTTGACATATAAAGACCATAATTCCCCAAACTTTGAGCGTCATCGAAGCTCAGATGATCGAATTTGTACTTCAGGTATTCATGCGACCGGATACCAAAACTAACCACATTCTGACACAATTCTCGTTCAGAACGGTTTGGAATGAATATCAAGAGGCTGAAGCCGACGAAAATGAGGTCCGAAGAGAGGTATGTACGGCGAGTCATTGCGATCCCTCCCACCGTTCCAGAGGAACAGAGAAGCACCGCACCCAAGACCCACAGTTGATTTAATCTCCACTCGACTGACGGCTCTCGTTTTCATGGGAAACCGCACATCGTCCTAAAACGACGGGCACCTCGACCGAAAATGCTTTTAGTGAGTGTTGAAATTTGCGTTGTTCTGGAGAACAAGAGAAAAAATGGATCGAAGGTCCAGAAAAGAAGAGGCAGCCAACGGCCGGCAGAATTCCTTGACCGCCTCGGCAGCTTGACGTATCCGCGGGTAATTAATTTTTGGACAGCTGCAAAAAAGAGCCTCCATGAAAAGTTTCCGGTCAACATCACGATGGCTTCGGACAAGACTCGAAAGATTGGTGAATAAATCGCACTTAAATGGCGACAATTGAGGACTGACTTTTGTTAGCAATTCTCTCCACATACGACAAAACCGGCCTCCTCGATCTCGCCAAAGGCCTGAGCCAAAACAATGTTAGGCTCCTCGGGTCTGGAGGCACCGCGAAGCTTGTCAGAGAAGCCGGATTCTCAGTCGAGTAAGCACGGAAGCCAGTTAGGATATGAAGTTCAAAGATTGACAAAATTTCCTGCCTTCAAGAGACATATCTGCCATAACCAAAGCACCTGAAATGCTCGCAGGCCGTGTCAAGACACTTCATCCGGCCGTCCATGCTGGTATTCTCGCAAGGAATCTCGAGTCAGACGAGAAAGACCTCGCAGACCAGAAAATTGACAAGGTCGATTATGTAGTTTGCAATCTATACCCGTTCAAAGAAACCATTTCCAAGATTGGTGTCACCGTGCCAGAGGCTGTGGAGGAGATAGATATTGGTGGTGTGACCTTGATCCGGGCTGCCGCAAAGAACCACTCTCGTGTCACTATCCTCAGTGATCCGGAAGATTATCCGGCTTTCCTGGAAGAGCTAGGCAAGGGGGACATCTCCGAGCGAAGCAGACAGTTGTATGCGCTCAAAGCCTTTGAGCAAACTGCCGACTATGACGCGGCAATATCCGAATTCTTTAGGAAACAGTATGCCGGGGATGGACTACAGCAAGTGTCACTCCGATACGGCACCAATCCCCATCAAAAGCCTGCCGCAGCATTTATGAGGGATAGTAACTTACCCTTCAAGGTTCTCTGTGGTGCGCCGGGCTATGTCAATCTCCTCGACGCTGTATGTTCTTCCCAACATTGACATATTTTTTCAGTGATCTGACTAAAACTTTAGCTCAATGCATGGCCTCTCGTGAAGGAGCTCCATGCCGCACTGGACACCCCCGCGGCCGCCAGCTTCAAACATGTCTCCCCTGCCGGAGCTGCAATTGGCACGCCACTTACCCACACCGAAAGACTGGTATATATGGTTGACGATATCGAGGGCATTGACACTTCACCTCTTGCGCGAGCATACGCAAGGGCACGAGGAGCAGATAGGATGTCAAGTTTTGGGGACGTGATCGCGTTGTCAGATAAAGTTGACGTACGAATATGTTGCTCCGAAAATTCACATTGTGATAGCATATTGACCCTATATCTTGCAGATACCTACCGCTAAAATAATCAGCCGGGAAGTATCCGATGGTGTCATCGCTCCAGCTTATTCTCAGGAGGCTTTAGAAATCCTAAGCAAGAAGAAAGGCGGCAAATACCTAATTCTTCAAATGGACAGGGACTATGAGCCTCCTTCGCAAGAGACTCGGACGGTCTTTGGCGTCAACCTCTCGCAACACCGTAACGACGCTAGAATCGTCCCTAGGGATACGTTCTCGACTATCATCACCCCCAAAGATGCCGTGATTCCCGAACCCGCCGCCCGCGATCTCACAGTCGCTACGGTTGCCCTCAAGTACACCCAATCCAACTCCGTCTGCTATGCCAAAAACGGCCAGGTCATCGGCCTCGGCGCCGGACAACAGAGCCGCATCCACTGCACCCGACTCGCCGGCGACAAGGCCGATAACTGGTGGATGCGCTTCCACGACCGCGCCGTGCACATCAAATGGAAAAAGGGGACCAAGCGAGCGGACAAGAGCAACGCCATCGACATGTTGTGCAGTGGCGTGATCCCCAAGTCCGGGATCGAGAAGGAGGACTACGAGAAGAATTTTGAGGAAGTGCCGCCGCCCTTCAGTCGAGAGGAGAGGGAAGCGTGGCTGGCGGGGATGAAGGATGTGGCGCTCAGCAGCGATGCATTCTTCCCATTCATCGATAATGTCTTCCGGGCTGGGCGGTCTGGCGTCAAATACATCGCTGCGCCGATGGGCAGCCAAAATGACCCGGCCGTGATTGAGACGGCTGAGAAGCTTGGCATTACTTTTGCGGAGCAGCATATTCGTCTCTTCCATCACTAATGAAGTCATGGTCATTGCGAAATTGTGCTACGAGTACCAAAGATTTTTTTGAAACCAAATAGAAGGCCCTCTTACGACTGCCTTCTCGGCATCATGATTTAACGAGTGAAAGAGTCTTTTAGGATGGATACGAATTCGCTAGATACCAATTAAATACTGGCACGCACAATGATTATGCTGACAAGTGTATCAACACCATGTGAAGCAATGTTTTTGCGAGCAAAAAAAAAGTGATTGAAAGCGCCCTATCATGACCAGTGGTTCCTGGTCTCCACATGGGTAGGGAGACAGACGTCACAGCAAAAGATCGATCAGGGTATAGCGCTATGCGAGCCGTAGAAGATTCCGCGATCAATTGTACTATCCGAGTGTGTATTCTCCGAGCACCATTAATTCGAGATACCACTTGTGAGAGAGATAAACCACCATGAGACGAATGCCATCAAATGCCAGGAACCAGCAACGCCGTCAGCTCCAGTCCCATGTGCGCTTTGAGTTCAGTTGCTCCACTCCATCGCCATGCATTGCAGCCTGCTGTGTTTGTGCTTATGAAATAGAACAAGATTATGTTGTAGGAGAAAAGAAAGGGCCCGCAAGACAAGAATTAGTAGGGGGGAACCAGCTCGCTCAATTTACGCCATTCGCCACAAGTATGCCTGTAGATTTCATTGCTGGACGAGCAGGGTGTCTGGCCACACGTATACCAGTACTCATATTTCTCTCGCTCCGCCCCATGCACAGCATTGGAGTCCTCCCAAAAGGGATACACGTCGTCATCCACCATGGTCGGCGTCACCCGAAAGGGATACACGTCGTCATCTACCATAGTCGGCGTCACCCAAAAGGGATGGACATCGTCATCCACCATAGTCGGCGTCACCCTAAAGGGATAGACGTCGTCATCCACCATAGTCGGCGTCACCCCAAAGGGATAGACGTCGTCATCCACCATGGTTGGCGACACCCAGTACTTCGTTGGCTTCGCGGTGATTTCCTGTCGCTACAGAGACCCTGTCATTAGTAAAATATCTTATAGTGATGCTCCAACAATCTTTGGGTCCAGATGCGGATAGTCCAAGAGCTCCTGAAAAGAACCAAGAGATGCACTGAGCAGCATCTTCGGGATGTTCCAGACCTTCCCGGGGAAAAAGCCAAGAGATGCACCAAACAGCATCTTTGGACTTCTCTAGTCCTTTCGTCGAACCCAGCCAGCGGATTCGTCGCTTTCATCATACCTCAGTAGCACTCTCCTCATCCTCCTCCCTCAGCACCGGCGTGCATCGCTCCTTCTTCCGTCCCTGTCCTCTCGTCCGATTGTAGCTGATATTGCTCGCAGAATCATCCGGCGCCAACTCACTCCGCTGATCGTCCAACCCCCACAAACTCTCCGTCTCGCTATCCCACCCCGGCGGCCCGCCACCCCACCCATTCAGACCGCCGTCACCATTCCCTTGGAACCAGGAGCCATACGAAGCCGGCGTCGACATGCGCACCTCGACGCCCTCGGCCCCCGCGCCGCGCCGCAGCTGCGCCTGCAGCGACAACGCGGCGTTGCGCTCGCGGAAGGCGCGCCGGACGATCTCGGCCCGGCTGTGCAGCGCCTCGAACGCGTTTTCCAGCGTCTCCATGTCCTGGTACAGGTTGCGCTCCACTTCGGCTAGCACCGTGATCTCGACTTCTTCGTCGAAGGCGATGGGTGCCGGGGCGGGCGTGGACGACGACGGCGGCGGAAAGCCGGGGGTGGCGGAATGCGGGAAGGTGGTAGACTTGGCGGATGCTGGTGTCGGCCCGCGCGAGGGGATGTTCTGTGGATAAGGGTTTTGGTCGTAGAAGGGAGTGGTGCCGCGGGACGGGCCGTTGCCGGTGCTGAACGGAGTCGTCGTACGGCTTCCTGGCGTAGCTGTGGGGCCTCGAGATGGGCCACGAGATACGGCGGGAGAGTTGATGCCTGGTCCAGTGGGCACTTCGGCACCACTCCAAAGGAATCCGTTGAAGCGGCCAGAAACAAGAATTTCCCATTCGTGAGGTGAAATGGCGGCAATTGTGGCGAGGACATTATGTATCTGTGGATTTTTCAAGAGAAACACTGCCGTTTCCGGATCGCGTGGTGGACGCGCAAGTCGATAGAGCCGAGTCAATGCAAGCGACGCTTTGGCCATGAGCTCGGGTTGAGGACCATTATTGATCGGGGTGGGTGTACGGGACTTGGGCAATGTATGTGTTCCTTTCAACAGTGATACAAAGATGCGGCGCGTCTCAGGTTCTAAATGAGTAAACATCGCAAATGTCAAGGTCTCGTCGTCGACCTCAGCGGGTGGACTTGATGGGGCCTCGGGCTGGCTGGCGAGCCAGTTTTGAACCGCATTTTTGGTCTTCTTGCTTTGCTTGATATAATGTTCGCGATATTCCTCCGGCACATCAATGTCGAGTGTTTGCATCGGCTGTTGCGGCCCAACTACGGTTATCCCAAGGCCTGCCTTGTCTGGCTTGATGGTAAAAGGGGGCCATTGAGGTAGCTCACGACGGCCAGAAACAAGCTCCAAGATCTCACCCCAACTGATTCCGCTATCCTCCTCGAGCGATACGGTTGCCGGGGGGTTGTTTTGGCACATGATGCAATCACATGTCTCCGAGGAGATGTTCCGTTGGAATACTTCTTCTAACCGATCCAACAGTCGTCGTGCAACTGATTTATAGCCTGTGGCGACAGCTAAAGAGCCGTGCGTCTGGATGACCTGCACGTATTCATCCAGCAGTTTGAAGTATGGGGCAAAGATATCAACGTTCGGCTGAGTGTAAGGCCTGGGCGAGTTGTAGTACTGATACGGTTGCACGGGTTGCTGGGGACCAGAAGCTGCCAGAAGGGTTTTCGGTACGAGATGTGACAAACCTCCCTTCTGCATGAGATAGTCTACGCGAGGAACATCTCCTGGACTGACCACTGGAGGAGGCGGTGGCGGCGGAGGTGGTGGTGGAGCACTGGCAGGCTGAACGGGAACGGAATCCGGACGCACACCCGGGAATGGCTCCCTTGATAGCCCTGTAGCTGGCAAGATGTTCGCATCTGTATAGTTACGACCTGGGTTGGGAGATAAAATTTGGGATCGAGCTGTAGGCGTGCTTGGCGAGTCCACGCCATGTTCTTCCGCATCAATGTCGTGTCCTGCTGTCATTGAGGGAGTTTGGCGACTAGTTGTAGGCTGTTCCGGAGCTATCGAAGTTCTGTCTGAGTCAGAAGCCGATCGATATGAAGCATGAGTGCTCGGTCCAGACACAGAACGCTTCGTTTCACGACTGCCAGGGAGCGTAGTGTTGCCAGAGTGGGTCGAACTCGATAGCTGTGAATGGCCATTGGCATCTGTCGTATTCCTCAAGCTCGACTTGGAAGTAGTGAATTGGCGGCCAGTCATAGGTCTCGGACAACTGTCCATGCTACGTCGCCCTGTCTCCATCTCTTCTTTGGCGGTCTCTGCAGCTTTCCTCATACTCGCACCACTTGGCTGCCGGCTGACTTCTCCGTCGGGGTTTGTGAGAGGAGGGCTTGGAGGCGCGTTGGCCGTCAGGTCTACGTTCTTGGGTAAAGCAGAAGCATCGACGCCAGAGCCATCCTGTCCAACGTCCGTATGCTCGGGGGTGTAAAGTGAAAGACGGGGATTAATGTCTCTCGCGCCGACAGCTTCCTTGCTGTGTGCTTTGGAGAAGGAGGGGTATGGTACAGATCCGGCTCTCGAGTTTGCAGGTGAAGCAGTGGACGGTCGACGCTCCATCTCCGGCACGGTCACCTTCGACGGTGGAGTCGAGGATAGTAGGCGCTCTAGTGTTGGGGTATTGGTTCCTTGGAGGGACTCATGTGATTTCTGCCGCGGCGACGAGGTGCGCCTACGTGAGGACGATGGGCGATCTGACGATATCGTCTGGGCGGGGTCGAGGGATTCGTACGATCTGTGTCGCGGCGAAGTGTTGCGCCTATGCGAGCGGGAGGAGTGTGAGGACTTGGAGGACTTGGTGTGCTTGTCTCCGGAGGATCTCTTGTCGTCTCTATCACGATCGCGGTCCTTCTTCCGCCGTCTGACCTCTGTTCTGGGAGGCATGGTTGGCGAGCATGAGGAAAGATCGTACAAGCTTAGCGGAGTGTTGCAGCGAAAGTGGGATGCAGCTATATGACAGCCTGACCCTGGCGGACAAGTGAAGACGGCTGTGACGTGGTTCCGCCAACGTTGCTGCGCTAGTAGTCCATGGCCAACGAGCGGCAACGATCCATTATGACCTTCTGCGATGCAGCTACTTGGAGTGTTCTGTATTCACTAGAGCGTGTATAGGCCTGACCTGCAGAGTTCTTTGCAAGGAACTACAGTACTATCTACTATATGCTCTTTCCCTCCGCAGCATCAGCCTCACCTCCTTCCGCTTCAGATTCCCCTTCTTCCTCATCCTCATCCTCCTCTTCATCCTCATCCTCGTCCAAGTCATCATCTCCTTCTTTGCCTTCCAATCCATAGTCATCATAAAAAGCAGACAATGGCTCAACTTTGGGCTTGAATCCGGCGCTCTCAAAGTTCTCTTTAAGCTTCTGCATCTTGTTAGTACACTGTATGCATGTCCCATACCCAGTCTGACATACCTCTTCCATAATGGCCGCACATGTGACCACCAAATTGGCCGTTTCCGGCTTGAACACGGGTAGCACAATTTCCCTCATCGCTTCTTTAATGTCCTCAACTTTCACCTCTCGTACCTTCTTCATGATCTCATCCTTGTAACCTTTCCCTAACTCGATCACGACTTGATCAATAAAACTACAGCTGGCAGCAGTGCCCATTGTGGGTTGAGTCTCCGTAAAACTCATCACAATGCTGCTGATTGCCCCCTCCAGCGCCAGGTCGTCAAACTCCCTGCTGCCATTAGCAAACCCTTCAACTTGCTCGCGAGCCGCCTGGAAGGCCTTGAAACTGTCAGGGGACCGGTAGATGCCGAAGCCGAACCATCCAGCCTCAACACTACGAGAAAAGCCTGTGCCGTAGGCCAAACCGTCGCCCCGGACCGCAACCCACATGGGGCCCTCAACAGCGTCTAGATAAGATGTAGCCACCATCAAAGCTGGCAGTTTTGGATGCCAATATGAGTCCAGTCCCTTGCTTGAAAAGAGGGCGTAACTCGAATCAATGGCCGGTATTGGAACGATGTAGGAGGTACCGCCAAGGTTTCGTCCTTTTTCGCTAAGCACATCTCTGACCTTGTCAAGCGGTCGCAAGTCTTCACTCGTGTCGAGGAAAGTCGTGAGATGACTCCATGCAGACACGGGGTTCGGCAGCTTTTCGATATTCGACACAACGAGGGCGCGGAAGTTGGAGAAGCGGCAAAGCAATCTGCGCACTGTCTCAAGCTCCGAGAGCACCTTCTGTGGCTCCTCTTTGAGCAACCGATTGAGTCGCTTCAAGTAGAGCGCCTTTGACAATGTATTCCTGGCTCGTCCACTGGATGATGGAGAATAGTGGATCATGCTGTCGACCGCTCGCAGCATCTGGTTGCCGCTGCGTTTCTCTTCAGGGATATCTGCAAGCATTTTTGCGAGGGATGCCTGTAGTCTTGTCTCATCGAAGATGCTATCTAGGAGGTATGTCTTGATCCATTTTATTGCCGTTTCGTATTTTCCAGGCTCGACCTGGAACCGTAGCTGTAAAAGCTCACTATTGCTTGGACCCGTGTCGAAAGTGTACCCAACAGTGTCTCTTTCCAATTGGATAGTTGCCTCCTCGAAATCTATGCGTTTCCCATCCTTCATAACCGGTGTAGCGAAGAAGTTCATCAAATACAAGGAAAGAAGTGGTTTGAGATGCACGGGAATTGGGCTTGTAGACATTACTAACGTGATAGAGACAAAATTCGAGGGAATATCCTCGAAATGAACAAACAAAGGCAAGTCCGAAGCTTCCTTGTCAATGATTTGCTGTATATTGTTGTCGAGTTTACCCATCTTTCGGGCCAGACCCGACCGGGCTGTGGTCGTCGGGATAAAGTGAATAGAGTCCGTGCCAGGAACCTTGAATTGCTTGAAAAGAGATTTTGGGATCTCCTTGTCATTATCGGCTTTAGCTTGGTCAAGCTTTTCTTGCATCCTCTTCAGCCCCTCTTCTCCAAGGCGCTCCTTTTGCGCTTGGACGCGTGCTGTTTCATCTGCGTCGAGCTTCTTTGACATTTCCACCGAAGGGATACCCAGTACCGATACATGATGAGCATCTGAGAGCCATTTACGCATAAAGCTACGCCATTGCTCGTCATCCCATTCATTCAGTTCGTCCATGAACTTCAAGCTCTCGATGACTCTCAGATCAGAACCATCTCTATTTCCAAAAAGGTGGTCTTGAATAACTGAATCGGCGAAGCAGTTTGCAGACGCCTCGGTATTGAACTTGATTTGTCTGATGAATCTCTTAAGACATTCTGAAAGGTAGACCATGTCTAATGGCTTGGAGGCTGTTTCGCGCAGGATTTCGAAGAAACGTTTCTCGACTGCTTCCAGCTTTTCAGTCTCAACACCAGTAAGATTGAACCATATAACCATGCTAGGTCGGACGTCCGATTGATACCAAACCATACTGCAAAGCTGCTCTTTCTCTACCAGTGTGTTCTCCAGTACGGTGACAGAGGAGCCGGCAAGATACGAGAGCAATATATCTATCGCTGTACTCAGCTTGTGGTCGTTGCAATCGGGACCGAGAAATCCGATTGATATCTCTCCAGCTGATTCGTCTTCTTCCGGAAAAGTCACCTTCTCGACGACGGTTCGATCCAAAGACGGTGCTTGCTTCGATGCAGTCCAAGGTCTCGTGAAAGGAGCATCAGGAGGAGGTATGTCGTCGATAATAGTATCTTCAAATCCATCTAATATTTCTAGCATGTCTTGGTGATTGACCTCGCCTATGAGTACCAAGCAGAGATTCTTTGGCTGGTACATGTCGCGGTGAAATTGCCGAATGCGGTCAGCCGTGAGACTTCGAAGTGCCTCCATCATGCCACCAGTCTCATAGCGAAAGCCGATGCCCTCTGGGTACATCAAGCGTCGCGCTCGAAGATCCATAAGCTCGCTCTGGGTATTTTGTACTCCTTGCATTTCCGAATAAACCACACCAGCGTCGTGACCCGTGCCATCTATATGGTGTACTTCTGTAATACATCCTGAGTCTGTTAGTGTTGGAAGCAAAACGTGTTCGAGATAGACTGGAAGAATCTGAGCAAATCCATCCCACCCCGCCGTTTCGAGGGTATACGCGGTGTGGTCAGTTGCTGTCCAGGCATTCGTGGTGGAGTAAGCTCTGGTGGCGAGCTTGTCCAAGACGCCTTTGTATTTATAGCTCTTGGAGCCCATGAAGCAAAGATGCTCCAAGGTATGCGGTGCTCCAGAATCATCATGGATCTCTGTTGCAAGCGCAAAGTATCCATACACCTTTGGACCTTTTTGGTCAACAACCACGACTCTCATGCCAGTCCGAGTGGACTCGTATTGTGAGAAAGTAGCGGGCGCATATTCAGCTTTGAATTTCTGGACTGTTCTGAATCGAGGTGCCCCTCTTTTCATAGCCGGCATCTCGTCCTTTGGCGCAGAGATCGCTGATTCTTGAAGCTCCTCTTCAGGAAACAGAGATGATTCCAAAGTGGGGAAATAGAAGTCTTGTAATGGGATCAAGGAGATATTAGAGTAGTTGAAATAAGAAAATTGAGCGAGTACAATCTTCCAAAACCAGCCAAAGGCTAGAGCGGGAAGCCAGAGGGATGCCACCTTTAGAGGAGCTCAGTGTTCTCGGTATCGCAGTCAAGTACCGCGAAGTGTTCTTCACCGGACTTAAGAAGTAAATCAATCCATTTCAAAATAGCTGCCTAGCAGTGTCACAGTCAGACTAACAGTGGTCAGCTGAACAGGTGACAGGCTACGCACTCCAAATGCGCGGGCGCAAACTCTGCCTCAATCAACTGGGCGAGAGTTTGAGCCATGGGGTTGCAGCGCAAGTGGTAAATGTGATTGGTCGTATTGGGAAAGAGGATTGGACAAGGCTTCGGTTTGTAGACTACTGCGGGTAAGCCTCACACGGCAGAAGCTCGAACGCGCCTTATGCATCTTGGGGATCTATCACCAAACCAAATTCACCAATGACAATTCATGGAAGCTCGATCATTAACCGTTGACGAGTGAATATGCAACTCGAGCCATCTCATGGCACCACCATCCGAAGCTCTTACGGATGCTATTTTACAATCCGTCCAATATGGGGGTTATCCGGAATCGGAGGATGTCGCCTCAGCAGAGCTCTCGGCGGACATCTTTCCTTCTCTGTTGCAGAATTTGGAGAGTGCCAGAGATGAGATCAAGGTACATCAATTATTGGGCGGAATTTGCATTACTGTGGACGCTAAGAGCCCTTGACAGACAGATATTCGAGCCTTAAGCCGTGAAGCTGCTCCTGACATTGATGGCTGGATCACTCAAGCGAAACAGCTCCAGGCTGACATCGAGCGGTCGCAGGCAACTGCGCGGGAGATAGTCCAGCAAGCAGAAGCAAGCAAGGCGCTGCACGAAAATATCGACGATGCTTCAAATAAAGTCGGCCTGCTGCAGAAGGAGCTCGCTTTCAATGGGACGCTTTCCGAAACTTTGACTCGGATTAGGGAGACCACAAGACTACTGGATGATGCTCAAAGCGCGGCAGTTGCAAAAGAGGTGCTATCAGCATTGGATAAGCTCGAAGAGGTTGGCAAGACATTGGCCGGCAACAGATCGCTCGGCAGTGCCAGGGTGTCTGGCCTGTTACACAATCGGGTCAAGCAGTTGAGGGATGATTTGGTTCAGGAAACTATGTCTAGATGGAATTTGCTCGTGAAGGTCTATGATTCGCAGTCGCGAGTCGCGATTCGCAGTACAATCCAACGTAAGTGCAAGATTCTCGGGCGTAGAAGAACATTACTGAGGCAAACTAACCCAGAAAACGGGCACTCAACATCGATTGAGGATGTTGCAACGGCTTTGGTAAGACTTGACTTACTCGATGCGACGGTAGATCGCTTCTGTAAAGACTTCGCTAAAGTGGTCGGCTCCCGATTCATTTTGAGCAAAAGCAAAACAAGCGGGTCACTAGAATTCAAGGAGGCTGAGGATGAGGATGTTCTTGAAAAACACTCAACGTCCGACAAAGCTCAACTGGACCATGCATTGGCGGATTTCAACAAGATCATCCAGTGGCTTAGCAAGCATTTGCCGTCCAAGATCACAACCACTCTATCATCTACACTACTGCCGGCTCTTATATCACGATTTATCAACGATTGGTTGGAACCGGCCATACCTTTGTCCCTCGAAGCGATGTCAGGCTTTGAAAGCCTCCTTGAGATGATAAGCGACACCGCTGAAAGTATAGGGAAGCTTGGATGGGCGGGAAGGGAAGAGTTGGTCGACTGGGTAGATTCGGCACCGAGAATATGGCTCACCAAGCGAAGAGAGAGTACTCTTGACACTGCAAGGCGCACCATGCTGCAGGGTCTCAGTGACACAAGGACAGTAGAACGGGTCGAGACGGAAGTCGTTGCCAAAGGGGACATTATTGGAGGCAGTACAGAGCAAAACAATGATGAATGGGATGCAGCGTGGGAAGAGGGCGAAGATAAGAGGTCACAGCCACCTTTATCGGCAAAAGGAGAAGAGGAAGATGACCAAGATACAAGCGCCTGGGACGTGGAAGACGAACTGGAGGAAAACACCATCACAGATACGCCACGGCATACAGATAAGGACGCGAATGGAGCCGATAATGGAGACGGATGGGGATGGGGTGATGATGAGCAAGATTCACCAAATGTCCCCAAGAGTCCTGTGGAAGGTAAAAAGCAAAGACCGAAAGTCAATGGCTCTAGCAATGCCGCTGCTTCTACCCCAGTAGAGCGAGAGGTCACCTTGAAAGAGACTTTGACAGTCACGTCAGTGCCTGATGGGATTCTCGAGATTATTTCGCAGGTGGTAGCAGACGCCGAAGGTCTCTCAAAACCAGAGTAGATGCTCCGATTCCATTGTTTGCTCGTTAATCTGACAAAACTCCTAGACACTCTCAATCGACGATCGCCCCTGCAGCTGCTGGGCTTTACACGCTGCCAACGCTGGTTCTTGCCATGTACCGCGCAACGGCATCCACATACTACTCGACATTAACAGCCAGTAACATTTTCATCTACAACGACAGTGCCCGTCTCTCTGATCAGCTCCGCTCTCTTCTGCACAAGCAGACACAAAAGGACGAGCATTCTGCCCTACGCCCACATGCCAGACCATCCAATAAGCTGAAACTCGAAGCCGACATCAAAGCCCTTGACAGCTTCAGCAGGCGCGCGTATGGTCAAGAAATGGAGTCGCAGAGGACGATTCTGCGAGATCTCCTTGACGGAGCCCAGGGCTTCGCCAATTGCACCAGGCCTCCATTTGCAGCCGAATGCGACAACGCCGTCTCCATGACCGTCGATCGCGTACGCGAGGTCCATAACCAATGGAAGGACATCCTATCTCGCTCAGCACTATTGCAGTCCGTCGGGTCACTCGTCTTCACCGTCGTCAGCAAAGTCATTGCCGACATTCAGGACATGTCCGACATTAGCGAGGCAGAATCACAACGTTTGCGCCATTACTGTGACGAAGTCAGCCAGTTGAACGATTTATTCGTGCAGAAGCACCCAGATGGGAGCATCGCCAGCGACATGACGCTTTATGTGGTGCCAAATTGGTTCAGGTTCCAGTTTTTGGGGCAAATCATGGAAAGCTCGCTAGCGGACATTGTATATCTGTGGACGCAATCAGAATTGAAATTGGAGTACGAAGCAACCGAGATCATCGATTTGATAGAAGCATTGTTTGCAGAGAGTGAGCATCGGCGGAAGGCAATTGGGGAGATCAGGAAGAGTGTTGGTGCATAGTTAACCATCCGATAATGACTGGTGATCCTCACTACTGTCTTTTTCGCAAAAGACTCGACTCTCCCCCCATCTAAAAATAGAACCAAACACCCCATTGGTAGGGGCTCCAACAATTTCTCGTGATTGACGTAGCCTCCAAGTGCCACTTGTAAGGCAAAAGGCGGATGCTCGTGCGCGCCTATGACGTTTCGACTGGCACAGCTCTTGCAATCTCGCCCGTTTTTCCTTACTTAACACTTTGAATCCAATATCCGCGTTTACAATAGGTGAACAGTTGTCCAGAACCGTGTTCATCCCAGATTCTTCTTCAATTCTTCCTGAGTTCGCCCGAGGAAAATTATTGCTCATAATAATCCTTGCATCCTTCCCGAAGCCTCAACCCACGCTACCTTTCTATCCTTGCGTCGATCAACACTCTCAAGAACCAAGATTTTTGCTCACTCTAACACAATGTCGCATCAAGCCCAATCCAGGCAAACAGATTCGAAAACGCAGCAAATACTGGAGGGATCAGGCCATGTCAGAGGTTCGGAGAAAATGTCCGCGCCAGCCCGCTGGATCACGCAAATGGTCCAGTACCTCGTGGCTTTGATGCTCGTCGCAATTGGCACGGCATTGCAATCCATATTTACTCGCAAGAGCGACAAGAAACGGCAGAATTGAGTTTTTGGGCCTGAAAGAAACGATATGATTGTGGCTTGGAGAGGAGTAGCGAGAGAGACGGCTGCGCTGGAAGCTTGGCAAATGCGCTGCCGATGTTTACCGCTCCGCGTTGGGATTATGTCCGAAAGAGAAGTGAATGGAGCCAACATCAATTGAACGAGGTCCCTATACCGGCTTCCGAAGAGACGGTTGGTGCCGTCTGGAGGGAGAAAAGTTATGTTCTGTGTGCGCCGGAAGAACGATAGCAAAGATAGCACCATGGAATCCAAAAGCCACGCGAGACTTGGGATACCACTGCTTAGATATGCGAAAGGCGGTATATCTAGATCAGCGTGTACATTAGGGAAAAGAGGACCAAATTGCGGCGCAAGGGATCTCGGTATTCGTAGACGCCTTGTCGAACGGATTGGATAGGAAATTATTTCGCCATGGCCGGATGCAATTCTTCTTGAGCCCAGAAAGTCCGCGTCGTGAACTAACCGGCAACGCCACCTAGACCGACCTCAATTCCTTGCGCGCCTTCCAAGGACTCAATACTTTCGTTTTGTAATGTGTCCAGGTCTAGCTCCTCCATGACTTGTAGCACCACGCCAACGCTTTCGAAAAAGCCGTTCACGGCTACACGCAGCATACGGTTTGTTGTAGCCTTGTAGCGTGTCAGGAGCACTGTCTTGGATTCATCATTGCCCTTTGTGTCCACCTGGCCATTGGCTACCTCGGACACTGCATTCCCAGGTATTTGTGCCGGCTCCACGAGAGAAAGTGACCGGTGGACTAGAGAGGACAGCTCTTGATCCACAGAAAGCGATGTGAGAGCAGTGTGTGCAAGTCGATGAGTTGGTAGTGCGATGTGGATGTCACTGTGAGCTGTTAGCAATCGTATCCATGGCAGTGCAATCACGAGAAAAACTAACAGAGAGCATGGAAAGTCTGGATCATGCGGTGTAGATGCCATTGAAGGTAAGAAATTTCAAATGAAGAAATGACAGGGGAGGGGTACGATTCGAGTGCGGCGTTATTCCGCCCATTCAAATTGACAAAGCTTCTGAGGTGTACGGAGTAGGAGGAGATGCTACTTGCAGTATAGGGACTTAAGGTCTGAGCTAGAGGGGGAAAGTTCAATTTCGAATCGGAGCAGGATGATATTACCTTGAAAGCCCACTACTAGGTATGTCCGCACAGGGTTCAATGCCATGTACTCCGTACATCTGTATCTTGAGCTTAGCCTGTGTACCTACTTACGTCAGTGACGGCCCCTCTCATCCGCATCAAGCATGCGAGGCAGAAAACAGAGCATTGCTAGCAGCCGATGCCTCAAGATGAATAAGTACGGCGTCCCACATTGATTACCCCCATTGCAGCCATGGTTTTGGAGAATCCCCAATCGCCCAACGCGATCCCGCCACGGACGAGCTCCAGCGGCTTCACAAACGGCAGCCACCATGCCCAACCTTCGACTAACAAGCCCGTCTTGAAACCGCTCTCTGAGGTCGACTGGTTGGGACAGAGCAAAAAGTCGCATTCGAGTCTTCAGCCGACATCGCCCATCCGTACACATCGCCCTCGGCAGCAGTCGCTTCCCTCGTCCATGCCGCCTCGCGCCCCAGAACCGCCCAAGAATTTCGGACAGGAACAGATATTCAGGAAACAGCCTGGCTGGTCGGCCGAGAAAGAGCGCATGGTCACTGGGCCATTCGAGTACCTGCATGGCCATCCGGGGAAAGACATTCGGTCTCAGCTGATCGCCGGCTTCAATAAGTGGCTCAAGGTGCCAGAGGAAAGCCTAGAGATCATCAGGAAGGTGATTGGGATGCTGCACACGGCCTCGCTGCTGTGAGTCTCGACCATCCCCTATGTCTCTCGAGGTGCGCCCGGAAAGCACACGTGCTGTTCGTGGATCTGGTGAGGACATGGGACCAGGTAGATTTGCTGACTTGGAAGTCGACCAGAGTGGACGACGTCGAAGACTCTTCCGTCCTCCGTCGAGGCGTCCCCGTCGCTCATAACATTTTCGGCACGGCGCAGACGATTAACTCCGCCAACTACATCTACTTCAGTGCCTTACGGGAGCTGCGGAAATTGAAGTGTGCCGAAGCCATCGACATCTATACCGATGAGCTGGTGAACCTTCATCGCGGCCAGGGCATGGATCTGTATTGGAGGGATACGCTGACGTGTCCATCGGAAGAGGACTACCTAGAGATGGTGGGAAATAAGACCGGAGGTCTGTTCAGGCTGGCAATAAAGTTGATGCAGGCAGAGAGCCAAGTAAAGATGTGGGTGCATGGTATCCCCGTTCTGCTTTCGTAATTACTCTCTGACCAAACATGTTCAGGGACTGTGTTCCTCTTGTCAACACCATAGGCCTTCTTTTTCAAATACTGGATGATTATCGTAATCTACATTCCCCAGGCTACGCTACAAACAAGGGCAATTGTGAGGATTTAACGGAAGGTAAATTCTCTTTTCCCATTATTCATGCCATTCGTGCGGATCATTCAAATCTCGTGCTTGTAAACATTCTCAAGCAGAAGACGAAGGACGACGAGGTGAAAAGGTATGCTGTTCAATACATGGACCGTATGGGCAGTTTTGAGTATACTCGTAGCGTATTGAAAGAGCTTGAGGCTCGAGCGGTTGGCTTAGTAGAGAGCGTGGATGCTGGACGAGGCGAAGGAGACGCCGTTAGAAAGATATTAGAGAAATTAAGACCTGACACTTGACAGTTCGGACCTACCATGTAGATATTGCACAGCTTTTCAAAGCGTTCACAGTTCAAATTTGTTTAGAACCCGAGCTACATGGTTTAGAGCATACGCAAATAAACCGGTCATTAGTCGCATGAGCTGCATTGGATTTGTACTACCTAAGGTAGGTTTCGCTGAACATCGTCGGTCGAAGATGTCCACTCCAGTGATCTGTCCTGATTCACTCCTGTCGGAGGACTACATCTCTCGAGAATCGCAAGTGGGTATTGTGGAAACACACTGTAAACAAGAAAAGAAGAAGGAAAAAAGATCGAGCCTGTTCCCGTGTCTAACCCAGCCCCTTGCTACGCCAGCCCAGTAGAGTTCACCACCTGCAAAGTAAC
The DNA here is from genome assembly GCA_021030935.1 of Astrothelium subdiscretum. Lineage (NCBI taxonomy): Eukaryota > Fungi > Ascomycota > Dothideomycetes > Trypetheliales > Trypetheliaceae > Astrothelium > Astrothelium subdiscretum. The sequence continues at coordinate 28,967 of JAGFMW010000013.1, forward strand.
TTCTCCTCATTCGCCGCAACTCAAGAATCCACCCATGCCATATGCACATTATGCGTATTCGTAAACCAGCGCCAGAGGCCATAACAACCGGTCCTTTGCATTTTTTTTTTTTTTTCTATTTTTGACTTTTTCTCGCTCTCGATTTTCAAAGTAAGAAGGTCGCACGCTAGTCAAGAGGCTGTTGATGTGCCAGGCGTCCATTTGTGTTCCTTTTCATGCGGCGTTTCTCACAAAACCCAGGAACATGCAGAAAATGCGAGGATAGCTACTTCTCAATTTTGTGACGATACTTGCGCCCAAGTTTAGCAAGACGGTCGAATTGCTTCTCCCATTTCTTTTCAGAAGCTTCATCAGTCCCGGCTTCCTCGTTCCTGTAGCTCTTGGCTTTTGGTTTTCCGTCCGGAGCATCCTTGCTGCGATTTTCTGTCTGGTTCTTGGGTTGCTTCGGCGCTTTGCGCGCTTTTGTGACCATCACCACGCTGGTTGGGCGTTTGGTATTGCCGCAAAGACCGAGCAGAATTCGAGAGCGAACGTAGACGTAGTCGACGGAGCGGCTTTCACACAAACACGGAATATGAGTGATAACATCGATAGGATAGATGTCACCGGCAATGACAACGACAGCTGGTACCATCTTTGTCGCGCTTTCGTTATCAAGGCCAGTAGTAGGAAGGCGGTTCACTTCCTTGACAACTTCTTTGACGCCACGCTTGACGGCTCTATTTCTCTCCGCTAGGTGGGGTCAGCCTAAATAAATTGTAGACTGAATAGAAATCGCAGTATAATCAGACTTGCCTTGCATGACGATATTGAGAATACGCATCTCGTGATCTCTCGACACCAGAGGATCTGCGAAAGTAACAAGGTTTGTTGGCTTCTTCGGATTCTGACGGACTAGTTTCTTCAAATCCTCCAGCCCGTTGATCTCTCTGGATGCAACGCCCTTTAGAGCATCTGCCTTCGCGATAGACGCTTTGACCGCATCCTTGGTAGTATTTTCATCAGAAGTGGACGTGGCTTCAAAAGAGGACACCGCGTCTTCCAGCTTGTTGTGTAGAGTATCCGGCTTTTTGACGCTTAGTTTTGCCGATTTTTTTGCCGATTTTTTAACGCCATTGGTGCCGGAAAGTTTCTTCTTTTCAGGCGCACTGCCCTTGCTGGTGGCTTTGGTGTCGGCAACTGGTGGCTTAGTCTTTGCCATGTTGACAGGGTGCCTGAGAATTTGATCAGCATCAATTAATATGAGCAAAAATGATAAATACTTACGAGTAATACGCGGATTTGCGAGTTTTGCGGAAGCGGTGTCGTTGAAGCGGGCGAACGCGAAAAGAGTGTCTAAGAAAGGTCTTGGCGTCAGATTCAGCATCAGAAGCAGGTTGATCGAAGACTTACCAGAAGGCGATACGACGCGAGTTTGACGAACGGAGCGAGTCGTAGTAGAAGAGTAGCCCGAATGAAGAGACTGTGCAGATGATCAACGTCGAACAGAGCTTCGAGAGCTCGAAGATTCGACACCGACGCGCTCATGCGCTGGTTCAACAGAAGCTGATATGAGAAGAGCAAGCCCTGAGGATTCAGATGAGGTCGTAGCAAAGACGAAGTCCATTAGTTGGGACAGACTGAGCGGTATTGTTGCCTCGAACTTCAACGCCAGCTCGCGCAGAGGCTCCATAGGATGTGAAGCTCTGAGGACCGCCGATGAAGTTTTTTGCGGACGGATCGATATCAAATCTTGCGAGCAATAATCCAAGATACTTACAATTGAAGACCCAGTTCTGGACAGGCGCAGCGAAGCTTTCTATAGACGGGCGTGAAGAAGTTGATAAAAAGTTCGGAGCGAATGACGGACGGCAACTTGTTATGCGCCCGGCCCGTGTGGTGGCCCAAGCTCCCGGATCCCGCTCGCTGCAGCCTACGCCCCGCGCCCGCAGCCGAGATCACACTTTGCGACGTACCTAAAGGCTCAAAAGTGATAGATCTGAGCTGTGCAATCGGGGTACTCCCGATGAGCATATGGCTCCCCAATCAAAATGTAAATATGAAGCCGTCAATCGAAAGTGGTCTACGACAATTTCCTGGAAAAGATTTACGGTCCAAACTCTGAGATCAAATTGGAAGCCTCCCCGTTCGAATTTTCAAATCGCAGATATCCGGCTGACAATCGCGACCACTCCATCATTATCTCCGAATACGACTTGTGCTCCATAGTCAGGAATTAAGCTGACGAGCGCCTCAATCAAACTCCGGATATTCGGGAGACAACGGAAGTCAGTCTATGACTCTGCGTCCAAGCAATATATGGTGCCATCTCGGGAATCAAAGTGAGATTCTCCCCACATAAATGCTAGCCATTTAGCTGGAAGTACAGTCAGTCCAAAACTATATCAAAAAACAATTTACGGCCCGAACGCTAAAATTACGCCGAGGAGCGCCTCAACCAAATCACAGATATTGAGGTTATGATCGAAATCAGACTACGACCACATATGCAGACAGTATGACGACAAGGTTTTGCAATTGATCTGGGAAGAGCCCCGACTCAAAAATCGTAGAAGACTGCAAATTGCACCTCGGGCCTGCGTCTTTTCTAAAGCAATCCCTGTTGGTGTAAAACTTGCAATCCACCTAGCCACGAGGATGATAGGTCATGGCTATTTCCTCTGAGGATCCTACGAACAAAGGAAGACGACGCTGCAAGAGGAATGGCAGCACTCGGAATGAAGTCTGCCCTGATGGCCACGGGAACCACAGTCAGGCAAAAGACAATGATGTCGTCGTTGTGGTCACTGGGGCCATACCTTCCAACTTAAAGAGAACCCAATGAAACTCGACATCGATTATGATCAAACTTAGCTCTACCGCGGAGACCCAGACCTCAAGAATCTCTACGATGTATAACACAAGGATTGTCGCTGTTGGGTACCTCAAGTACGGTTGTGATGATAGATATTTTCCCCCAACCGTGTCGAAACACCCTTTCACCCAATCGAGATGCTATCCAAGTTGGTTCGTCTTGTTCTGCAACCGATCAAGATTAAGACGTATCCCTAGAGCATTCGTGGCCGCTGCTTGAATGCTATCCTTTAAGTGGAGGGGAACCCAGTCCAACAGCTGGCCGTCGGTAGGTTTTTGAGTACGAAAGCCAGTCTAAGTGGCTTATTGGAGGTACACGGAAATTTTACGGAGTTAATGCTTTTCCGAATGGGTATGCAATTACCTAAGCGTATTCGCTCGCTTAATTTTCTGGAAAAATCCCGCACTCCACCACCTTCAAATATCTAACTCTTTTAAATATCCCGCACTTTTCTACGTCTCCTGGTTCAAAGTTCGATCATTGCAATGTCTGATAGAGACGCAGGCACTCCACGCGTGTTCCTAGCTCGCCATGGTACGCCTTGCAATCCCACTTCAACTGCTCAAGGTTCAACAGCTCATTGATCGTAAGGCGAAACTGAATGGACCATCAACGGTCGATATACAGGCATAACAGAACTTGAGTTGACGATGAGGGGAGAGAAACAAGTGTTGGGGACCGGAAAGCTCCTCGTCGGCCCTGGCAAATTGATTGATCCGTCTCAACTTGAGCACATCTTTGTCAGTCCTCGCGTGCGTGCTCAACACACATTCAAGCTTCTCTTTGGCGACCCAGCGAGCTCGCTTGCGGAGAAAGGTAAAGTCAGTATAACGGAGGAAATTGGCGAATGGGGTTATGGCAACTACGAAGGTCTTCTTACACATGAAATCGAGGCGAGTAGAAAGAGGAGAGGGCTTGATAAAGAGATCCCCTGGAACATCTGGAGAGATGGTTGTGAGGGTGGAGAGTATGCGATTGCACTGACCAGAAAGGTTGTTTGTGGTTTTGACAACTTTACCAGATCCGCTCAACAGGTGACCGATCGACTTGACAGACTTATCGCCAAGATACACGACATTCAACGTCCATATATGAATGGAGAAAAGCCCGTGGATGTAGTGCTTGTACGCCTCTGTTACTTCGAAGCGAACTCGCGCTTACTTCCGAATAGGTGGCACATGGACACATCCTGCGAGCATTTGCTAAGCGATGGCTGAAGTATCCCATGGATTTCCCTCTTTCAATGATGCTGCCACCTGGAGCGATTGGGACACTCAGGTATGATCCTTTCTATTCAGAACGACTTAGGAGCAATACTAAACCTAGCAGCTACCGAGAGCATCGGATTGACAACCCAGCGTTCCTGATAGGTATGGCTCTTCCGCTCGAGGGTTAGACAGAAGTGCAGCATTTCAGATTTCCAGCTGCGACCTCTCGGCCAGATGACTCACAACACCATTCAGGAGTTGTTGACCTATCCCATTACGTGGATCGGTCAGTGTAGACGTGTGTCATTAACGCCTGCAATTTCGATGCATGAACAGCATGCAGTCTTGAAGAACGACTCCGCGGTAGTGTAGCTATCTGTTGTACCTATCCAAATGCCTTGAGAATTTAGCTCACTTGCAACTTGAACAATGGCAAAACAGATACATGAAAAGTACATTGTGTAAGAAAGTACCGTACTATCCTTTGTCGTCTATGAGTAGTCATGAGTGGTCTAGCTGTGTATCTGCCTTCCGCAAGGTGGATCTGTAGGAGGCGGCTGCTACAGCATGGGTAACACGTCAGGGGATTAAGTGAAGCAGTGGATTGATCTGTTCTGTGATGCAAGTAGAGTAGCCCTCAATAGTTTTCTCATGGAATAAGAATACTAGGTCTGGTTATGCTCCTTACTAGCTAACTGCTAATTGAGATCTTCTAGGTCCATTCCTTTTCTTTCTGCAAGCAAGACGTTTGCTGTGCATCTGTGACAATCTTTCATTGATCAGCCGCAGGCTGGAGTCTCAAGAAATCGAGGAAGCGAATTCCAAAAATTGATGATCCGGTGCCCAGAAGCTCCTTGGCATTACTGTTCGGCAGCTGAGGTAGTGCACGGAGGCTGTAACGGCTGGTTCGGCTGACCCAGCCACCCAGCCCCCTTCACCCAGGCAGGTAATACAGCCCGGTGTCTATTTCAGAGGATTTTGCGAGAGTTGCCCCATTACCTAATGCATGAGTTGCCAAAAAGCTTAAAAAAAAAAAAGGGCCGAAAGAAAGAGCTCTGCCTACACGCTGTATCATCTTTGTTGGATGAGATGACTAGCTAGCGGTGCCAAATACGAAGCATCTGCCGCCTGAGGAATCAATAAAGCCCGAAATCTTGGCAGTTACAGGAAGCAGTCGTGATAGAGTATAGTCCGAAGGGTAACCCTACCTCATTGTAGTTGGCAACCCGATTGACCCAACGATGCGGCTGACCTTAAGGTCAAGCCTTTCTGCTCTTCTTATTCTCAAGTTTGTAAGCAGCTGTCGCCGCCATCAAAGTTACAATTTCATCCGCTTGTTGGTTGGTCGCTTGACCTATGTTCATTTTCACGCGCTTCCAGAGGAGAAACTTTTCCTTTGACACCGAGGTTTGATGTTGTCAAGGCACGTAAGATTGCCCGTCATCGTATAGACGTTCCGAAACGCATGACAGTAAGTGCGAAACTATTAAAGGGGTGTTTTTTCCGCCGGCGAAATGAAGTTCCTACTCTACGGCGTTTCCAGATTTTACAAGGTGTAAAACAGCCGAATAACTAATCCAAATGAATTATACCACTAGAACAAAATTATCGCACGATTGGACCACAACAGACTGGTGATCCCGCATCTTGTGGAGGATTTGCTGGTAGAACTGGAATAACTGAGTCCTGCTTATGACCCGAAAAAAGCTCTGGGGTAATGGGATAGACATCCGGTGGTTATAAACCTTGAGAAATATACTCCGTATCGGAGTCTGTGATGAGAACATATGTTTGCAGTAGTCTACGGAGTACGGAGCAATCCGGATGTTATTAAATTCATGATCGGTTGTTACTCACTTTAAAAGCGCGAGATCAAGAACGACGACTGACTCATACTGTTGAGGTTATCCTTTTAGGAAATCCCTTTTTGCATGCTTGCGTCAAATATCTTACTGCGCCGATAATACTCACCGGTGCTGAAGTCGGACTTGAGAGAAGGAACTCAAAGACACAGTGATATCAATTACTGAATTCATTTATCGCTAATGCGAATGTAGTCGAGAGTTGTTCGGGTTTCAACCCTACCTAAGTATGCAGAACAAGGTTGTCGGAAGGCCATCGGATAAGAGAAGAGAATGAGCAAATCTCAAGTCCTAAGCCATCCGACGAGAACAACAAAGCGAGGGCTGCTTGGAGACCCTCAATTTAAAATGAGTTTAGCTTATTTATGGATGCTCGGGATAGCCCCATACCTGAAGAGGGGTTCAGGGAAATTTGTTACTGAATTTGGAGGCTGGAGTCCTGTTCGACGCGATAATTCAACAGTGCGGAGTAAGTATTGTGGGCGCATTTCCATGTCGGTGAGATCCAACTCTGGACCACTACCACCAACCCACGAACACGATGACATCCCTGAAATTCGATCCGAGATCTCGAGGACACGGTAAAGGTCTCAGACAGAGCCACTCTATGTACAAGGCAACCGTTTGAACTCCCTCATGGCGAGTTTCTAAACTTAGTCCCGGGCAGGCTCGGGAGGATCTGCCAAGGATGAGCAAATAATTCTACTAATTAGAGCAGAAGAATTCCTGTTTCGTGCACGGGCGCATTGAACGCTGAATTGACATCCCATGCTTGATTGACGGAAAAGGGACAGAGAAAGTGAAAGTAGTCAACGTCCTGGTCATTAGAATATTGGCAACCGTTTCAACGTTGAACGTGGTCGCGAAATCCTTGCATTTGCCCCATTCAAAGAATGTCTCAACTGTACTCCCCTGATGTCCCTACGAAGATGCTGACTGTTCATCATGGCACACGCGAGCCGCTCAACTTCTCAAGACAATTTTCTTGGCACAAGCCACTGGAAACGCAACCCATACGGACTACAACCCTGCTGACTGTGGCGCTAAGCACATGCATCATGGCGACCCGGGAACGTGAACTTCAACGACAGCTTTTTCATCCTAGTCAACCGGTCTTTCACACTGCTCGGAACACAAGCAGCACGGCTCAGTCTCTTCTAACAAACTGTCAACGGCTGAAGAAGGATCGATCGAATCCCACTATGACAGGGTTTAAGCGAGAATTGATTGGGACATTGCCTCGCAGGTCGCGTCTGCCTCATGCTATACGAAATTCATGGTCGTGCGGATAGATACGATCTCGAACGTCAAAGATACCTCGTGTCAGCATGGCCCGTTTAATCGAGAAGGTTATATAAAGTAGTAGCCTGCTTGTAGAATGTGTTTAATTTCTCTTCAAAATTGTCTTCCCTATACAATCGTTTCAATCTCATTGAGTCATTCGCTACGCTGCTGCAAGAATTGTTGTTGTTTTGATACATCATGTCGGTCGCACCTTTGAGTCTGGCAAACGTCCAGGGCGACATTTTGTGCGCTCTCCTATACCTATCAATCTCGATGGCCCTAACATTTTCCCAGATTTGGCCTCCCTAAACAGACCCAGTCATTCTTTTTCTTTCAAATTGACCAGGCTGATGCTTTCCGTTCAAACCTTTCAAACCTGGTCCCCTTGATTACAAGCGCCCAACAAACCCAGTCAAACATTTCCGAGATCAGACAGGTCAAGATAAGCAATGGTTTGAGAGCCGATGCGGGTGATGGAGAAGTGGTGCATCCAGATGTTGTAACCGTTTCGGGCGTGAATATAGCGTTTTCGGCAACTGGGCTCCAGAAGGTAAGTCACATGGAAAAGCTGAACCTCAGGATGTTATATTCATATTTTACGCAGATTGGTATCACCGACGACATCAAAGACAGCATCTTCACAAGTGGAATGAAGGCTGACGCCTCAAGCCTGGGTGATAACGGGGTGCAGCAAGATGACGGATTCCAGCCAGACTGGGATGGAACTTTTGTGCAAGATATCCACGGAGTGACGCTCGTTACTGGTGATAGCCATGACACGGTCAACGAGAAACTGGCGAGCGTAAAAGACATCTTCGCGGGTTCCGTCACAGAAATTTCCACACTATCTGGTGATGTACGGCCTGGCGATCAGCAGGGCCACGAACAGTAAGTGCTTTAAGGAACATATTACCCAAAATACTAATACATTCTAGTTTTGGATACAAGGATGGAGTTTCAAACCCTGCAGTTCAAGACGTTGAATCCTTTAACCCTGGGCAAACTACCGTCGATCAAGGGTAAATCCTCCCGTGACCTAACGCTTGGCATCAAAGAATGACTGATCTAATCATGGAGCAGGGTGGCACTGCTTGGACGAGGCGTAGATGCGGCGAACGGCCGCCCAGACTGGGCGCTGGACGGGAGTTTCATGGCATTTCGGAAGCTACCTCAGCTTGTGCCTGAATTTGATAAGTAAGGACACTGCTATTTCCTCGGAGAGTCGGAAATCCGTTAATGTCTAATATAGATTTCTACTCGATACTGCGGGCACACAAGAAGCGGCCGATCTTATGGGTGCTCGATTTGTAGGAAGGTGGAAGAGTGGTATGTTTCGGGCTGACGAAACACTTATTGAGGATCAGAAGAATAGCTAACCGGCGATATGCAGGTGCCCCTATTATGAACGCAACCACGCAAGATGACCCGGCGTTGGGCAATGACACATCGCGAAACAATGATTTCAAGTTCGTTCAAGGCGATCAATCAGCCTGCCCTTTTGCGGCACACATTCGCAAGATGAATCCAAGGAACGACCTCCCTGAGGCTGCTATTCAACCTCATATGATCCTCCGCCGTGGCATTCCATTCGGCCCCGAGGTCTCTCCCGAAGAACAGCAATCAAACGCTACTACACAAGAACGAGGATTGTTCTTCGTGTGCTATCAAAGCGCCCTTGCGCAAGGGTTCCACTTTCTTCAAAAGGGTAGGCCAATATTACTACGAGTCTAGAATTTGACTAACAAAGACGCTAGCTTGGGCAAATGCTCCGGCATTTCCACCCGATGGTTCGCCAACCCCAGGCTTTGATCCCATTATTGGACAGACTACTGGTGGAGGCGTACGATCGATGACGGGGGCTTTCGCAAGCAATACTTCACAGCCGTTGAACTTGCTTGCACAATGGGTAAACTCTAAGGGAGGCGAATATTTCTTTTCGCCTTCCATTCCCACGTTACAGAATGTCTTTGCTACGGCTTAATTGCGTATTTTGACAGGTTGCTTGCTTATCTCTTCTCTCGCATCGGATTTATGGCGGTTGGTGGTTTGGACGGGGGTTTGATTGATGATAGAAACAGGAATGGGAGAGTAATCTCTAAGGAGTTCAGTCGGAGGAGTTGCGGGCTTAAGCTACGTATTCAAACAGCGCGTCTTTCAATAATACCTGTGGAACAGGATTTCGAGCGCCGTCGGGTATTTATTGAGAAGCGGTCATCGTGTCTCTGCAAACTCAGCTATCCCTACATAGCCAATTTGAACGCGTCAGTCATTGAAGGAATCTTTGAGCAGCTGCAACAATTTGCCGCCAGTAAAGATCACGACAAGACCCCTCCGCGGTGGTCATCATCCCAGTCGCTGAGCGAGCGGTAGTTGCCGAAGACATAGACGCGATTCCTTTGCAAGAAAATCTTCCTTCGATCCGAGCCCGTGTCTAGCGAGTGTCTCCCGCCAATCGCAAACACACAACCGTCCCGTCTTTCAATCCTTGCAAGCCAATGTTTCGAACATGACGGCGACTCCGCTGACGGAAAGTCCTGTGGCTGGAATAATGAAGGGTTGGAAAAAACGGATCGATGTTGCAAATGTGCCTTCTTCCTCTTCGTTCCTTGAGTTTAGGAATTTTTGAATAAGGTGTTTTAAGAGGAGAGCCATTGTAGCGGATGATGTATGACTCTAGTACCAAAATGGCCAAGATCCAATAGAAGGACTGCAGAAAAGAGATTTCCCGAAGACTAGCTAAAGAATTATAGACGCGGCGATGGCGAATATTTTAAGTATTGTAACTGCAGTGTAGGCCATGTATTCTGAAGTTGAAGGAGAGTCTCGCTTCGGTGCATCGTTAGAGGGATTGGGCGACGACGGTGAAGTGTTGGAATGGGAATCCATCGGAAAACTGTCGTAATTCTGGTGTTTAAACACCTACGCTGAATTGTCTATTGACTGAACGAGACTGATGACGATAGCTCTGAGAATGTTCGAGTTGAGATTGAGAATAATGCGGAGAGTCCAAGAAATGAAATAGGCTATTAGAAGACCGACTTTTGTTATTGGAAGAATGCAATTGCCCGCATGGGAGGGGTGTGCATGTTTGAAATCTGAATACTGAAAGTGCGTGTGCGTTTGGGACTTTAAAGGCAGGCGCTTTGTAAGCTTTGGACCGGTACAACGCTTCCGATTTTTGGCTGTGCATTCCCACTGTGGACTCCCTATGCCCATAGCTGGTCAATAACGATTTGGGTCCTCCCTATCTCTAGTTTGACGACGATAAGAATAATCGTAACTAGGTTTAAGATGTGTGTCAATAAAAGGCTATATCTAATTTGTTAAAATAGAGCAGTGAGTACCCCAACAAATCTGACATCTTTCAGGATGTCGCCTGTACGTTTATTGGCATTCTCGTGCACAGGCGGTCCAGTGCACAGCCGGAAAATGGGAAGCGTTGTAGATTTCTGCATGTGCCTTGGCCGAGACCCAGACGAAGTGGACACCCAATTGGACCATCGTAGATCGTGGGTAAGGTAGGAATTGTGGAATTGTGGAATTGTGGACGCTTTCAAACATATTAGATGCCTTACGTCTGCTGTGTTAGAGAAAATGACTGGCAAGATGCTGTTGATGCCAATTGGACAGAAATGTTAGAGTGCACTAGAAAAAGGGGTGGCCACGTCAAAGATTAATACGGAGAGGGTACATGATTGGAGCCAAATGCAAGACTCTCCACCAATGTACGGAGTAGTTGGGGGGTTTCCACGGGAAGAGGCAGCTAGAGATAAAGAGAGAACGATAGCTAATGGTTCGGTTATGAAATACTGTCGTGGAGCTTAAGGACGAGATTTGGCCAGGCAGTAGTTGCCGAAGACAAAGTCATTTTCGGGATTGTCCGGATTGTCGTCGACCGCCGTAGTTCCCCTCTTTCGGGCCTGGTGCCAGACACAAAACCCTTCCACTGCTTTCTCACCCCACTTCACTGCTCTATCTCCGCACTCTAGTTCAACGGGCACTAGGAGACGATCTGCGAATGCTCAGATGCTCTCTGCTTCCACCGCTTAGTGGGCTGGCTAGTATCTGAGCAGTGTTCGCCCAAATTATAATGGGAAGGTAGCATCACCAAAAGGGGTGATGATGCTCATTTGCAGGGATGCTTTATCTGGCCTACTGGATTTCCCCTTCCTTCTCCGCAAGGCCCTCGACATCACGTCGCGCTATCATCTGACCGGGCATCGCGAAATGTACAAGCTACAGGGAGTTTGCCGCGGATCGCCAGGGGATTTGCTTCCTGTGGAGCTTTCCGGGTCCACTTCGAAGCGTTTGCATGCAGCATGCCTGCAACAATCCAGTAGACGAAGCTTATCACGCGTTCCATGTCGACCTTGCCAAGTTCTTATAAGACTCTCATTTCGGTGACGTTTTGCACCTTGTCCAATTCTATTACATGACATTTTGTTACACGCCACGGTGAGGGCTCCTCCACATTGCGAGGCTCTTTTGTGGCTCTTGATAGCCGCGTAAGTATATAAACGCAACTTATTCCTATAATCTTTCCCTTGTAGATTATTATTTTTTACCGCTGGTGCAAATTGCTTGTGTTAGCTGAGAGTCTTGTGCGGTGGTATCTACAAAACGAAGATGATTCCCTCATTTCGTAATGGGCTGTTAGCCTTGCCAATAGTAGCTGGACTCGTTCTTGCTCAAAATACGACCTCGAATAACCTACAATACGTCAACCAGCTTATCGGGAGCACCAATGGAGGTATGCGAAATGGAGCGTGTCGTACTTGGATTGGTCCTAAGATTCTATAGGAAATGTGTTCGTTGGAGCAACTCTGCCCTATGGTAGGTCTTCGCTCGCACTCCAATCCGCGCAATTCACTGACGTAGATTACAGGCATGGCCAAGGCAGTCGCAGACGTCGATGGGGATAACCAGGGTGGTTTTGCAACCGATGGGAGTAATATCACAGGCTTCTCAGGCATGCACGACAGCGGCACTGGTGGAAATCCATCACTTGGAAACTTTGCTCTGTTCCCATACATAGCTTGTGCCGGAGACACCCCGGATGGCTGCACCTATCCTAAGCTTGCGAGAAAGACGCAATACGACAACACCTCCATAAAGGCATCGCCAGGCTATTTTGCCGTCACTCTGGACAGTGGCATCACTGTGGACATGACTGCAGCGCAGCACACCGCCTTGTTCCGGTTCACATTTCCACCGGACAGCAGCGTTGGAAACTCCTCAAGCCCGCTCATTCTTATGGATTTGACCGATCTTTCAGACTCCAGGCAAGACAACGGAACCATCAATGTTGATGGCGATACTGGTCAGATCACTGGGAATGCTCGCTTCCTTCCGAGTTTTGGAGAAGGAAATTACATCTTGTATACCTGTGCAGATTTTCAGGGCTCGCCTTTGAGGGACAATGGCATTTTTGTCAGCAACAGGTCAAGTGCAGATGTGAAGAATTTGACCATTTCCCGATCGATCAATAATTATCCACTGCCTGGTGGGGCCTTCAACCGCTTTCAGTCTGGAACCGACCCAATCTTGGCGCGAGTCGGTTTTAGTTTCATCAGTAGCGACCAGGCCTGCTCGAACGCCGAATCGGAGATTCCCTCATTTGATTTCAATGCTACCCAGACTGCTGCAGTCAATGCGTGGAGACAAAAGCTGAGCCCGATTTCGGTGTCTACAACTGGTGTCGACGAGTCGTTCTTGACTAATTTCTACTCTGGGATCTACAGAACTATGATTCAACCGCAGAACTACACCGGCGAAAACCCCCTGTGGCAGAGTGATGAGCCTTATTGGGATTCTTTCTACTGGTAGGTATCCAAGGCAGTAGTGGAGTAATTCAGTCTTCGCTAACTTTACCATGTAGTATTTGGGATCTTTTCCGCTCTCAAAACCCATTTCTAATTGTCAATGACCCGGAAGCTGTCGAGTCCCAAATTCGTTCGCTGATTGATACTTACGCTCACCTTGGCTGGTTACCGGACTGCCGCATGTCCCTGTCCAAAGGATACACCCAAGGTGGCTCAAATGCAGATAACATTCTAACCGATGGCTATGTAAAAGGCTTGACAGGTGGCATTAATTGGGATACTGCTTACGCAGCTGTAGTTAAAGATGCGGAGGTAGAGCCATACGACTGGTGTTGCGAGGGCCGAGGGGGACTCGACAGTTGGAAGGCTCTTGGCTACATCCCAGTCCAGGACTTCGATTACAAGGGATTTGGCACAATGACTCGTAGTGTCTCAAGAACCCTGGAGTATTCCTACAATGATTTCTGCATCTCCGAACTCGGAAAGGGTCTCGGTGGGCACGCAAGCGACGTTGAGAAGTACGTTGGTCGTAGCGCGAACTGGCAGAACCTTTGGGACTCGACTCAAACTTCCTTTAATAATGGTACTGACACTGGCTTCGTCGGTTTCTTCCAGCCAAAGTTTTTGAACGAGACGTTCGGGTTCCAGGATCCTCTTAAGTGCTCGAACATTGACACAAACCCAAACAGCATCTGTTCGTTGCAAAATACTGCCGCAGAGACCTTTGAGAGTAGCATCTGGGAGTATTCATTCTTTGTTCCCCACGACATGGCAAGTCTCATCACCTATCTTGGCGGACCTTCTGCCTTTGTCAGGCGCCTCGATTACCTCCACGATAATAATATCACTTATATTGGCAATGAGCCGGCATTCCTTACAGTATATCAATACCACTACGCCGGTCGTCCCGCCAAGTCGGCGTTGCGTTCCCATTTCTACATTCCCTCGTTCTTCCAGCCTACTGAGGATGGACTGCCGGGTAATGATGACAGCGGGACCATGGGAGCATTCGTCGCATTTTCAATGATGGGCCTATTCCCCAACCCTGGTCAGGATGTTTACTTGATCATTCCGCCGTACTTTGAGAGCGTCGGCATCAAGTCACCCTTGACTGGAAACACTGCTACTATTCGTAATGTCAATTTCGATCCGACATACAAGAATGTTTACATTCAAAGCGCAACACTCAATGGTGAACCCTACACGAAGAATTGGATCGACCACTCTTTCTTTACAGAGGGCAAGACCCTGGTACTCACGTTAGGCGCAAATGAGAGTACTTGGGGAACAGACGTGGCGGATCTGCCTCCTTCCCTCTCCGATTACTCGGATTTTAATTCTACGAACGGCACTAAAGTTGTAAGTCTCCCTCATAACAAACGTGACCGTGAAAACGACATTGTCGATTGACCCACCACTTGTAGCTCTCGCCCAGATGGCGCTCAACGTTTACGGGACAGGGCTTATCAGACCCAGTACTGGGGTTGGACACGGCGCTTGTTTCCGACAAGAATGTATTGTAGATATACAGAAGCTCCGGCGCAAAGAGCCCACACAGCTACTTTATATCCTACTGTCTGTAGACGTCTCGTCTCGCCACCCTTGTTCATGAAATGAAGATCCCGTGTGGACGTGCTTCGGGACCGTAATAAGTCTATATTTTGCTTTCCCTTGATCCATTACTCCTCTCTGCTAGATTCCTCGCCGCGCTAACGGCAAACACAACATGATGACTTAGCGCAACGACATCACCGTCCTCATCCATGACTACACTTTCCAAATCAAAACGACCATTCTGTATTTTCTTGGCTTGCACGCGTTGAAACAAAAACTCCACCCCCTCCTCCGGCAGCACCTTTTTCACATCTAGATTTAGCAGCAGAGTTGGATACCACATTGAACCAATCGAAGGCTTCTCATTCCCCTTCTTTTCCACATCATACGGATCTCCTTTCGACGAGTAGGTCTCCACAATCTGGGGCCACATATCCGCTATAAAGCCCACACTCTCATTCGTGAACCGCTCGCCGGAGCGCATGCACAGCCATTCGTCTGTCATTCCCCTACCCGGCTGGCCGTGCCGCGGGAAGAAGAAGCGCACACGATTGCTCGCCTTCCTGAACTCGGCAAACGGCATTTTCTCCAGCTCCGCCCATTGCGGCTCATTTCCCTGCTTGAGCTTCGCGATCTGCGTCGGTAGCGGTCGCGGATGCAGCGCCCAGTCGGTGGGATACGAGACGCCTCTCTCCTGGGCGAGATTCGAGTTTGTGATGTAGCCGACGACTTCTTCGCGGTCGTTTTGGGTCAGGGTGACGTGGATGACGGAGGCCTGGCGGCCGAGCTTGATGTCTTTGACGGTGAATGTTGCGGGACCGGTCTGTGTGCGTCGGAGGAACTCGAGGTGGAGCGTCAGAGTATTGGGCTGGTTTTGACGCTTGAGGGTGGTTTGGAAGTGGGTACGGGCGGCGCGGAGGAAGACGGCGGTGACGAAACCGCCATGTGGTACTGCAACGGATTGTTCAGATGCTGGTAGGACAAGAGGGCAGAATGGTGAATATACCAGAGCCTATACACCAATCGTCCGGAAAGTCCGCGGCATATGTGTGAGAGCTCAATGGCCACACTTTCGTGGCATTTTGGAATGTGGTCATGCTGGGACCGAGGGATTGCCTACTCCGTATGTTCACGTCATGGTGTATCGCAGAATGAGATTTATACAATGAAGGCCAGGAAATATTTTACATCTTCTGTGCCCAAGGTTGTGGGTTTGCGCTTTGGTTTTCTAATCCCGGAAGGGACCTCGGCAAGATCGATAGTGATAAGCTTGGATCGAAGTCGCGGTGGGAGGCCAATCACATGGTATCCATCAGGCAAAGGTCAGGAATAAATGACATATGCAAGATTCTTTGCCGCTCCCGCTGGAGCCTTGTACCGTGCCGGTGGTCCAAATGGGTGGCCGCAGCCAGACCCTGAAGAATGGATATGCCAGTACGTAAGAACAATGGTTCAGCAAGGGTGTGGAGGAAGATGGGAGCACGAGCTCGAACATCAGTCCTAGCTCGAACACACTGCGCGCCGATAGCTTTGTAAGATGGATTCAGATGACATTGGTCTCAAGAGCGTAGTCTCGAGATCTAAACACAGATTACTCAGTAGAGATGTGGTCCGTCGTTACTAGTTGCACGTTGGATTGCGCCCCATCCCCACGTTACACTAATTCGCTGTGGTCGGGGAGAGGCAACCATCGCGCCTCTTGAATCTGCGTCCAAACCAACACCACTACCACCTCCGCACCCAGAACGTCCTCTCCAGTCCGGCGCATGCGATCGTCTGCATCCTTTTTGCTCGCGTCATGAAGCGCTAGGCCTCCAACCATCCGCCGTAGGAGTCTGCATTGACCTTTAGGATTAAGCCCCCGCCGCAACACCCTAATCACTCCTCCTTCCAAAGACCTATCTCGAGTCCACCCTCACTTGAAGATCGCTAGTGTTACGACCCCAGTGCGTGGGCCATTTGCGCGGACGCCCCCCAATGATCCCGTCTTATCTTTTGTCGACAACGGCTGGGTATGGGTAATGTCAGTAGCAAGGCCGGCGATGGGAATTCACTGTATCTGCGGGATCAGACGAGATGTACGCCGAGCTATTCTTTTGCATGGTCTAATTCAGCCTCTAATGCTATTATCAGTCTCCATCGCCAGCCTTGCCGTAACGACTTCGAAGAATCGAAACCTTGTAAACATAATACCCGCCGGCTTCCCTGCGGACAGATATATTGCAAGAAGAGATACCGGTGATGATTCGGTGGTTGAATATGTGCAGGTGCGCAGGACATAAATCTCTAGTACAACTTACCAGCTAATGGATCTTTTGGACAGGACCCGGAAAGCCCGCCAGGCAGTTCGCCTACGTTTCTCCTACGCTTACCCAACGATGAAGAATTAATCTTCAATTTCACATTCAGTGTTAGACGGACGCTAGCCGCTGCCAACATTCAAGGTGGACCTGTTGGACAAGACAGCCCCGTGGACACGACCATACAAGGATTGACCTTCATTCACGCGCCAGGCACCAAGGAAATTGATAACCTCGTAACACGAGAGTTCAATGCAGATCCAAACCTCCACAAAAGGTCAGATGTGACATTAATAGGAGATGGCAACTATGCAACCAACGGCAACGAAAATGTACAATTTCAGTGGACGTGGAAATGGAGACCGCCAAAATCTAACGAAGATCGTGGAGGCGGCTGGCGCAACAGCTGCAGTGTACATCCCCAATACAATTAGCTGTCTCTAACACGGTGAGCTAACATGGTTGGTAGATTGTCGAGTATAATCAACGAGCGCATAGCCTCGATACACTGGCGACCTTCTCCTTCTGGGTTCACAGTAAGTTTAGGATCTTTACTGAAAGTCCGACCTTTTAACTTGAGCAGATACATCGAGAAACATCGGGAGTCCCAAGTCGCATTCACCTTCAATGGATTTGAATGTACCACCTCGTTTGCGGGTCCCTTCTGCTCGTTCGATCCAGTCGAGAGTGAGTGACTCGGATGGCGCGGACGGGTACGAGACCCAGGAGCCTCAATCGCCTCTCTTCAACCCGATACCGGAAGATGGATTAGGTCTTACGCAGGCATCTACGAATGCGACGAGCGCCACAAACGCAATCAATGCGACGGTCAAAGTTGATGTAGCCTGTCAGAGGCCTGGTGAAGACATGAGCCAAGTTGAAGATGGACCAGTATTCCGAGCCACAATGAAATCTCTCGAGCAGAAGACGGGAAATATGAGATTAAGAATGAAGAGGGTATTGAGAGCAGCCGAGGCTGCGCAAGAAGCTCAAGTCATCAGCCACGAAAAGAAGCAGGCTTTTTTGGAGGCATTACGAGATGCATCTTCATCAAACGCCAATGCTGTTCAGCCAGCTCTCGACCACTATTTTGAGAAGATAGCTCAAGAAATTTTGACTTATGAGAAGCAGGACCGAGCGAATCTACAGAAGATGGTAATTGAGCCTATTTCGAAACTCTACAACTTCGACATCAAGGCCGTTGAAGCCAAGAAAAAGGACTTTGAGGAAGAGAGTAGAGAGTACTATGCTTACGTATCTCGTTATCTCGGCCAACGCCAGGATTCAATGAAGGAGAAGAAACGTGCCGAGAGCGATTCCAAGTATCAGATTAAGCGGAGAACGTTCGAGCTGAAGCGCTTTGATTATTCTTCATTTATGCAAGATCTCCACGGCGGTCGCAAGGATCAAGAAATTCTATCGCAGCTGACCAGGTACGCCGACGCCCAAGCAAGAGGTTACTTAGCGACTGGCAAAAAGGTGGAGGAAATGATGCCCCAATTGGAAGCCTTGACTCTTGAAGTGCAAGAGGCCGACAAAGAATTCCAGCTTCAACGGACCGAACGAGAGGAAAAACGAAGAGCGCTTGAAAAGAGTACGAAGCCCTACAAGATGACAGAAGCATCTCTTCCACCTCCAACTGCAGGTCCAAACACGCCTGCAGGTTCAACTAGCAGCCGATCTGGAGCTGCTGACATCGACCCCCTTAAATCAAGCCACGGCGCGCCAAACTTTCGATCTATTGTCAATTCCCCTCCAACACTCGACGAAAGTACGCCTCTCTCAGGGCCCGACCAATCCTTGTCGCCAACATCACAGGGAATCGTAGGGACTACACCTGAACAAACCAAATTCAAGGGTATACGTGACTTGGAAGAGAAGGATTATTCATTGACGGCAGCGGGCGAATCTGGTGGCGCTACCCATCGCAAGGAGGGACTTTTGTGGTCGTTGAGCAGGCCTGGAAGCCATGTGGACCCTGTAGGAATAAATAAGCAAGCTTGGCACAAGTAAGATCATCTCCAACCCTTCATCCAGGCACAGCTAATGTTTCCATCTCAGGTACTGGATCGTGCTTGACCAAGGAAAACTTTCAGAGTACGTGAACTGGAAACAAAAGCTTGACCTTCATATGGATCCTATCGATCTCCGAGTTGCCTCTGTGCGGGAAGCCCGGAATGCTGAAAGACGGTTCTGTTTTGAGGTAATAACGCCGCATTTCACCCGAGTATATCAGGCTACTTCCGAGGAAGATATGAAGTCTTGGATATCCGCAATCAACAATGCCCTGCAGAGTGCTTTTGAGGCGAAAGGGCCCGTAGCGGAGAGCTCTTCTGTCCCAGAAGCGTCTCACTCCACCCGGAAAGATATAGCAGCTGTTCTGACTGGCAAGAGTTCGTCATTCTCTGGCGGTCATCGGTCATCAGCGATGAATATGTCTGGCTCCGCTGTTGCAAAGGCCGTTGCAAGGCACGCAACAGTTGGCGACAAGCCTGCATATAAAAGAAGTGAAAGCGAGGAGCACTCCGCAAAGCTACTCCAGCAACTTCGAAACAATGATGCCGGCAATAGCTATTGTGCAGACTGCAACTCCGAGAGCCGCGTTGAATGGGTATCTATTAATCTTGGTATTATTGTTTGTATTGAGTGTAGTGGCATCCATCGCTCTCTCGGCACTCACATCTCTAAAATGCGGTCCCTTACCTTGGACACGTCCGCCTTCACGCAAGATATCATCGAGCTGCTGTTACAAGTTGGTAACCGAGTGTCCAACATGGTCTGGGAGGCCCGACTTGATAGAGCGCAGAAGCTCAGCCCTCACTCGACTCGCGAGCAACGCCTACGTTTCATCTCCGCCAAATATGCCGACCACGCTTACGTTGAGCCCATCGACGTCTCACACAGCCACTACCGCAACGCTGACGATATGCTTCTCGCAAGCATCAAGCAAAACCAACTCCAAAACGTTCTGCACGCCATCGCGCTCCGCGCCAACATGAATGCTCACGATAAATCCCGCAATACCCATGCCGTCTTCCTCGCCCTCGCCGCTGCAGACCCAGCAAGACCAGTCTCTGGCTCTGCATCTCCTATCACCTCCCCCGCACGTCCTACCACACCGTCCGGCCAAAATGCGCCACCACCTACCCGAAAACCATTCCCAATTGCCGAGCTCTTACTCCAAAACGGCGCCGAAATCCCCACTCTCCCTGCCCCTATCCCGCTCAGTACGGCAGCCAAGGCATACATCGATTTCAAAACGGACCAGAAGATGGGCCGCCACTACCTCAACGCACCACCGCACGCCGGCGGCCCCGGCCAACCCGGGGACCGCAATTCCGGCCACTACCTCAGCGCCTCCCCCAACTCGACCTTCTCCTACATGTCCAGCCACGCCAACCGCAGCACCCCGAACTCGCCGCCATCGTCATCCTCGTCGGCTCGTCGGCGCCCTTCCTTCGGCGGCGGCGGCAGCAGCAGCGGCGCTACACCCCGCGGCACCGACGTCCTTCACGCTCCTCCTTATCCTGCTTCTCCCGCTCCTGCTTCTGCTTCTGCTGCTTTTGGTCCTCGGTCCACGCCCGGCGACAGCGGCGCCTCGGCCGGCGGCATCGGCTTCGATGGCGCGGTGCCGAAGGCGGCGAATGGCGATACGCTGACGGCGTTGCCGAGCATCGTCGCGGGCAATGGCAGCACGCCGACCGAGCGGGCGCGCGAGCGCGAGCGCGAGCGTGAGGCGGGCGGGGCGGTGACGAAGCTTGTGAAGAGGCAGGGCAGTGGGAGCAGGTTGACGCGGGGGAGTATTGGGGAGCAGGGTGGTGGTGGTGGGATAGGAAGGTTGGGAAGAGCGAGTGTGAGCGGCGAGGCGGGGGGTGGGCAGGATGGGAGAAGTGGGCCGGGACCGAAGATTAACTGGATATGAGGAAAACGGTATGAATACTCGGTTGGGGAAGAGCAGGTAACTCTCAGTTGGAAAGGATGCGTGAAGAGAGGCTTCCACGGTGAATTGTATGTGTTGTAAACGAATGTGGGTTCTGGCGTTAGGACGCTCGTTGTTACGCCCGAGGATCGGGTTGAGATAGGTTTGGATTGGATAACACCTCGAAGCTGTTGGATTCGGCTTTGAGGGCGAAGCAGGGCGAGCTGCAATGAATAAATTACTCAGGTAATGTAATGTGCCATGGCGACTGTTCGATTATCTTTGGCGCCGCATCTTACTTCAAAACCCTCTTCAAGACGTTTTCGTCTCTTCCTTGTCCTGCAACTCAGAGCCTCGAGGTGCTCCCCATCTCCATTCTCACAATTTCTCGTGGTCTTCTGTTACAAAGTGCAATCGTTGCTTCTCCTCTTCCATCGCCTTCTTGACACTCTCCATTCCCTCCACCTGTACCATCACCTCCCTCCACTTCGGATACTTCTCCATCTCAAACCCGTGCTTACTCCCCCAATTCCAAAAATTATACAACGCAATATCCACCACCGTCAGCCGCTCCCCCACCGCATATCGCCCCTCCTCCTTCTCCTCCATCCTCCCCTCAATCCGCACATAACACTCCCCAATCTTCTTCCTCCCCATCTCCCTCACCCTCCCATACATCTCCTCCTCCGCATCCCCCACAAACCGCTTCGGCCGCAACAACATCCCATACCCCTGCCCATGCAGCGTCCCCGCCAACCACGCCAACCACTCGTACACCCGCACCCGCTGCATCGGCGTCGCGCCCAGCAGCTGCCGCTCCGGCGCGAGGTCTGCGATGTACGTCAGCACGGCCGGCATCTCGGTCACTGCGGCACCGTCGTCGTTGTCGATGACGAGGGCCGGGACGAAGCCGTTGGGGTTGATGGCGAGGTATTCGGCGTGTGAGAAGGAGCCGTCGGCGGCGGCGAGGCGGCCGTCGGGGCCGAAGTCGAGGAGGGTGGTGGTGAAGGGGAGGGCGAGTTCGTGCAGGAGGATGTGTGGGATCAGGGAGCAGGCGCCGTTTTTGCGGTAGAGGGTTAGGGTGGGCATGGTTGGTGTTTGCGGAGTGGTTTTTTGATGAGCGAGGAGGATTATGGAGTGGTTTCTGAGGATGATGTTTGGAGGGTGGGGAAAGCAGGGCTCATTAACAGGTTTTCGGCGTTTTCACCAGCAAGATTTCTTCACGAGGAGACCGGGAGTTTATATACTTGTTATCAGGAGGCTATCGGGGTATTCACCATCAGGCTATTGATCATAATTTGGTAGTAAGACGCCAAGCCAACGCGCCAGGCACAGTTATTGAGACACTTCTTACTTGAAAATGGAATTGATTATTTGGGCGAACAGTCAACGCGATACAAAAACTCATCGTTGCTGCTCTGCATGGTGCTGAATCAACGCTCATCATAATCCTCTTACACCTGTTATATCACGTGCGGAACTATTCCGGCGTCTTACATACACACCCCTATACGAGATCCTTCGGATTAGTCTCGGGAAACTCGCCAGCTCTCGTCCATCTTCAGAAGGGTGTCATGCTGTACAATAACGTAATTGTAGGGACATTGGTTGTGTTAATCCTCCAGCTTTGTGGGTGGCCCGCGATTGCCGTCTACAATCCCAATCGATCTTCCGCTCGAACCACAAGGGTGAGGATACGAAAGTCTGGGCTTTGACTAAAATGGCTTCCCTCAAAGTGAGAACGAAGACATCCGTGCTCTTTCCGAAAGTAGTGTCAACTACTATTGAATGATCATGGCACCCTCGATAGGAACATGACTAAAGCAGAGAGTACTCGTTCCGCTCCAACATCATCATGGAAACGGAGCAGACTGGTGTTGGGGAAGATGCATGATTCTTTGGAAACTCAACGGACTAAAACTCGTCCTTGTTTGATTATGCCAGAAGTGAGCCCCATGACAGGCTTTCTAAGCACGATGAAGGAGAGGAATTTAACTATTCGTCTATGTTGAACTTCATGTTGAACGGGGGACCGGCGCAAATGATAGCTCGTATGACCAGCCATGTTGGCCGAACTGCATTCTATGACGGTGCTATTCGAATTAAAGAGATGTGAGATGAATACCTTGAAAGTCAATCACCAGCTCAGCGCCCGTGCTTTGGAGCATCGCGTCTACGGTAGTCATCTCGTTTTTGCCGATCCCGTTCTTTGTCGCTTCGATCATAACGCCTATGTCTATCTTCTCGTGAGACGCTCCTCTTGTCCCGATGATGACGCCGATGTCTTTTATCCCTTGACGAACTCCGGTCCCTTTTCGATGACCGATGCGAAGAATAGTCATCGCTTTCCTCGTCGTATCTGCGCTCTCGCTGATGTCCATCGCGTCGGCGATCGTACCCAGGATGCCTTTGGTCCCCATCGCCATCTCTTCTCCTCCTGTCACGATCGTCAACTCGCCGGTCATTATCACCCTTCCTCGACTCCTTCTTATCCCCGTTGCCGTTCCGCAGTTCAAGCTTCTGCTGCTCTTGCCTCGCCTTCAGCTCGTTTTCTGTGAATGTTTCTCCAGTAGCCTTATTACGCATGACGACCGGATTGTAAACATTCTGAACCCCTTTCATCCTTGCCTTCCTGTCGGCCCCAGACTCGGCACGCAGAAGAGCATCTTCTCTTGCGCCCAGACCTAGTTGTTCCGGGCGCCGCTGCACATCGCGAGGTTTTGCCTCCGCTTTCCCACGATTCCGCCTGCCTACTGCCTGGCCTTCCTTCCAACCCATTCCAGCCAAAAGTGCCTTGCCAAAATCATCCACAGGCATAGCCGCGTACGCAGCTGCGTCAGGGGCCTCGGGGACCAGCTCAATATCCCCGCGATAGACGTCATCTTCACTGATGGCTATCGCTCGGGGATCTGAAGACTGTCTTCCCAATAGAGCATCCATGGCGAGTTCATCTTCGGTCTTGGTCTTGGGAGCTTCAACAGGGCCTGCGCTGTCTTCATTAGGAGGATCTTCCACCACACCATTGTCGTGTTGATTGCCATTCAGAATCAGTCCATATGTCTTTGGTTCGCCCTCGTCTGGCCCATCTGGTGGATCTGCGGATTGGTCTTGTGTCCCACCCGGCAAGCCGCTGCGCTGTCGCTTTCTTCTTGCCTCTTCCCCGAAATCACGATTTTTGAGAGCTGGGATAATGCGCTGACCTTGCTTCGGCTTGTCCTCGATGCCAACGGTCGCGCCGTTCTCAAAACCAGTAATCGTCTGTGGTTGGGTCGAATTTTCTTCCTCTTCTTGCTCGTCCTGTAAGGCGCTTCGCGGTCTTTTGCCCAGCCGTTGATGCAGTTGAGAATTGGGTTTCTTTGAGCCTAATGAAAGAGAGATTTTAGGCGCGCCCGGTGTGGATGCCATGGTAGTCGTAGTGGTGAGAGATATTTGTGAACCTAAGGTGCTGAGGTACTCCGTAGCGGACAAAAGTTGAGATGCGTAATGTCCAGCGCGCCCGCCTCACCGCCTGCAGAAAATCGCGTCAACCTCGCAGCCCAAAGCTCTTAACTCGCGTCCTCTTGTTGCCAGGCTACAACTGCAGCATCTGGAACCCGCGTATTTAAAGATGGTGAGCAGCCTTGATATGGTGTTTTGTTGCATTACTGACCCGACCAGTCTTACCAGAATCCTACCCAAATTTTCGCGGACGACGTCACAGAAGAGAAAGGCGAAAATGCTCGTCTCTCCGCTTTCGTGGGTGCTATTGCAGTCGGTGACTTGGTCAAGAGCACTCTGGGTCCAAAAGGCATGGATAAAATATTACAGTCTGCGTAGGACAGATCCCTCGAAGATTTATATACTTCCACTGATTATGAGCACTAGTTCTACGGGCGAAATCATGGTCACGAACGATGGCGCTACCATATTGAAGTCGATCGCGCTCGATAATGCAGCTGCAAAAGTGCTGGTGAACATTTCCAAAGTTCAAGATGATGAGGTTGGCGACGGCACAACTTCAGTCGCAGTGTTAGCAGCGGAGCTCCTACGCGAGGCAGAGCAACTGGTGAATCAAAAAATCCACCCACAGACGATCATTGAGGGATTTCGAATAGCCAGTCAAGCTGCATTACAAGCGCTAGAAAAGACGGCTGTCGATCACAGCAGTGACAAAGCAGCATTCAGAAAAGACCTCACAGCCATTGCCCGCACCACTTTGAGCTCGAAAGTACTAAGCCAGGATCGGGAACACTTTGCAAACCTAGCTGTGGACGCTGTGCTCAGGATGCAAGGCTCGACGGACCTGACACATATACAAATAATTAAGAAAGCGGGCGGGAAACTTAAGGATTCCTACCTTGATGAGGGGTTCATCTTGGACAAGAAGATTGGTGTCAATCAGCCAAAGCGAATAGAAAATGCGAAGATCCTGGTTGCCAACACAGCCATGGATACAGACAAGATCAAAATTTTCGGCGCAAGAGTGAAAGTCGACTCAACGGGAAAGCTTGCAGAGCTCGAGAAGGCAGAGCGGGAGAAGATGAAAGCTAAAGTGGACCGCATCAAGGCGCACGGCATTAACTGCTTTGTCAACCGTCAACTGATCTATAATTGGCCAGAGCAACTATTTGCGGATGCAGGCATCTGTGCCATAGAACATGCCGACTTTGACGGCGTGGAGCGGCTCGCACTCGTTACAGGAGGTGAGATCACATCCACGTTTGACCATCCAGAAAACGTCAAGCTGGGTCATTGCGACCTGATCGAGGAGGTTATTATTGGCGAAGACACCCTAATTAAATTCTCCGGCGTGGCCGCGGGCCGAGCCTGCACAATTGTGCTTCGCGGGGCAACGGAGCAGTTGCTTGACGAAGCAGAAAGGTCCTTACACGACGCTCTCGCCGTCCTGTCGCAAACCGTGAAGGAGCCAAAGACGACGTTGGGAGGCGGATGCGCGGAAATGGTCATGGCCAAGGCCGTTGACCAAGCAGCAAACAACGTGGCGGGGAAAAAGGCCATCGCGGTGGACTCCTTCGCCAAAGCACTTCGTCAACTCCCCACTATTCTCGCCGATAACGCTGGCTTTGACTCCAGCGACCTCGTAACAAGATTACGAAAAGCCGTCTACTCGGATTCGACGAGCGCCGGGTTGGACCTGTTGACGCCCGGCGGAGGAATTGCTGACATGCGGGAGCTCGGCGTGATTGAAAGTTATAAACTGAAGCGGGCAGTGGTCTCGTCAGCTTCAGAGGCGGCCGAGGTGAGTTGCATGACCCCAGATCGCCCGCTTAGATATCGATGAAGGCTAACGATTATGCAGCTCCTTCTGCGCGTGGACAACATTATTCGAAGTGCGCCTCGAAGACGAGAGCGCATGTAAGCTGGAGTGGAGCATTAAGATTGGTGTTATGTCCTGTTCATTTCGCGTGTCAGAAGCTACCACCAACGACTGGGCGGGATGGATTCCGGCACGGGAATGCAAAGGCTCGGCCGACAGGTATGACGTCAAAGTGGTCGAGTTGTGATGCCGTGGGGTCCCAAGGGGGCCCCTCATGTTAGAGGGTACAGCGCCGGTGGTACCGAGTATGTTGGTTTGAAGCGTGCTAAAGTAAGGATAGCAGAACTTGAAACAGAGGCTGGGCGAAGTAAGAGACGCCGGGCGCTAGGCCGCCTCGGGGCAAAGGCGGCGGCAGTCGTGCCAGTTACCAATAGCATCGCAATGCAACAGCTCGTCCAAAGACCGTAATCGCGTTGGAGAGGGTGTTTTTTCGATTTCGATCGTGCCTCTGTGGGCGCTGTTGGCCTGTGGGACTCTGTTTGGTTTTGTGCGACTCAGCATCCGGCCACCGGCTTGAGTCGGGCCCCCGAGCTGAGTGGGCTTACGCCTGTGACCGCCGCCCGTTCTCTCGATCGCGGTGTCCCTCTTCTAAGAATTCACGGCACCCGTCACCACCCTTCACCCTTCACCATTCAGCACCGCCCTCCCAGAACCAACATTTCATCCTTTCATCCTTTGTCCTGCATCCGTATCGATCTCTGTCTTGCTCCCGATCGAGTTGCTCTCGACCTAGATATACCGCCGTTCCTGGCGAATGTTCGCACCTCTCTTGACTGCGTGTGCGGCATGCTCCAACCCTAAAGCCGTACCTCCCCGTTATGTCACGACCGCGGCCGCCAGGTGCTGCTGCGAGCTTAAGCACGCGAGGTCTCTTCATTCTTCTGCTAGCTTTCAATTGTAACTTCCTCGCCGTTGCGGCCGCTCAGCAGCAGCACCCGCAACAACAAGATGGACGCCTGGGCTCCCCTTGGGAGAATCCCTTGAGCGACACTGTTGTGCCACCCCATGCCTCTCGACTTCGAGATGGCTCCCCGGGCAATGCCCAGAAACGAAAAAATCCCAATTCACGACCTTCGTCGAACAACGAGCGCGCCATAGCGACTTTAGCTCCAGTCGATTCCCACTCGGCTGTTCGAGCACCTTCTGCAAGGTCCACCGGAGCCACCGGTGGTCTCTCCCCGCGACGTCCGGCGCGATCCTTGCAGGACTGGGAAGTCGAGGACTTTGTCCTATTGGCGACTGTTGACGGAACTTTACACGCAAGAGATAGGAAAACTGGTGCCTACCGATGGCACCTGGAGACGGAAAGACCGATGATAGATACGGTTTACCACCGACGGAATCATTCAGAAGACAAAGAGCCATTGATTGAGGATGAGCGTCTTTGGATCGTCGAACCAAGCCAGGATGGGGCTCTGTACATCTACACCCCAGGCAATAGAATAGGAATGGAAAAACTTCACTATACTGTACGGCAATTAGCCGAGGATTGGTCACCCTATGCCGGAGAAGATCCACCCGTCGTGTACACTGCCGAGAAAAAGAACACTCTTTACACAGTTGACGCAAGCACTGGAAAGCCCCTGAAGATGTTCAGCACCAGTGGACCGTCAGTCTTGAGTGACAACAAGAGCTGCCGCCTGATCAGTGGTCTGGAAGGTCTGGATGAGGAAGCCTGCGAGTCGACTGCCACAATCGCATTGAGTCGAACCGAGTATATTGTCAGGATACAAGACAGATCGAGCGGGGACCCTATTTGCACTATCAGCTATTTCGAATGGGGACCAAATAATCGTGATAGGGATCTCCACCATCAGTACTCCCGTACGTTCGACGATAAATATATCTACAGCAATTTTGATGGGAGCATCAACACGTGGGATTATGCAAAGCTTGATCGCCCAGATCCTTCGTATCCTGAGCGTCCGGTGTGGCGACAAAAGTTTGCTTCACCGGTTGTGCGAGCTTTCGATATTGCACATCCTCTTACCTCAGACAAGGACACTTCACTCATCATCTTACCTCAACCCAAATTGCCTACTTCTGACTGGGCAGAGCTCGATAATATATTTATCAACCAGACAGAAAGTGGAAGCTGGTATGCCTTGTCAGAAAGTAATTATCCCACTGTGACGAATGGGGCAGCGGAAGCAGAAGTTTACAAAGATACTCTTGGTGATGGCTCCTCTACTTGGGCACCCAAAACTATTGCCAGGCAAGATCCAAGACTCATTGGTGTTCACTCGACGTTCGCGATGGAGGGCAGTAGACCGATCGACATTCCAACTATGGGAGGATCTGGAAGTTGGCCTGCGTTGGACGCACCTGGAGTTGACGCCAACATAGCAGATCAATCACTGTTACCAAGCAAACCTCATTCTCTCTACGGGAATCTCCTCTCTTTAAAATCGCCGAGTGCCCTCGGGTTGCTTGCACTTCTCATATGCTTTGTCAGCCTCTTAAGCAAGCCAAGTTTTCGACGTTCTCTGTTACCAAACAAGTTTTCGTATATGCCATCCAGGCTTGTCTCCACTGGATCAAGTGTTGAACCCAAGGGAGAGCCAGTGACTCCAGTCGTGGACGATTTTGTGGAAGCGGAGAAGAGAGTCAAATTCGTGGAAAAGGCTGAGGTGGCAGAGCCTTCCTCGTCTCCTGAACCTGAGTCAAATGCTGATGATCTGCCTGAAAGGTATTGTAGTCTCTACCCAACCATTACGCAAACAATCTAACATTATTATAGACCTTCCACTCCATCGAATCAGCTTGACCACGTTCTTTCAAATGACTCGGATGCCGCTGGTAACCAATCACCCGGCACAGTTGGCGCAGATGACGATGCACAGCAGGAGACTCCCAAACCAAAGAAGAAGGCTCACCGTGGTCAGCGCGGAGGTCGCAACCGCAAAAGGTCGAGAAAGCCCAATGATGATGCCTTGGAAAAGATCGCTGAAGGCAAAATCGCTGAAGGTATCGTCAAACAGATTGATCCAGACAAGAACATCGAAGCAGACGAAAACGCTGCGAATGCCTTGGGAATTGGCGAAATTTCAGGTACTATCCAGATCAACAGCCTGTCGATCAAGACGGATCGCGTTCTTGGTAGCGGAAGCGGAGGTACTTTCGTATTTGAAGGCACTTTCGAAGGCCGTGACGTGGCGGTGAAGCGCATGCTGCCGCAATACTACGAGCTTGCCTCACAAGAGGTCAATTTGCTTCAGCAGAGTGACGATCATCCAAACGTAATTCGTTACTTCTGTCAGCAAAAGGACGCCAACTTCCTCTACATTGCTATTGAACTGTGCCAAGCCAGTCTCTGGGATTTGTATAAGGATGGTCGACCAGATGATGAATGGAGAGAGGAGTATGGAGCGTTGGTGAATCAAATCAATGGCGATGTTCCAAAAGCACTCTACCAACTCGCTGCTGGTCTCAATCATCTACATAACCTTCGAATCATTCATCGCGACATCAAACCTCAAAACATACTCATTGCTTATCCCAAGAAAGGCCAGGCTGGTGGGCCTCGCTTCGTCATCTCTGACTTTGGTCTCTGCAAGTCCCTTCCCGAGAATATGAGCACACTCATGGCCACCACAGGTCATGCCGGTACGGTTGGTTGGAAAGCTCCCGAGCTCATTATGCAGCCGAAAGATTCGGATGGTCGCACTAGTTCAAACCCACACAGCCGCGAATCATCTTCCTCGGGCGATAACGTGTCTAGCTACGGTGTCAAGCGTAACGCTGATATCTTTTCCCTCGGGTGCGTCTTCTATTACGTCCTGACCAACGGTGGCCATCCTTTCGATGATTTGGAAGGGTGGGCTCAGCTCCGTGAACTTAATATCAAGAAGAATAAATGCAACTTCAACCGACTGAAAGATTGGGGCGATGATTCTGTGGAACCAATGCACCTGATCTCTTGGATGTTGGAAAACAAGCCGGAGAAGCGCCCTACTGCGCTTCAAGTGCTGCAACACCCATTCTTCTGGAGTCCTGAGAAGCGCCTCAACTTCTTGTGTGATGTATCGGACCACTGGGAGCGCGAGCCTCGCGACCCTCCTTCGTACCATCTTGAAACTTTAGAAGAAGTTGGTCCCCTGGTATTCGAGACCGACTTCCTTGCTCAGTTGCCCTCGTGGTTCAAAGACACACTCGGCAAGCAAAGAAAGTACACTGGATCGAGAATGCTAGACCTGCTTAGGGCACTGAGAAATAAAAAGAACCATTATGAGGATATGGACAAAGAAGTGCAAAGGAAGGTAGGACCATTACCACATGGTTACCTCCGATTTTGGACGACGAGGTTTCCGAATTTGCTGATGGAGTGTTACAATGTCGTTCTTGCGTGTGGCTTGGAGGACGAGCATAGGTTTAAGCCCTATTTCTCGGGCTAGAAGGAGCGAAAATATTCGGGATTTGCCTGTGCATCTTCTGTTTATATTACTTTATCGAATGAAATCTTCTATAAACAAAAATATTTGTAGATTCGTGTCTCCATGTGAGAAACTTGCAGTGATTTCCAGAAATCCAGCGCATGTATGGAATTCATTTTACCTGCTTTCGCATAAGTATTTTCCAAAACCTGGAGAATTAGTATAATGATGGCCCTGATCTTGATGTGTGGGATTGATGCCTGATCGTTCCTCGCCGTCTAGTTGATGAGTCGTGCGCTATCCCTACATCACAGCTCCGCTCCTCACTCCACCTAGGTACCTCATGCTAACACTTACACAATTCTAAATTCCAAAACTTCCCCACGCTTATTCAAAGGCCGAGATACATTTTGAGAATCGATGGTCAGTCATCCAACAGATATGGATCTTTCGTTACGACAGCGACGGCAGCATGCACGTGATTGTGTATGCTCGCCTACAACTTCGAGTAATTCAGAAGCTGACCGTAGCTCAGAAATATATAGATCTCTCCCGCTCCATCTAAAGGCCCACGAAATGGCAAAGCGACAAGCTGAGGAGGCGTTAGAAGATGTCACTGCCCTCAACTCACCAGCATCGAAAAAGGCGAGAGTTGAGACCATTGTAGATGAATCGGTGCCTCCACCAGTCAATGGAAAGCTCGCAAAGAGTGGTCATGCAACGACGGACGACGGCGCTCTCGCTCCCGATATCGTCGATCCTGCGGATGAAAAACATGTGGAGCTCGAAGAGGCTGGCGCCCATCAAGATCAGGAGCTAGAAGATGATGGAGACGAGCCTATCCTTGGAGGACCTATACGGCAGGACGCGCCTGCGGAGGGCTACACAGACCTCTATCTTGACACGATAGATCGATCATTGCTGGATTTTGATTTTGAAAAGTTATGCTCCGTCACGTTGTCCAACATCAACGTCTACGCTTGCCTCGTCTGTGGCAAATACTATCAAGGTCGAGGCCCGAAATCACAAGCCTACTTCCATGCGCTAGAAATCGGTCATCACGTGTATATAAACATGGAAACAAAGAAGGTATATGTTCTTCCAGAGGGCTATGAAGTGAAGAGCAAAAGCTTGGACGACATCAAATATGTGGTCGATCCGGCATTTGCAAAGGAAGATGTTACAAAACTCGACAAGGAAGAAAAGACGGCCTGGGATCTCGCAGGCAGGAAATACATGCCGGGATTTGTTGGCATGAACAATATCAAGGCAAACGACTATTTCAACGTTGTCGTTCACGCTCTTGCCCACGTTCCACCTCTCCGAAATTTCTTCATGCTCGAAAATCTATCCAGTTCCCCCCAACTGGCCCAGCGTTTCTCAATCCTCGTTCGCAAAATTTGGAACCCCCGTGCTTTCAAAGCTCACGTTTCTCCCCACGAGCTCCTTCAGGAAGTAGCTCTCCGCTCCAACAAACGTTTCACATTAACCGAACAGTCTGATCCCGTAGACTTCCTCTCTTGGTTCCTAAACCACCTCCATCTCTCTCTTGGCGGCTCCAAAACCAAATCGGGCAGCAGCATCATCCAGCGTGTCTTTCAAGGCAAAATGCAAGTCGAATCACAACTCATCACCGCGCGCGCCGACGCGGGAGACCGTCTTCGCTTCGAAGATGCCGCCGTCAAAACCGAAGTTTCACGGTTCCTGATCCTGACGCTTGACTTACCCCCCGCGCCCCTCTTTCAAGACGAACTAGACAAGAACATCATCCCGCAGGTCCCGCTCACCACCATCCTGAGCAAATACGACGGCATCCGAGCCCAAGAACGGCTCAACACGCGACTGCGATACCGATTGCTGCATCCGCTCCCGCCCTTCCTGATCATGCACATCAAGCGCTTCTCGGCCAACAAATTCGTGCACGAGCGGAACCCGACCATTGTGACGTTTCCGGTACGCGCCCTCGATGTCGCGCCTTATGTGCAGCCGAACCCGGCGATCCATCCGCCGGGTGAACCGATCTGGTACGATCTCGTGGCCAACATCACACACGAGGCCGTACGAGGGAGCAAGGACGAGGGTGTGGAGGGTGAGAGGGAGAGGAAGGTGTGGAGGGTTCAGATCCGAGAGCGCGCGAGGGACGAGTGGGTCGAGGTTCAGGATCTGTATGTGCAAGGTGCGGAGGCCCAGACGCTGTTTACGAAGGAAAGTTATTGCCAGATTTGGGAGCGGAGAAAGGAGCCTAAGGGTAAGGGAAAGGGAAAGGCGTAAACACACAAAGTACAATTTCCATTTCTGAGAATCACGCTTATCTCACATGATTTACGTACCTTCGGAAAGGGTCTGCCTGTGCTTAAGACAGGTACTTGGCTCTTCTGCCACAGCTGTCAAGTCGATCGGTGGATCGTATAGCATCCGCACCAAATTCCATCTCCGTCTTCAACCTGAGCTATATCCAGGCGACATTGAGGCTCTGTCGGCTCTGCTTGGTATTACCTGGTACAATCATTGCTTTTTTTGGTTGTGCACTAGAGTGCCAATAAGCATACGGGCAATATTTTAAAATATATCGGAGACCTCATTGTGGTACCACCTGTTGTATTTCAACAGATCTAGCCATGAGCTGTCATTGGAGATGGGAAGGACCGCAATCGTTGTTTGCCTAGCTGAGAACGCAACGCGTCGCATCACGTCCAACACTTACCTATATACTGCTTAATTAGGTGAGAGCTGCGTCTGTACACAATTGAAGGGCTATTACTCAGCACCTTGTAACCAGTGACGAATTTGTCCAACACTCTTCTGCAGAGACCTTGCAAGTTTCCATCTACAATCCGACTGGCCTTGACTCAACGCCTGGCAAAACCTTTTTCATCAAATTCAACCGTATATTCACTACGCGTCTTTCAATCCCAATTTCGTTTGATTCGCAACTGCTACTTTAATTCTACGGCTGCAACCATGTCGAGGGAGCAAATGTCGCCTGAGACACTCATCTCGCGCTTCGCATATGGACCACATGATTTAAAGAATAGAATGATCTCCATCAACGAGCCAGCAAGGCCTTCAGCTCTCTATTGTGATGCGGCATCGTCGTCTATGGGTCTCCTCGATGTTCTACCCCTCGAATTGTTGCATTTGACTTTGGGTATGCTAGACTTTCAGTCTTTATTACGCGTTTCAAGCGTTTCTTTGCGTGGAAAGGAAATCGTCGAATCACTGCCAGCATACCGAATGCTCATGAAGCACGCACCACACACATTAGCAGCCCTAGGTCGTACGCGACTTATTACTCTTCATTCTGCTAGCAGACTCTACGCGACTTTGCTAACTGAGCCGTGTGTCAATTGCCGAGAATATGGCGCTTTTTTGTTCCTTCCAACATGCGAGCGATGCTGCTTTCAATGTTTGCGGACAAATCCAGCTTTTTGGGTCATCCCAGTTGCTGTAGCTGCGGACTGTTTCGATATTGCACCATGCCAGTTCAAGGACAGATCTATTATGCACAGTCTCCCTGGAGATCCTCTGTCTGAGGCCCCACTTAGACTTATAAGTGTCAGGGCCGCGAAAGAGCTTAGCGTTGAAATCCATGGCTCAGAAGAAAATATAACAAAGAAAACAAAGAAGCTCGCCGCCAAAGGCTGGATGGGGATCATTGGGTTCGATGACGACTTCTATCGTTGGCTGCAGAGCGCGCCCTTACGGCCACGTGGCCGGGATCTATCTATTCCAGGGGACGCTCCAAGAAGTGATGAGTACCGCGGCATGGCTTCCATTCCATTTCCTTCTATCGGGCCCAATAATATCGTTCAGCATGGACTGTGGTGTCGCAGCTGCATTCGGAAATTTGACCTTTGGGTGCGCGAGAATCTCGCCCCCGGCACGCCTTTGGTTCCATCAGACCACAATCAAGGCCGGTTTCTCTCTGCTATGCGGCGTCGCGCCAGATCGATAGACGAATTCTTAGAGCATATCACAGACTGCCTCGCTTCGCAGGAAGATCTCGCGTTCTGAGAGACACGTAAAGACGGGGAACTGAAGACGATATCTGCATTATCCCTGATGGTATGTGACGGCACTAAGTCGTTCTACTTAGCATGACCGAGTCTCCCACTTGTCCTAATATCTCCTGCGGCTCCGGTACCTTCCCCTTCAACTCGCACAGCCGATTGTAAGAAATAGTTGAATGATCGATCTCGATATTACTAGTTGACGAAAGCCTGCAGAAAAGCTGGAATGCTCCTCGGCCTTTTTTCTGACATCGCCTAGTGCATGTCGCGAGGAAGGAAGGATTCTTCTTGCGAGTACGACGGTCTAGACATCATTAATGACGCGGCGAAAATAACAACCACCTCTCTGATATAACGTCTGGCTATCTGCTCAGGCTAGAGTGATGGAGGTGATCTTTGTGACGTGAAAGGCGAGATAAGTGAACCAAGTCACTCATTCAAGAAACACGGTGAACTGGAGAGTGTCGTTATCAGCATAGCTAGATAGAATAAATTAGCAAAGATACTTAGCAAGCAGGCTTAAGCAATGAACAGAATTATTTTGCACGTATCAACGGGAATGCTATCTAAGGTACACATGTGGGGTAGCTGAAAGTTGTAAACTGTGATACCACAGTCTGTATATGATACTTTCTTACAGAGCCGGAGAATAATAACAAAATGGCGGCAGAGCTCTGGAAGCTAGCAGTTGGTATCTTTTGAGAGATGCAATGCGCACCCGAGCGCCACGCCTAATGCAATGCTCACATATGGAAGCCCCGTTTGCCGGTCAGCACGGTAGCTAGTCTTCTTGTGCAATCTCCGAATCCCATCCCATAAGAGCCGACCAAAACCGATGTTGAAAGCAAGGAAACCCCCAGAAGAGCTGCCTTCCGCACTGAGTAATTAATGATTATAGCCCAGACGTTTGATCTCTCCCTGAGGACGACTGTGACTCCAGATCAATCAATCAAGCCCGCACCTGCTCAGCCCTTGCCCTGTTGCCAGGACCATTTGTGACTGAATTGATTGCATTCATAATGCTCCTCCCGCCAGCTGCCTGCTGCCCACCATTGGATCCGGCTTCCCATGCATTCGGAAAGGACCGAGCAGCATCCGCAGCCCGTGCGCGGCTCGCCGTCGGGGCTGCCGGTCTACCAGTAGTCGACACCGAGGTGGAGGAAGTCGACGCCGAACTCGTGGTTCGCGACGTATCGACAGAGCGGAGACTGGATAAGGACGAGCCACCATCGGTTTCCACACTACTACCGCGTTGTCGATTGATCGGGGCGAACGGGTTGTTGCTGAGCTCTTGCGTCCTTCGTTGGACCAACTCGCGCGCCGCCAGTCGCACACGTTCGTCCTCCGGCATTCTAGAGGAGGTCCCTGCAGGAACGGAGGCTGGATTGGACGGGGGTGGTCGGAAGGGTGACGTCGGTCTCGCAGGCACGGGCTGGTTTGAGACGGAGGAGGCTTCTGATGGTGGAGACATGGGGGACGGGGCCTCGACGGGACGCAACTGATTCGGATGCTGCGGCCGTATGCGCTGTTGCGACGGCTGGGACCGTAGCTGAGCGCGAGACCCTTGCGGACGGACGAGTTGTGGCGACGTAGGTATCGCCGGCTCGTGTAAGCCGGCCTGCGACGGTTGACTGCGCAAGGTTCGCGTTGAGCCTCGCGCCCTCAACGTCGCGGTTGAGGGCTGCTGTTGAAGTCGTTGATTGGATTGCCTGCGCTGCAGGTACATGGCATAAGGATTGCTGGGGGCAGCTCTAATCTGTCTCGCGGCAAAGTTCAGACCTGGTGTGACCGCAAGGCCTTGGGGATGAATCACTTGTTGCGTTTGAACTCGTCGGCCCATCGCAGAATTTGGTCTGGAGTTGTTCCTGCTCGGCGGCCCATCGATGGGTTCGATACTAGAAGTCCGGCTACTTGAAGGGGAGCTGGAAATGATTTGAGCACGGGATGGGGGCCGACCAGTCGGAATACTGTTCCGAGCGGAATTTAATGTCGACCTATTGTTGACTGCAATCCCTCCACCAGCATTTAAGTTGGGGCGCGAAGGCACCGTTCCATACGCTGACGGATTTGTAAGAGCATTGGCTTGGATTTGAGCACGAAAGGCAGCGACTCCATTAGGTGACGTAGGTGACTCGGACGGGTTATGTTGAATACTTTGATTGTTCTGTCGCTGCCTGTTGGCAGTCCTTGGGCGTGAAACTGGTGTCCGGGCGCGCATCTGATCCAAGAGCTCAGCTCCGGCAGATTGCTGACTCGAACTCATTTCTCGCACATCAGTCTGATATTGAGCAAACATCCAGCTGATTCTGGGATCGTATTCTTGTTGGCGAACTCCAGGTCGGCGTCGTCGACCATCAAGAGCGACAGAAGCATCGGATGTACTATCGCTGTCAACATCGCCACCATTACCTGAGCCGGATCCAGTGTTGGCGCCAGCATTCATGTCTTGAAATCGCATGGACTGAAGCATTCGGGCTCGCGAAACACGACGTCGAAGTCTTGTTCCATTCATAGTAATATCCCCATCTCGGTCCACCCGATCTGCTTCAGAATCGTCGTCATCCGCCTCTTCCGGATTTGCTGTCGATGTAGAAAGGACGGAACTTCGGTGACGCAGTCCGCGTAGCCCACTCGGCATTCGAGGTAATCGTGGCTGGCCCGGTGGAGTGGCTCGAGCACCGGGATTTGGTCTATCTGCAGTCGGTGTTAGAGAACCAGCATTTCGGATTCGATCATTAGAGATCGTGGTCGGCTCCCACCCAACGGTCGTTCTTGCCCCATCACTCTCCTCTCCATCATCGCCATCACCCACCATCGAGTCTTGGTCCAACGAGGACCACCCATCTTGTAACAAAATTTGTCTCTCCTCAGCATTGCGTTCAGTAGACGTCGAGCCCTCGTCAGACTCTGAGAGCACAACCGGTCGACGCCGAGTCTGACCGCGATTTGTACGCCGTCTTCCATTTGAGATGGGACCCCCTTCATCGTCGTCGTCGTCATCATCGTCACCACCATTCTGATTGCCATGTGATGATCGTGAGGACATTGTAGAAGTCGCAGACTCTACTATACGTCGAGGCTGCCTTCGTCCAGAGGCTACAGAGGGAGAGAGATAACTCTGGCCCCTTGAAGATCCGGTGACTTGGGATGTCTGCTCGCTCTGATCGTCAATGAAGCCACTCATGGATGAATCTTCGTCAAGCTCGTCCTCATCCTCTTCTTCAAGAGTGCCCATCTCTGTGTCCTCGCTATAAGAGGCAAGGCTGGCACTGTACGAGTGTTGCCGGCTGCCTCGAGCACTATGCGTTGCTCTGCGGCGATTGCCTCCTTGGGTGGTCGACGGTGCAAACGCCGAATTGTGCGCTAACCATCTCGCAACTGCAAATGGGTGGTCGTGCACATCTTGCTCATCGTCGTCTCCCAGACGGTTCCTATAATAACTATGTCCCTGAACTTCCCAGAAATCTCTGTCAAATTCATGGTCTTCGAGGTCGATGTCTGCATCCAGGTCCTCTTCCTCAAACATGTCGCGTTCCGAAGGGTCCATGTCACTGAAGCCCCCGAAGCTAGGTCGCACTGCACCATCGTCATCAAATTCAAACCCACAGCCAGGACATCTGCCATCCTCAATCTCCCAATTGCAAGAGGGACATCGATCGACTCCGTCATCCTCATCTCGAATGGCGTATCTCACACGGGGGGGTCTTTGTTTGAAGCAGCCCTTGAAGAGGCCACCAGTCAGCGGATTCGGATTCTTTCGATCTTCCTGAACGCTGTCCGCCTCTTCTCTCTGCCATTGTAGCTGCTGTTCCATCTTCTCGCCGGGTGCTAAGAGCTCGGGTCGACCGAGGAAGATGTGGGTCATTTCTCGAATCTGTAAAAACGTGAGCCGACTTCGGGACCAGCTGCTTTATTCTGCTCACAAGATACGATGGTGCTGGCGGCTGTGCCACGGGCGCTCGACAATCTGGACATGTCTTCTTGTATTTGTTGTTGAGGAACCATGTGCAAAGACACTGTTCAGTCTTTTAGAGCAGGTTTTGTCCGCTTGGTTTGCTTTACTCACGCTATAGCAATATGTGTGCCCACACTGAATGACAAATGGTTCGAAGAGTAATCTGTCGCAGATTTTGCAAGTAATGAGCTGCCTCATACTGTCGAGATCGCCTTTCATGAGCTTGAGCTAGTGAGGAAGTTAGAAGGTAGCGTCAAACATCCGGATTCGGAGACGCACCGCAGCCGAATCATTCGACAAATCCATTGTAGCTCCTCGTTGCCCATCTACGGCTTGCACGCTGCTGTCGCGTGAGGTCCGCTGGACTGGTGAAGCGGATTTGGCGACCGGTTTGCCGGACGTGGTGCCCGCTGATTTGCTCTGGTTTGCCCCCGTTGGAGTAGGCATGTTGCCGGCGAGATTAATTTGAGACCGACTTGAGCTTGCAAGAGACGCTAATGGGGGAGTCGCGGTGGTATTCACTGGAGTCCTCTGCCGCACATGCCTTGCAGAGGAGGGCCCTGCGTTGGGATTTCGCGCGTCCATGGTGGAGTGTACGTGGCCAAGGTAGACGAGATTTCTGGGCAGAGGGCGTCAACGGTGCCCAGCCACCTCGCCGACGGCTTCACCTGGAGGATGTGAGGAGTAGGCGCGCACTGGAAATGTGGGTAAGACGGTGACCTGAGTTGAAGTCGATCCCTTGATCTCTCGAACCCCCACACTATGAGAAGTCACGCTAGTGCACCCATCACAGCCGTGCTTTCACCTTTATCCCATCTTATGCACGCCACCGTATAAGATGGCCAGGACCCCGCAATTGCCCCGTCCACGCCTCCCTCGTCCTTTCCCCAATTTCCACTCTCGTGCAAAATCTACCAAATCTTAGCACTGACTGTTGTCTCATCCCCTTCAACCTATTCATTGCGTGCCTATGGTGCTGCATACTCTGATAGATATTTCTCTCTGGCTGACGAAATCTTCAATCTCATTTTATGTCAAGCATTCTCATTCTACGCCTAAGTAGGAAACTACTGTCTGTATCGGTTTGAAAGCCCTCGGGGATCCTCATTACTCTTTCAAGATCTAATATCGCTTTTCTCTGTCGTTTCTGAAAAGATGCTGATGCAGGAGCTCGCCTTGTTGTGCTCTCTTTGATTCTATTAGTGGTTGTGTGGTCTACTCAGCAACTCGTTGGCTTCCGTAGCACCCATTCCTTAATGTCGTTCTTTTATTAATCCTTATCTATTCTCAACCTTTCTGTAATGAATTGGATTGACTGTTGCATTTCTTTTGATGAAGGGTCCTTGTGAAGACGCCCGTACTCGAACGACCCCAAAGCAGCAAGCAAAACCGTCCAGCCCAAGCGGCAACGACCGTCCAGCCGGAATTGACAAAACGGATCACTTTACCCGCCGTACACTGAAGCCAAAAGCAACTATGATTCGGTGGACAACCAAGGGAAACCATTTAAATTGTGCATCATTTGCATCCACTACTACTTCGACTATTACCTAGTAGGAGCAACTGAACTCAGAAACATTTCAAAATACACGTCCAATGCGCCAAAACGATCGCCACAAAAGACAGCCAAAGCAGCAACATCCTGATGTCGTCGAGCATTCAAATTCGGTCCACATCATCCCAATGACGAAACTTTGTCTTGGGTCCATTGCACCATTAGCCATCGTGCTTGATACGCTTTGGTGATCTTTCAACTTCTGCTGGAACTTTGGCCTCTTCCATATAGCCAAAAGCAACCTTCTCCTCCTCAACGATCTCGTCGTTAGTCCGTTTGATGAAGTCCTCTTGCTCCTTGAGAAATGCCTTCAGAGCAGTGGTATCGATCCTCTTGTTGGCATGCTGGTTATCCCGCAAGGTCTTGAGTTGCTTACGAACACGTTCTTCGAGCATCTCGAGTCGGTATGACGCAAACTCCGTGTACAGCTCATTAAGGTTCGAGATGGGACGCACCGTTGTGAGGACAGAGTCATCGGGTAAGTATGGAGAGCGGGGACGGAATGAAGTCACCATGGTGATGCGTTCCTGTGCACCCAAGGCTCGAAGGGCTTGGTGAGTGATGTAGCGGCCTTGGAGAATGACGGCGCAACCCTAAAGCAATCTCAGCGAAGAACGAGATATTATGGAGAACGCAGCGGGTACCTTCTGTGGCCCTCGGACTTTGATGACGTCGCCTCGTCCTGTCATTAAAGCAGTCTCCCCGCCTACCATGTTGGTGCAGTCGCTAAGCATGAGGACACAAACGAAAGGATAACTGTCTGTATGCCAGCCAACAACAGGCTTGTCGTCTTCCCATGGACATCCCCCAATACCTTCGTCGTCAGCAAAAGACTGTTTGGCACGAGCGATGCCAGCGAACTCCTCTGCTGCTTCTTTCTCTGACTTGACCGAGACGTTGACATTGCCAATTTCGAAATTGATCACTGGGATCAGGTCGACGCCAGCGATCTTGGAGATAATCGCCAGCGTCTCTGAATTATTCCAGGCGTCATAGATAAATGGCGCATACCTTCCAATGACGTGAGTCCATGGGCGATCGAAAGACAACATTGAGCTCTTACTTTGGGGAATAGCCGCGTAGCTGACAAGCAGCGAGATTGCTCATAAAGCGGCAATTCTTCATGACCTCTGGATTGAGAACCTCTGCCCGGAATTGCTCGACCGCCTCTTCAGAGAAGAGCTGAAATGGCTGCGATACAGCCACAGGAGAGACGCCAACACCTTCGAGACCAAGATCTTCCATGGAAAGGACCTCGGGCGGCGGCGCGGAAACCAAGTGTTTGGCGGGATTGAACTGAACGACATCTTGCATTTCACGCTTGGCTTCTGCAGCCTTGATGATTGGCGTGAAATGCGGTTGAGGAGGCGCCTCCGGGTTCATTGTTAACGTCGTCATGGTATGAAGTTGCTTAGGAGATGAGATCCAAAAGAAGCCTGCAGGATGTTGTTGCGAACAGAGGTTCTGAAGATGCTGTAGCAATGACCATATCAGCATATCGGACTCCAACCCTTGACCTCACTGGAAGAGCTCTGGCAGTCTCTCACCCGTGATGCCAGACGACGCGACCTCAATACGTTACGTGGTGGTGGTGGAGATGATGATGATGATGGGAATTGAAACAATCACAAGCACTATTGACAAAGAAATGCCCTCGAACTCACCCAGACGATCGATCAGCATTCAACTGCCAAGTATACTTTTCCCGCAAAAGGTATAAGAATACACAACAACGTGAAGAAGAGAAGGTTTCGATTGTATTACTCGAGAATCAGAAGACTCGAAGAAGAGATACGACCCTCTAAATACGTATGGGCTCCGGCTGAAGACTAGTTACCTATCTGAGAAGATCGAGTGTATTTGGGCCT
Source organism: Astrothelium subdiscretum (assembly GCA_021030935.1). NCBI lineage: Eukaryota > Fungi > Ascomycota > Dothideomycetes > Trypetheliales > Trypetheliaceae > Astrothelium > Astrothelium subdiscretum. Next base: position 70,848 of record JAGFMW010000013.1, read on the forward strand.
CGCTACCCGCAACCAATATACCGGCCTTCGCACGTCTCCGATTTTGGCGATAAACAGAACCACCATAGTCACTACTCGATCCACCATAACCCTGCACATTCTTCAAAGCATTCGTCAAGACTTACTTTACGAGAGGCAAAGTTCATGGCCCCGCCTTTGCACTATCGCCAGCTCACTGTCAATTGCGCCGTTATCTTATCGTTGCGTCAGACCCAACCTTGGGACCCCCGCCTTCCAGACCCGCACGAGCACCAGCGCGCCGCTCTATCGCTCAAACCCTCAACAGTGCTACTGAATACGCGTCGCCTACACATTTCTGGTTGGCCGAGGGAGGGCGACACCAGGAATCCGTGCCTTTTCGTGGTTATGTTCGAGAGCTCCAAATCGTCATTCTGCTTCTGCGCGCTACAATTTTCCATTTCAACCATGTTCATGAAGTCTGATCACCAATGTCTAGGGCTTTTCATCATCTCTGTGTGGAGGGAAATTTTGCGCCACAGTTCCAGCATGCTTGCGCGGTTCATTGGACCAGGCATTGAATATGCCGGCCGGTCCGTGTGGCCACACATGCGCGTCTTATGGGCATTGGCTTATGATGCTGATATTGGGTCCACGTGTATCAAATCTGGAGCTATTTCCGACGGGTGTGGAGGACTAGAAATGCGAGCACGGGGAGCAAGAGCGTTTTGCGGCGTCGTGGTAAGATAGACGGCTGTTGATGGTCACAAAGAAATGGATTTCATGCCCTAATCGGGACAGGCCGCGGATCGTCCAAAACTTCTTGGGTTTCCCGCGGCTCCAGCATTCTTTCATCGCTAACGCACCTAATATCTCGATGCTTACAATAGAAATCGCCACACGCAGAAAGGTGACATATGAATGCATTGACGACCAGCGCCACTTACATGAAACCTGCATCAAGTGACACTCCGACAGGCCTGCGTTGATCGCAGGTCGCTTGTGCAACGGCCCGTCCTGCCGGGACAGCTTTTCATTGCATGCCTGGCAAACCCATTTGTCAAGACGATGCAGCATCTTCACGACGAGAGATCGCGCACTCCCTGGAACTCTCCATGAATCCGCCTGAACGGGCCAATCCTCCCTTTTGTCACATCCAATTGTCGTAGTCACCCACGGCTCAGATACTGCCCGGTTCCGGGCTCATAGTATATTCAACGACCTTCTCAGAACTTTATTTTCATGATTGGCGAATCGTAAGCTTCCAATATCGACAGGAATTAGCGGCTCACGGAGCGGTATGCATCTCACATTTCCCAGCCTCCCACCGTTGCGCGATCGACAATTTCTGCAGGTGCTTATCGATAAGCACCTTCACCTCTGGGACGGTCGGGTTGATCCGTGCTTTAACCGTTTATCGCGAACTTCAGCCTAGAAGCCCGGTCGACGTGCATCTTTAACTTAAACTAACAGGGTGTCATCCATCTAATTACTCGCTGGATGCTGTGATTAACGCCTGTAATCACACAGAAAGTGGGGCTGCAGAAATGACAGCTGAAGATGGGACCGCTTCCCCTTGGGACGCTGCCACGGAGGCAAAGTTCAACAGGTACGACTGCCGTAGCAGCCTATTGAAGAACCTCGCCGATTTCTCCCCTCCTGCAACAGGCCAAGCTGACAGTTTTCTCAAGTAAGCGACATAGCGAATATTTCGATCCGTGCCAGGAAGCTGCAGAACGAAGCCTGAGATGCATGCATCGCAACGGTGGAGATCGTGACATGTGTCAAGATTACTTTCAGTATGTACCATCATTGCATCTGTCGTTGGTAGCTGAACTAGGCTTCTATGGCTACCCGATCATGATCTCATTTGGGTCCGTTATAATAGAGATTGACGCTGACTATGACAACAGAGCCTATCGAGATTGCAAAAAGCAATGGGTGTGTAGCTTATTCCCTTCCGTACAACAACCGCCAAGTCTTCTTATTCGCTGACAACGGCCAGATAGAGGAGAGAAAAATGGCTAGACGAAAGACAGGAAGTTGGTTCTAGCGCCTACCACTTCTTCAATACGTCTATCACCCCTCGGAAGCGCTCTTGCCTGTCTTCTATTACATATAAACTCAACTTTAGTTACTTAACAGATTGTGCAAAAGCAATCCTGCTGCTTCTTACTTGTTGCACCAACCCCGAAAGACTGTTTGTTTTAAAACGAAAGTGTTGGCCTTGAACTCCCGAAGGTACTTTGTGTTTTCGCAGCTGTCCAGGGGCAGGCGCTTATCTTCGCAATCTTCCGGAATCATCCCTGCTTATCGTCTGATTACCATCCGCTCTGCCGGCTCCCTTTGAGGATGACTAAGCTACGCTGGCGCTGCTAATCAGGAGATAATACCAAGTGTTGGCATTTAGACTGGGAGCGACGTTGTGACTGGGCTACTTGTTATGGCACCCCTGTCCATTCGGAGATATCTACTGTTGTCAACCCAATGCTCCAAGTACGAGTGGTTTACCCCTTTTGGATAGGGTGGATCAACTCACGCCATTGGAAAGCTAGGCGAACACGAAAATAAGCCTAGGTTTCCTATAATCTCTCTGTAAAACTCACCGGAAATCCTCTCTCATCTTTACAACGTCTGAGATTTCAAACCTTTCAGAGGACGACTTTCGCTCAGTCTCTGGCTTGAAGAGCCAGTCCATTTCGTCGTTCTTGCGTTGGCAACTTTGGGCGCAATATGGCATATTAAACGTTGGCGATTGCGACTTGCCTGAAATAGCATGGATCTGAACGAAACCTCGATTAGTGTCATGGCTCAAAAGGTCTATGCGGGTAGGCCGAAAAGTATGCTTCGGTTGTGTACCTCGTCGAATGCCAGACCGGCTAGCACAGCAAGAATCAAGCAAATAACATATATCAATAGCATTCTTTAGGTGAGACGCAACTTGAGTGGGTTAGCAACAACGCAAGTAAACTGTTCAGAGCCTTTGAATCGAATGAATTGTAGTTGCTTATTTCTGAGGAGCAGACGGGATACCTCGATCAAAGAGCGAGCCTGACAATTTATACCATGATCTTGAGAAGAGCCTTCAACCTCATTCACAGCGGTCGCGTCAGTCAAAACCCACAGGAGTGTCAAGTTTAGGCATCGACTCGTTCGTTAATTTAAGATCTCTGTCACAACGACCTTGACTTTTGGATAGAGATGCGACTTTGTATTGAGTAACTCATTTGCCAATCAATCGGGATGAATCGATCATGACTCTTAAAACACGTAAACCCTGCCTCATCTGGTTTGAATGCAGCAATTGCATACGCGCCCAGCTAGGACCCACAAACAAAAAGGCACAAAATGATTTACGGTTATTCGATTCATAGGTATAGCTTACACATCTCCAAAATAGTTAGACAAAGAAATTCTTCATTTTGAGGCGGTGCTCCTAGTAGGGAACCTCCATTTTTCACGAACGAGATTGAGAGCACATCTACATTTGGCTTTGAAATCAGAAGGAACGACCTTCACTATAGTTATAATCTAGATGTTTGAAGAACCACGAACATGGTAAACTCTTGGGTGTTGTTGTTACAACAAGGATGAGCATGCCAGGGCGTGGGCCACGAAACCGCCGATCGTGAGCCGCCCCCAACTTGCCATGTCACCACTCGATTTCCTCTTCCAAAACGACTTGGCTGTCGTGACCAAAATCATGGATGAAAAAGAAATCCGCACATACGGAGCACTGGATGTGAATGATGAGGTGGATGAAAGACGTGATGCATCGGAGAAGCAGCGTCGCCGTGACTTTCCTCGTCCATTCACCCTATTGTTCCCATTTCTCGCACTCATCATTAGCTCATATTATCTACTCCAATATATCACTGTAATTCCAACGTCATTCTTGACCATCGAGCAAAGGGCCAACAGAATATTGACTCAAAATCCACTCATAGGTAGCTATGCTTACGAAGCACCTCCATAGGTTTCGATGACTGATGTCTACTGAGATGGTCACGATGATCTTTTAATCTATTTGAGGTTCCTCAATGGTAATCACATCTATACCGAAGACTTCAAGAAGAAATTCAAGCAGGGCGGCCTTGGGTATCATGTCGATTTACCACGGATAGAAAAGGGTAAAATGGGCGGTGCATTCTGGAGCGCCTTTATGCCTTGTCCCCCAAATGCTTGGAACTTTTCGGATGAGGTGTACGAGCCTTGTAAGTATCTTGACATACTAAACGTCGACCTTTTGTTTGTTTCGATGTATGGAGCAATGCTCTAGAATCGAGTAGAACATATTGCGTCTCTATCTCTGCTCATCTACACTCGCCCGCATTTAGTTTTGTTTACGTCAAATAAAGAGACAGATCCCCAAATTTCCTTTTCACTCCCTGTCTTAAATAATGCTGCTAAGTACACTTCACCACAAAGATGTACGGGCAACGCTTGAGCAGCTTGACCTCTTCCATCGACTCTCCGATGAATACCCCAAGTACTTCACCGCAACAGCAAACCACGCCGCCGCCATAGACGCCTTCCACGACGGCCGTCTCATCTCCCCCCTCGCCATCGAAGGCCTCCACCAAATCGGCAACTCCCTCTCCACCCTTCGCCTCTACCACCGCCTCGGCGTCCGCTACGCAACGCTGACCTGGAACTGCCACAACAAGTACGCCGACGCCGCGCTCGTCCCAGACCCCGACACGGGGAACTACACAGCCAAGAAGCCACACTGGCACGGCCTCAGCCCCGCCGGGCGCACCCTCGTCCGCGAGATGAACCGGCTGGGCATGATGGTCGACCTATCGCACGTCAGCGTCGACACAATGCGCGACGTCCTGACCGGCGCGCCCATCCCGTCCGACCCATCCAACCCGTCCGACCCGTCCCAGCCCCAGTCCCAGAACGCGAGCCTCGCGCCACCCATCTTCAGCCACAGCTCCGCATACGCGCTCTGCCCACACCCGCGCAACGTACCAGACGCGATCCTAGAGCTCGTGCGCGCGCGGGGCGCGCTGGTCATGGTGAACTTCAGTCCGGACTTCGTGGCGTGCCGGCCCGGGCCGGACACGCCGGCGACGGGGATTCCGGAGACGGACGGGGCGCAGGCGACGATCGGGCAGGTGGTGCGGCATATCCGGCATATTGGCGAGCGGATTGGGTACGACTATGTCGGGATCGGGACCGATTATGATGGGATTCAGGGGACGCCGACGGGGTTGGAGGATGTGAGTAAGTTTCCGGAGTTGGTGCAGGAGATGCTGAGGCAGGGGGTGGGTGATGGGGATGCGGCGAAGGTGGTGGGGAGGAATTTGTTGAGGGTGTGGAAGGAGGTGGATAAGGTGGCGGAGGAGTTGCAGAAGAGTACGAAGCCGGCGGAGGATGACTTGCCGGGACTGCGAGGTGACCTCGGGTACGAGGGAGAATTGTGAAAGTGGTATGCGGCGAGCGTCCAGTCGCTACAGGTGGGTTGACTCAATAACGACGTATGAGGAAATGTGATGCATGTGAACATCATTCTCATTCTCTGTATCCAATGTGCGGCGTTGCGCCTACTCCAGCCTTGTCCAACGAGCTCAATACCCAAACATATTGCACAGATCCAGCGCGCAAGTACTTCTTATGCAACCCCTCCATCAAGTATATCAAACAAGATCTGACTACCCACGCCCTCAATTCCCTTCTCCAACTCTTTTGTCCCGACCACGCTACTCACTCTTCGTTCATCAACACTCTTCACAAACCCTGCACCTCCTCTTCCTCTCTTGCTTGGCGTCGCTGGCAGAGCAAACGATCCCGCCTTCCCATCCACCGCATCCACCAGCCCAAGTGTCTCCAAACTTCCCACCACATCCCTAAATTCCGTATTCGTCAACGGCTGCAACATATTCTGCCGCTTGCAGAGCCCATTGTACGTCTCGTACAACCTCTTCAGCGTCGGCGCCGAGGCCGTGGCCTTCTTTGACGGGGTGAGTTCGCCGAGATGGGCAAAGATGGTGCCGCCAGCGGGGTTTGCAGCCTGCTTCGCTTGCGTTTCGAGCGCGGACAGGGCGCAGAGGACGGCTTTCTGCTGCAGGTTGAGGGATTGGAGACGCTGGGTGGAGCCGTTGCCAAAGACGGAGGACGTGACGCGTGCCATGTGTGCTATGCTTGCTCGAGGCGCGGTCATGGCTGTAAGATTCGCAAGAGATGATGCTGCAGGTTTTGCTTTGAGGGGCGACGACTTAGTGGGTGAGCGGGGCGTTGGTGGAGAGGATAGATTCATGTTTTCGACCAGAGGCGTCTTGGATGGACTGCCCTGTAGCGCTTCTTTGGTGGTATTGGATTTTGTCTCGGCTTCAATGAGGTCGATTGCGCGCCGACAGATGTCGAATGCTTTTCGCAAATCGCCAGTTTGCGCAGCAACCTTCTTTGAACAGAATTGGACGGCAGCAGGATGGATGAATGGTACAAAATTCTTGTCAAGACCATCTTGTTCCGGAACAAGCGCTTTGAGTTTAGATGTAATGACTGAAGCGATCTGTGCGGCGTTGTACGGAAGGAATGGAAGCAATTGAGGCTTCAGATTGCGCGCTTTGAGTCGAGGTAGAAAACGATCCGTTAAATCGAGTGCATTAGCAATGCCGATGAGGGTCAAAACCGATGCAGAGTCGAGAGACCATTCGAAAAGGGTACAAAGCATGTCTCCGTCCAGTCCTAAGAGGTAATCTATCTCATCGAGGATCACAAAGAAGGAGCTTCCCTTGCGAGCTTTTGGTAAGAAGGTACTCCGCAGTCTTTCCACTTCTTTCCCTTGGCTGAGATCTGTAACCCCACAACAGCTCTCGATGAGCCGGGAATAAAGGTCCGAAACAGTTTTGATACTCATACAATTAACATAGGCGTATTTGGTCGATGTAGATTCCTCGTAACTGGTACTCATTTCACTGACTAATGCACTTTTCCCAGTCCCTGGTGGTCCTGACACGTATAAACAGCCACTACGATGTCCGTCCACATGGTTTTTAATGAAGTTGAGAAGTTCGGTGCGTTGCTCCTCGCGTCCAACGAGATGCCCAGGGTTGGAGCTCCTCGAAAACAGCAAGCGCGCCTGATTATAAACCGTGAGGATAGAGTTAGAAGGCGTAGATGGTGTACGTGGAGTGCGAGGAGTTAATGGCTTCCCTACGAGACCGACCCGATGGCGAGGCGTGACTGGCACCTTCTTCGAGAGCGCGTCGCGGTGACGCGGCGTCTGCGGCGTTGGCACCTGCTCAGGCTTCTCATCGCAGTACACCTTTACAGCTGGTTTGGAGGCTTTAAAATGGGAGCTGATTTTGTTTGGGGACACTGGCATTCTACGCCCAGGTGTGGCATGCTCAGCCGGTACAGAAGGCACGTTGCCAGCATCCAAGGCAAGCTCATCAATGTCCATACAATCCGTGCTCTTGCCATTCTTACATGAGGTTGGTTTGATGAAGGGGTTGCTATTTTCGTCGTTGTGTATGACAATTGCAGCGCGTCGCTTGTTCCGAGTGGATCGAGCAGGTGATGCATCATCTGTTGAGATGAGAAAAATTGTGGAAAGAGGGATGTTTGAGACTCACCTTCGAGAGCGACTGCTCCCCGAGTTCGTTTGCCTAGGACGGACGTAACCATATTGTTTGCAGATAAGGCAGTAGCAGTGGACTCGTGAGGGCAAGGACGTTGCGGTTGTGCCTGGTGTTTGATGCTCGGCAGTCGCGAAAAACAACGCGAAAGATGTGGACGCGACCGCGTAAATTGACCCGCTTACTAAGCCCGTTACCGCTTTTCAACTCCAACGGCCGAAACTCCAACTCATGTAACCAAGCAACCAAACACGTCTATAAATTACGCCCAAAAGCAGGAATGGATTTGATATGAGGCTATTTTGTGCCCGAATATGTCCCGCAATCTGACAAACTGTTATTGATTGGAAATCTTCCATCAGGGTGATCCTTTTCACTCTCACTCTCCACCTCGCAATGGAAATTGATATTGCCAGAAAACTTCGTAAGTGCCGCCGTCATTTGGAGCAATATACAGCTGACTCATTGGTTCCTTTCTCCGCAAATGTTGTCAGGAAATGGAGAGAAGGGTTTGAGTTGGTGCGTCAAAAACATCGCGAGAATGATCAGAGCATTGACGTTCCCTTTAATCCCCGGCTGTGCAGGAGCTGTCAAACATGGAACAACCCCGAAAATGTTTTTAAATGCATGGTGCCGCACCCGTGGGATAGCTTCGTACCGCTGCAGCGACTCCTCCGAAATGAAGCTTGCATGGTCTGCCAACTGATCGGCTCTATGGTACTCGAACAAATGCAGCTTACGCGTCAGAATGCTCAGAAAGTCTCAAGTATCCGAGTGCACGTAGGCGGAGCTTACGCCTTTCCTGTAGATATCGAAGACAGAGATGATTCAGATCGGTATTATAGCGTGCGATCTACCCTCTCACACACTCTCGAAACAGGGAAGCCTATCAAGTGTATCCTTTATGTTCGACATCGCGGCACTCAGAGAGCTTTCGGACACCCTGCCCGATCGCGTGGCGAACCGCGCGGTAATTTAAATTGGCTACCGACTCCAGACCTGGCTATTCAGGCTCTGCTGTCTTATCAAAAATCTCCAACTCAGCTGATCAAGATCGAGACTTGGGATACACCATATCTCGATCTCCGAATTGTCGAAAGCTGGCTATGCAGCTGCGAAGATGATCACGGAGACCAGTGCCGGAGCTTGCGAGGGGAATTACCGGCTGGCTTTCGACTCATTGACGTCGAAGAACTTTGCATCGCTGAGGTTCATAATGCACCAAGTTTTATTGCGCTGAGTTATATGTGGAATAATACTTCAGACGTAAATGACTTCCATCTTCGCCAGGATAATCTGAACCGGCTCCAGACATCTCGTGCGCTCAACCTCCAGACTCTTCCAAATGTTATCGCAGACGCTATTCGACTGTGCAAAGCCCTTGGAAAGCGCTACCTCTGGATAGACAGGCTATGTATTATTCAGGACGATAGCTTGTCGAAGCATACACAAATTAATGCTATGGACTCAATTTATGGATCAGCTGCCCTGACTGTGGTTGCAGCTGTGGATGGAACATATGTTACTGGTCTTCCAGGTATTCCCGGTCGTCCCAGACCACCCTTTCTATGCAATATGACCCGAACATTTCAAATCGAACTGGCTTGCGTGGACTCAAACTTCCAAGGTACCGTTGACAATTCTATGTGGAACAAAAGAGGCTGGACGTTCCAAGAAAGAATGCTCTCGTCCCGATGCCTCTACATCACAGACTACCAGGCCTACTTCAGTTGCCCCAAGCTGACATTCCAGGAAGAACTAGGTCGAGTCTGTGGGCATGACGATCCGACCGATATGAATTATTTCTCGGGGCCTGGCATGTTATGGATTCGTAATGTCGACTCACTGGAAGCGTACCTGACGTCCGTCTCGCTCTATACTGCTCGTCAGCTGTCTTATGAAAGCGATGTGTTGAACGCATTTGCTGGAGTCAGCAAGCTTATATCCAAGCAGATGGTGACCCCACTGTTCTTTGGTCTCCCCGAGAAGCATTTTCAACAAGCCATACTTTGGCACTGCGCTGGACCTATGATACCTCGATCCGGTGTTCCCCACATTCCCAGCTGGAGTTGGGCTGCATGGTTAGGCCCTATCCATTTCAACAATCTTGAAAGTTTCCCTATTGACGTCTGGAGCACTGGAACTCTCGTCAAATTCCATATCCAGGGTTCCGATCAAAGTCTCATCCCCTTGAATACCGAAGAAACGTGGTTTGGCGCATCAAGAGATTTCAGTGACAGTTACTGTCTTGATGAGGACAAGTCTGAAGAGAAGTTTATGCCGAGTGCAAAAACTTCAGCTTCGATATGGAAACACTGCACGCATAACCCATGGAGGTCGCTTGAACACGTCCACCTCAATCCGCAAGCTTGTAGCCTGGCTGAAAAGCACCCTGGATGCTTGGTGTTCAATACCACTGTAGCCTCTTTGTTTGTGAAAAGGTCTCGGAAGAGGTCTATCATTTACGACGGCTCGGACTCAGACTCTGACAATGGAGACGAGGACAGCGGATCGACTGCCACAGCCTTCTCGGGCAAGGCTAAAAAGGTGTCCCTGGACTTATGCGATAAGACACATTTCAAAATCGGCCACATAGTCATGGACCGTCGATGGATGAAACAGAAGCTTGTTCCCAACCACGAGCATTGTTTCATTGTCCTCTGCGCGCATTTACTGCCTAAGGATCGCCGGAGAAATTTACTGTTCGGCAAAGCTCTACTTGTGGGTCCCTGGTACGGAGTGGCCTTTCTAGATTACGAGTCTGAGCGGGCCGGCGGTGTATGGCTTCTGGTGGGCATGCTTGTCGAGCGTCAACATGGCGTCGCTCGACGACTCGGTCTTGGGTATGTGGAAACAAGATTGTGGAATCGGGCTGGACCGAAGTGGGAGACTGTTGTTCTAACATGAGATTGACCGTGGCTCTTCTGCTGGTTGGAACGGTTGGGATGGGCAGAGGGTCCTAAAAGTAGGATGGGGAAGAATATAAGATAAGAAATCCCTTTCGGTTCTGATGCCTAATGTCGGAAACCAGGCTCACTTACTTCGGGCAAGGGGTCCTAATTTTAGGCACCATCTGGGTCAAATTATACTAGCTCAGACTTCGCTTTTCCTTACCTAGCTCACGGCAGCTCAAGGTAGGTATACTCCAGCTTGCTTAATATGGCTTAGCCACGGCTCAGGGTGCTTACTTAGCGCTCAAGTTACGCCCCGCGTAACTCACGCCCAAAAGTAGAAATGAAATCTGTATGAGGTTACTTTGTCCTTGAATATGTTCCGCTATCAGTGGACGTTGTCCGAGCAGCAACGCTTCAAGTCTTCCGGGCAGCCTCCCAAAACTATCAATCATCTCTTTGCTACAATATCTTTTGTTTCTATTCAAATATTTATCCGCGAACGTGAATCGTTTTCTCGCGGTTTTAGTATAATTTTGCAGGTTTAGAATAGCTTGCTAAGGCCATGTGCCGCCTTGCTTAGGAACTTATAATGGAAGATGGACACGGACTGCATGTGTTACCAAGAAGCCGATCTCCATGTCTTATTGGATATTGAGGGGGTCTCACGCCGATGAAAGGGGCTCCTAGAAATAGTCGTCTCAAGCATGCGAATCAGCAGGATATGCTGTTAGGCAAAACCAGTGGTATCTCGTCGCAGAGGCCAGGCAGGTTCTTCTAAATAGTGCAATTTGACTCGGCAAATTTGTATTCATAATCACTCTTGTCTAATAATAAGCGAAATGCAGTGCTTGCATTCGTACAGCGGACTGCAGAGAAAATCATCAAAGCTGTTTAGATGTGCCTACCTAGGTAGGTAGTCTCAGAAACCGGCGCATCTCGTGGCTCCTAATCGGGTTAGTGTATGTGGCCGCCTTTACTGTCATCCTTTTCACCTCCCCCTTCAGGGAGCGCACCACCTGCCCACCCTACTGCTCACCTTTTATCACCCTTTGGCAGTATTGCCTGTTAGCTTTGGCCATTTGTCTCGATTTCTAGCTCTAGTTGATCTGTCGACCGTCAAGTAAAGACGAGCGCTGTTTCGGGCTTCCCAATGGGTTACGAAATGACTTCTAGATGGCTTCTGGTGTGCCTTGAGGAATGTTTAGTTCCGAAAGTTATTAATACTATGATACAGCCTGACGAGCATATACCCTCGCCTGGCCTGCTTTTCCCCGGTAATTAAATTCTTCGGTCGGAAGCTTTGGATCCGAATAGTCCAACGAATCTCAACACCATCGAAATGCCAGCTCTACCATCAAAAGTATAGCTCCAAGCTCAGAAAGCGACTGGGAACCGACTAAGATACATTCCTTACAGCTTGAAGTATGAAAAAGTACACGGAATCAACCAGAATTTGATCAGTTTGACGAAATCGCCCGACCTGCTAAGAAGGTTCGAACCAAAGCTCAAATCCATATTTGGCAACAGTCTCGCATTGCCAAGGGGGACGAAAAGGCGAAGGATTTGAATACTCGCAAGCTTCACTACTGCTTTCAATAGCGCTACAGCAATTATAGTGTTGAACGAGCGGAAGCGGTTGGTATGAGAGCATCAAACACGAATTGAGATAATCCACTCTACAGCAGCCTAAGCACGAGAGAACATCCTAGTCAGCTGAAGTTTTGGCGTGGTGATTATTCTATTTTAGATATAGGAAAGCTTCCAGCCTAAACTTTGACGGGTCAAAGTGCGTCAAGACAAAAGATGCCTCTGAGCAAGTTGAAATTCTTCCCAGATTTTTTGCTAGAAGTGCACTTTTTTACTTACCGCTTTGCCGCAATAATGACACTCCCAGAAAGCTTCTCGTCTATCTTATTGTCATGTGCATACCATTCTGCAACCCTAGCTTCCATTATTATTCTCGCCAACCTTGAACTCCTTCCGCCGCAACTCATTAATCCTATCGATTATAACCCCACCCTTGGCATCAGACGCCAACTCTGCTATTGCCTTGCCCTTGTTATTTTTACTCTCTGTATCCGCCCCTTTGTCCAACAATAAGCAAATCAACTCCTCATTCCAACTCCATTCACCGCAAACAACTAGGGGAGTCTCGTAAGGTTTCCCTTTCAAATTAGGATTACTGTCAACTGAGGGGTCGTCGTTCCCAGGTTTGCCATCAACTTGGGCTCCATGAGCAAGCAGGAGCTCCGCCACCTCTTTTTTCCCGTAGCGGCCGCACTCGGTCAGCGCCGTCCAACGATTCATGTCGTACGCATTGATATGTGCGCCACGCTTGAGCAACAATTCCATGGTGGCACGTGGATCGATGTCGTGGAAGCGCACACTCATCGCCGCCTCTTGAAGCGCCGTACGAGCAGAAATATTTCTTGCGTTCACATCGGCGCCCTCATCTAACAAAGCTCGACACATACGTTCTTGCTTGCGCGGGCAATCGCGCCCTGCTGCAGCCCAGATGAGGGGCGTACGGCCCTTTTCTGTGCGAACGACCCAGTCATCGCCGAATGCGTCAGTTTTGGCTTCGATATCTGCGCCCGCTTCGAGTAGGAGTTCTGCAACGCGAAGATGGCCGTATCGAGCTGCGAAGGATAGGGCTGTCATCCCCTCAGTTTCTTCCGTCCACTCCGTTTCAGCACCCTCGCTGAGCAGCAGGGAGACATCGAGGTAGTCACCACTCCGCGCAGCCTGCAGGAGTTCTCGCTGCAAGTGCAATTTCTTTTTCGCAAGGAGACGGCGCTCGTCTAAGAGAAGAGGGGAAGGTGGATCGCTAGTGGGGCTGGGAAGAGGGAAGGACGTGGGTTGGTCAATCGATATGCCTTTTCGACCTTCTGGGGCTTCAAGGATGGATTTGGCATAGGTGCGGAGAGTCATTGCGGGGTCTTTGCTTGGAGCGCCAAGGACGCGTAGTACATTGAATCTTGAAAGGGTGTTAGCAATGCTGTAGCATTGACGCTGGGGTGGGTATAAAAGCCCAGTGCGCACGTATTCAGGCCTTGCATTGATGCACTGAGAACCTGGACGTGGAAATTCAATCTTGCTTGAAGGTCCTTCCAGTCGCTTGTACTGAAATAGTATTGCCAGCGTATCTTGTAGTGCTTCTTATCGGCTGTAGGCCGGTATTGACTTGTGAGCTTATCCGCCACTTCATCAAGCGTGCACTCGACTACCTTCAACGGCCCATCCAGCGCTCTCACATGGCTGAGCGCCAATTCATCTTTCTCAATGACCTTGCGGATCGCGCTCTCCTCCAAGGCCTGCTTGAGATTCGCAACAAGGCTGTTAAGACTCCCTGCCCGGGAACGGAATCCTTCCAGCTCTTTCGGTGCATTTCGGACGAGCTTCACGAATTCCGATACTCGTTCATAGCTCTTGCAGACGGCGCTGGCGATGGCGATGACGGACGTAGTCACTGTTACCGGGTCCATTTTATCCTGAAGGCAGGTCTACATAGAATGAACTAACCGACAGAGCGGTCGACGTTATTGATAGAGATCGAATCAACGAGTCAATGCCAGCCTTGCAGCAGTACATATGTCATACAAACTACTACGGCTGAGACTTGCAGTATGTTCTTGTGGTAGATTCTGGAGATTGTTCATACGATAATGAGCACGGCAACAATGACTATCCCCTTGCGCTGCTGGTGGCGTCCACGCACGGACCACTCTCATGAAAAAACCAGAGGTGCTGGTCCGTGCGTGGTGGCCACCAGCAGCGCAAGGGTTGTCGCATCTATTCTATAATTCGGACTATTGAATTATGTAGACTTGCCAGTCCTGACTTGATCATCCACTAGTTACCTACCTACTTGTTAGATCTGCAACTAGGGGCTCCTCGTAAACGAAGGGGGCCTAAATTCCGCTTTGTCCCTCCAAATTCCAGCTCCAAGCAGAAGTCCGCGTTTCAGGTATTCCTTAAGCCTTTCGAATAGTGTTGGATCCCCAGCTGGAATAGTCAAGAAATGATCGAGGAACACGGATCCCACACGCGGAGGGTGGAATGACTCCGGGAGGGCGGAGCAACAACAGGTGGCAACAACCTAGGTATGGCAGGGCACTCGGTCTCCACTCAGGCAGGCAGGCACGCAAAGCAGCGCCTGCTCAGCCTCCAGACGTGCTCGAGTGTGCCTTAGGTAAGGTAGGTACCATTAGGTGGTAAGTGCCCGGTAGGTACCTTGCCCATGGAAGTAAAAATAATGAGCACGTGACCGCATGTCATGGTCGGTCCTTGTCGCGTCATTCGCCGACGCGACTCCTGCCCTTATGAGGTTTAAACTCGGGAGAGTTCTTCAGTCTCCTGCATCGGCCAGAATGAGAAATTGAACGATGCCTTTTGCACGAAGTCCTGTACTAGCACGCTCAGATTCATCCCAGAAAAGGCAACAGTCGATTTCTAGCTTTTTTACGCCCAAAGCAAGTGCCGCACCAGCACCACGACCAGGGCAGGCTCCAAAGCTCGCGACGCCGAACGGAGCGACCGCTACCACACATGAAAATGAGACACATGAAAAGAATTCGCTGTTTTTGAACTCAGAAGATGAAGATGTGCCCCAAAGAGCAAGATCTCGAAAGCTCAAGCGATCATCGGAGGAGGCGAGCAACACCTTGGAGGATGAAGCACAGTCTTCGAAACGCCGCAAGCAGATGATAGAGGATGATTCGGTCGCCGAAGACGATGAGAATAATCAATTGCGTGATGTTTCGAGGCAAAACAATCGTCCCTCACTGGTGCAGACATCCGCTACGGAACTTAATAGCACACGGAAACCCAAATTATCTGGACGGACATCAAAGTATCTGTTTTCGAGCTCACCAGTTAGAGATGAAAACGAAGCGGAAGAAGACGATGAAGATTCAAGGAAAGTCAAAGAGAGCCTCCACCGAAAATTTGTGAAAAAGCTTGGCAAGCCAGACAGCATTGCGGATATTAAGCGCCGCAATAACTTCATCTCTGAAGAGACTGCAGAAGTTGAAGAAGATGCACAGGATGAAGATGCACGAGATGAAGAATCGGTAGAGAAGCCCGCAGCAAAAGGCAAAAAGGGCCTTTCGGCAAAAAAAGGAACCAAGAAGTTGACGCCCATGGAACAACAAATTATGGATCTCAAATCGAGATACAAGGATACTCTACTTGTCGTCGAAGTTGGCTATAAATTCAGATTTTTTGGAGAAGACGCAAGGGTCGCTGCGAAGGAGCTTGGCATTGTCTGCATACCTGGCAAATTCCGGTTCGATGAACGTGAGTTGCCTACTCGACCTTTTACAGTGACTAGGATTAACTTCTACACAGATCCCTCTGAAGCCCACCTCGATCGCTTTGCATCTGCCAGTTTTCCAGTGCACCGCCTGCATGTCCATGTAAAACGACTTGTCAACGCTGGACACAAGGTTGGGGTTGTCCGACAGACAGAGACGGCAGCACTGAAAGCTGTGGGAGATAATCGCAATGCACCATTCACGAGAAAGGTTACCAATCTGTACACGAAGGGTACATACGTTGATGATGTGGAAGGCCTGGAGGGTTCGCCAGCCCAGCAGAGTAGCAAGACACAAGGTACCGGTTATCTCTTATGCCTGACTGAGTCAAAAGCAAAAGGTTGGGGCTCGGACGAAAAAGTACACGTCGGCCTTGTTGCGGTCCAACCATCTGTTGGAGATATTATTTACGACGACTTTGAGGATGGCTTCATGCGGGGCGAAATTGAGACGAGACTGTTGCATATTGGTCCCTGCGAGATTTTGCTCGTGGGCGAACTCTCAAAAGCAACGGAGAAGCTCGTGAAGCATTTGTCTGGAAGCAAAGCCAATGTCTTCGGCGATCGAGTCCGACTTGACAGGATTGGCAAACCGAAAACAATGGCTGCTTCAGCCTACAGCCAAGTCTCTAGCTTCTATGCAGATAAGATGAAATCCACTTCAGAGCAAAGGCAGGTTTACCACTCGAAGTCATGGATGATTCACTTCCGTACACATTCTAACTACGTGTACGCAGTTCATCGCAAGACGGCAGAGCCAGCGCCTTTCTCGATAAAGTTCACAATTTGTCCGAGCATGTGACGATATGCCTTTCCGCCATGATCACTCATTTGACTGAATACGGTCTTGAACATGTCTTGGATTTGACGAAATATTTTCAGTCTTTCAGCGCACGATCGCACATGCTTTTGAATGGCAACACACTGACCAGCCTGGAGTTTTATCATAACCAGACCGATCATACCGAGAAGGGTAGCTTATTCTGGACACTCGACCGTACACAAACGAAGTTCGGCCAACGTCTTCTCAGAAAATGGGTTGGGAGGCCACTTTTAGATAAGAGCAAACTGGAAGAACGCATCGCTGCTGTCGAAGAGCTCAAAGCACCTGAACATCTCGTACCAGTCGACAAGATTAGACACGTGCTCAGCAAGATAAAGGGTGACCTCGAAAAGACGCTCATCCGAATTTACTATAAGAAATGTACGCGCCCG
This sequence comes from Astrothelium subdiscretum, assembly GCA_021030935.1. Taxonomy (NCBI): domain Eukaryota; kingdom Fungi; phylum Ascomycota; class Dothideomycetes; order Trypetheliales; family Trypetheliaceae; genus Astrothelium; species Astrothelium subdiscretum. The sequence continues at coordinate 87,815 of JAGFMW010000013.1, forward strand.
GAGCTTCTTACGATGCTGCAGACGTTGCAACGGACGGCCTCCGAATACGCGTATATCCAATCAGCCGCCGACGCAGGCTTCACATCTGATGTCGTCAACAATGCCTTTGCAAGTCTACCATCTATACTTGAGGATGTGATCGGTTATTTGGAAAAGATCAATGCCCAATCTGCAAAAGACGATGATAAGTACAGCTTCTTCCGGGATGAGCATGAATCAGAGGCAATCACGGAGCACAAACTTGGAATAGCGAGTGTTGAGCATGACCTCAACGAACATCGAAAGGTCGCCGCCGAAAAGTTGAAGAAGAAGAATGTTGAATACGTGAGGGTTGCGCAGATAGAATACCTTATTGAAGTCGACAATGCACAACTCAAAAACGTTCCGGCCTCGTGGGTCAAGATCAGTGGCACGAAGAAAGTTTCACGCTTTCATACACCGGACGTAATCAAGCTGATGCGGGAACGTGACCAGCATAAGGAGTCATTGGCAGCAGCATGCGATACAGCATTCATCGAGTTACTCTCCGATATTGGCTCCAAATATCAGTCTTTTCGCGACTGCATACAGTCTCTTGCGGTGCTTGACTGTCTACTCTCACTCGCAGAAGTTGCGAAGCAACCGGGCTACGTCAAGCCAGAATTTTCTGATGAACCATGCATTTCTGTTTCTGAAGGACGGCATCCCATGGTCGAACAATTACTTCTTGACGCTTACGTTCCTAACGACATAGAATTAGCAGCCGACGCAACTCGCGCTTTGCTCATCACAGGCCCTAACATGGGTGGCAAGTCAAGCTATGTTCGCCAAGTTGCGCTCATCGCCATTATGGGCCAAATCGGATCATACGTCCCCGCCGCATCCGCCAAGCTCGGCATGCTTGACGCCGTCTTCACGCGGATGGGAGCTTTCGATAACATGCTTGCTGGTGAATCGACGTTCATGGTAGAGCTTCATGAGACTGCTGATATTCTCAAGCAAGCCAGCCCTCGCTCTCTGGTCATCTTAGATGAGTTAGGGCGAGGAACATCCACACATGATGGCGTGGCAATCGCTCAGGCGGTGCTGGACTATGTGGTAAGGGAGATGAAGAGTTTGACGCTGTTTATTACGCACTACCAAAACCTCGCTGCCATGGCTGAGGGTTTTGATGGGGAGCTCAAAAACGTCCATATGCGCTTCAAGGAAGAGAAAGCTACCAACGGCGAAGATGAAGTTACCTTCCTTTACGAAGTAGGCGAGGGTGTAGCGCATAGATCCTACGGGTAAGTGCTCCTACTTCCGGTGCGCACAAACTTTTACTAAGTCGGGCAGGCTAAATGTTGCGCGATTGGCTCATGTGCCAAAAGGCGTGCTTGATGTTGCTTCAGTCAAAAGTAAAGAGATGGAAGAAGCCATCGATAGGAAGAAGCTTAGTAACGTGTAAGTTTCCATTATATCCTGCGAACCGGAATTACTTGTTCTGGAGCTAATATCGCCACAGCGCTCGCCTTCTGGCTCAATCCCTTGGCGGAGAAATCAATACTGGCCCAGATCATTTCTTAACCAGCATTGAATGCCTCTAGTTCCTCATCTGAGCGCACTAGCCTGTTCTGTCTCTAGGATCGAGAAATTTTGTAACGCTTCAACGAGCTCACTGGCCTGTGAGCATTGACCACAGTGCAAGGACACAGATCACATCAAGACGTGGTTCAACGGCCCGGGCTTATTTCGAACAATGCCGTGCATCTTTAAGACTATACTTTGAATGCATAGCTGCCGCTTCCTTCATCAGGGTCACAAATGAGCATTTCATCGAAGGAGACACATTCTGTGACTATACTTATTATACTTAGATGACTAACCACCAATCACAAGTCGAATCTCAAATTGACATCCATGCTGTGATAAATATTGAAACTTTGAGGTGGATCGTTTAAATAGCTCACCAAATCAAGTCGCAACCTCGTGATTCGGGCTGTCCTATTACCTAGGTAGGCAGCTATTCACAGCATTTAAGAAGTACCTCATGCCCCGCCGCGGCCCCCCCTTCTTGCAGGTTCTTTTCTCCCTGCTTACTAACCAGAAACCTTGGTCTGCTATCGTCCGAGCGATTCTATTTATCAACACCAAGGGCTGGGCAGTCATGGTCTTTGACTTATAGCAAAGACTGCGACAGAAACAAGGCTCACTGTCAAAACTCTACAGGACGTACCACGAATCCTGAACCATTCAATTTTTTTTGACGCGTCTTCAGCTATGGAAGGGCAACCACGGACCGTCAATAAACCAACGAGATCAATCCTTGCCTTTCCAGCGTCTACCGGCCGAAATTCGTCTCCTGGTCTATAGATCCATATTATACTCCGACCGAGATGCCACAGGTTGCGAGGAAGTGGAAATACGCCTTCGCCGAAGCTTGGATTCGGAAGGAGTTCGAGTCATCCACTTGATGAGCATGAATCTCTACCGTCTAAAGGCCTAATAAAGTAATAACTAGAACGATAGAATATATCCCCGTGATTCTCTACCCCTTTAACTAATGAATACTATTCATTCCTATTACTTACATTTTTTAATACTACGTCGCGAAAACTTTTCACCTGATTTGTCTTTACGGCATGCGCCCAAATACGCTACAAGGTTTCTCTGTCGCTCGAAGTATTTCCATTCCTCGCATAACGTTGAAAGGAAGAAAAACGCCGTGGACGACCAACTATGTTTTGCGGGTGAACAGAAGCAGAAACCCAGGTGGTTTCCTTGTTGCAAACAACCGCTCGGAGCTTGTACTTGCCATTTTAATGGTCTCATGGTGGATAAGATACGTCTAAGGGACTCATCGGTACAGTACCTTAAGTGATTAACGGCTCTCTGTTCTTGCCATCTTCTCTTAAGTTTCCTCACATCCGATATGACCGCTCAGAATTCTCCATGGTGCCGGTTACAAGCGTCAAATTAATTTTATCACCTAGGTCAAATTAATTTTATCACCTAGGTCAAATTAATTTTATCACCTAGGTCAAATTAATTTTATCACCTAGGTCAAATTAATTTTATCACCTAGGTCAAATTAATTTTATCACCTAGGTCAAATTTAGCCAGATATCAGCAGGCGAAGAATCAATTCCGCTATCCATTTAATCAAGAATATAGCATTCAACGCCAAGAACATGCTTGTCATGCCACTTCTGCACCGCGAAGCTTGTTCTCAATCCATGGATCAAAACTATGGTTGCTTACGGTTCGATAGCCAGAGAGCCTAGACCCATAGAGACGCGCGCTGTCATGACGGAGGGACGGCTCCGGCAGAGCTCTTCTGCTTGATATCTGAAATATGTCGGTTTTCGAATTCCTTCGCCTATACAAGTATCAATATCGCTCCATTCTCAAGCCGGGCCCGCAAAGGTTTCCAATTCACCATTGTCTGAGGTAGTCCTTGATGTTCTCGGGATCTCGCTGTGTATCGAGAAATTCGAAAGGCTCGACTTTCCACAAGGTTCAGAATTTCAGAAGCCGACTGGTCGCGTCTTCTCTTACACGTTATGATTACTGCTTTTTTATGGACAGCCGCTCCATAGAGACAGTCCCGACGATCGTCAGTATACACAGTGCCAACGGGATATACAAAGTCTGTAATGCGTATCAATAAGCAGGTGGCGGGGTTTAGAGCTGAATGGCATACTTGTACGGTTGCTAATTCATAACCAGCGAGGATTTCGTAAAGTCTCGCACTTCCGATGTTGTTGCGAAACCCGGACAATCCGGCCGATGCCAACGAAGTGGCGTTTGTTGTAGGGGAATACTTGTGGATCTCATTCTCCAACCGATTCCGGAATAATGTTGCAGATACACAAATCCAGAGTGAAGAACCCATACCGCTTGCAAACAGGAGGACTGCGCCGCCAAGAGACGCATCTTTTGCAGGTAGGACTGCTTCAACAGCCAGCATAGGATTGTTAATACTAAGGCCAAGTGCGACGCCCAGAAAGCCTAGAAGTGCGGGTGCTTTTACAGGGCTATCATTTAGGCCAAGGCTTGTCAACAGCCCTGACGCGATTGGTGCTAAAAGGCTTGAGGCAAATGAATAGGCTTTGTCTTTCTGTCAGTAGCTTGTACAAAAGGTCCTAGAATTAGAGCTCACGGAAGTAATAGCCAGTAACCGTGGTACCTGCCACAGCTGTGATACCACCAGTGCTCAAACCCACGATGAGTGGAAAACAGAGTAAGGCAGCCTTTATCGCCGAGTAACCCTGTACGCCTTGATAGTATATGCTGGTAAGTCGAGTGCATTGATTAGCTATTACTCAAGCTCAAGCCATTTTTTTTCGAGCAGCTCAACGCACAAAACAAATTAGATAGTGATATAACTCACGTGATATAATACTCTGTTACAGCTAGAATGCCGTTAACACAGCCAGTATTCCACATAGCACCAAATATGCTACGCTGGCGTATTATTTTCAGCGGTACCATTGCATCGTCTCCTTGACGATATTGTAGATACGCCCATGCCATTAACAGGACACTAGAAGTGATAGACAAGACAATTATGCGAAAGTCTTTCCACGTATAGGTAGATCCTCCCCACTGCAATACCATCAAGAAGCAGGTTATGGCAGGAATGATGAGCAAAGCATCAAACAATTTCAGGCGTTGAAGCTTCTTCTTGATAGGTTGCACAAGGGTTGTATTTGTTGCGGGTTCTTGAAAACCATATGCTATCATGGCGACACAGAGGATACCAAAGGGTAGATTAATCCCGAAGCAGGCCCGCCAGCTGAATTTGTCGATCAAAGCCCCTCCGATCAGTGGAGCAGATGCCAAGCCTATTGCCTGACAGCCTCCCACGAGTCCATTAGCAAGTGCCAGCTTGGAGAGAGGAAAAAGGTGTTTAAGTAGCTTCAGTAATCCTCCGCCCATGGCGCTGGTGCCAAGACCTGCCAAAGCCCGACCGAAGATGAAAAGTGTCGAAGTGTTTGCGAATGTACACAAGAGTGAGCCGAGCTCGAAGATGACAACGGCTGAGATGAAAAGTGCTTTCATAGGAAATATGGTGTAGGCTCTTCCAAAAAAAAACACAAACGCGCTCATGGTCAATCCATAAGCTGCAGAATACCAGCCAATGTCAGATATTGTGTTGAATTCATCGGTGAGGCTGGGAATGGCCACTGCCACAATCGTAAGATCCAGTCCATTAATGAATTGTGCGATGCAGATAGACGATAAAGTGAGCCACAACTTGGCGCCGGTAGGATAGGGTGAGTTGTCGTTTATAGCGTTACAAGTGGTTTCGACTTGTAACTGTTCTTCTGGTGGTCCAATACTTTCCGCTGGCCGAACCGAGATCGGCTGTGCAATGTTGTTTTCTGAGGTGATTCCGGACATTTGAGATGTGTCGTACACAGTCAGGTGATGATTTGAGAGCACAATGTATGCTCGCAACACGTTCCTGATCGTATAGCTAGGGTCTCCAATGTCGTTGGTCTAGTCTACTCCGTTTCTCAGCGGGGCGTGGGAGGTAGACCAAATATTCACACTAATATTATCCAGCAAGATAGCAAAGAATACTGACTGCTTGTAAAGCAATAGATATTTTTTCGAATTGAGAATGATTTTTGTTAAAATCCTTGACATTTTGGGGGTAGCAGAGAGACTGGGTATTTCGAATTTCGGGAGTTTCGGAAATTTCAGCCACCGTGATGGCAGCCCCTTTGTAGCGCTAATTCTTAGACTATTTGCCCGCTATCAGCAAGCCACACGCTAACCAGGCTAAGAACAATTGGAGTTGCCTAAGGTCGGAAGTTCCAATTGGAAGTTGGAGATCTGCAACTGCATAACTACTCTAATAAAAGACATGGCAGACTCGAAGATTGCACTAAACATTTGGCTTCCGCCATATATACCTTATAAATCAATGATTTATGCCTTGTAAGCCAACGATTCATGCCTTGAAAATTGACAGTTTATGCCTTGTAAGTTAGCATTGTATTGGTCGAACATTTGATAGCTGCCTCTGTACACAACGGAAGGGCTTTTACTCAGCATCTTGTAACCAATGACAAAGTCTTCAATAAGCTATAACGCTTTTCCAGTAAGTTAGCGTTATATCATGTAAATTAACAATTTTGAAGTCTCGCAATTTCAATGGCAAAGCACTTGTAGTGGAAGATACAGCAGACCGAGAGGCTACAATAGGCATTCGGTCTCCACAATTTGCTTGCACACTCTTTTTCGTTTGAACATCTGTTGCTAAATAAGCTCTACACGATACTATCTGCTTTTCTATTCCTTCTAGGTTTCCTGTTCAGTTTTTATTTCTTGAAAACCGCTATAACATAAGCAATCGCTCATGGATTTAGCCATTGTCAAAAACCAATCAGATGAGGATATACTCGCTGATTTGCAAGTTTATCAACCAGTTTTACCAGGCTCAGAAAGGAATATCTGGGCGTTTTGGGACTCTGGGCTTACCTCTTGTAAACCATGGGTCCAGCGTAACATCATTAGCTGGGTTAAACGCCACAGTCCAGCGTGGACGGTTCGAATCCTCGACATGGTGGAAGGGTCGCCGAATCATTACTCCAAATTCATGCCGGACACTTCCGAATTCTTTCCACCGGCATTTCTCAAGCGCTCAATGTCAGGACCGTATATTGCAACTCATGCCAGCGATTTGATCAGACTTCCACTGCTGTATCTCTATGGTGGCGTTTGGCTTGACACAGGACTCATGCTATTCAGAAATCTGGACGACTTGTGCTGGACCAAGCTCGAAGATCCAGCAAATCTTCTCGAGATCGCCGGCTTTAGAATGTCAATCAGCGATGAGACGGCAATGTTCTGGAACGGATTCATTGCGGCCAAGAAAGGTTGTGTGGCTATCAAATACTGGCACGACATATTTGTCGAAGTCTGGAGTGACAACAATTCCACTGAAGGACTGGGCAATAGTGCTCTCTTGCACCATCTCCCCCGGTACGGAGCTCGGCTCGAACCTGGTCAGAAGCCCGACTTTGATTATAATTCTTACGCCGACTACCTTCTCCAAATCGTCTGTTTCGAGCGTCTCCGTCACCTCAAAGATGCAGTGAGTGGCTGGGATGGTCCTGTCTATTTTGATACACGCATACTTCTCTACGATTGTATGACTGAGGTGTACTGGGCGCAAGCTCTCACTGATTATGACGGTCGACAGCAATTCGAGCTATTGAGCCGCCAGTATGAGGAGGCCGAGCATGATGAGAAATGGAGAGAAGCCCATGCGTTTGTCGAGAGCATACTTGCTACGTCTTCAAGCATGAAATTCTCACACGGTATCGCGACAAACAAGGAGTATGTGGCCAGGATTTGGGACGAGGCACAGCATGTAAATGCCGATAGAGCTCCGGGAACATTCGCTGCGCGTCTGAGATGGGCCAGTGAGAATTTTCAGCAGACGCGTCAGCTGGTTCCATTGCGCTTTCCGGTGTTGGAGGATGCGCTACTGGACGGTAGAATTTCAGACGTCATTGGTGAACCGCATTCGCATTGGCGGATGGAGGCATAACCCAGTAGCTAAATAGCATAAGCAAAGACATAAGCCATTCTATTTGCAACACGTGGAAAAGAAGACGATGTGATGAAGCTAGAAATCGAGATAGTATTGCATCGGCATTGAGAAGCTTTAGAATATATCGGTATCACGGACAAGAGGCGTTATGTAACGTGCCATTTTAATCTCTGTATGGATTCGCGCTTGTAAAAGAACTGTAAAAGAACCCTCATAGAATGCTGAGCAGAAGAAGAATAAGAAGAAGTGTACCCTCCAACTGACAACTTTCGTAGAGAAAGTTTGAGGTACCTTTACGGGCCATTCACATCTGCTTTGTCGCTTTATTCGTTTCAGACGCAGTCGCCTGGGCACCTTGCAGCGACTTCTTTTCTAGCCAGTGACCAAACTTCGTACATGGATTTTCGACAAATTTTTTGAAAAGAACAGCAGTCAACAAAAGCAAGGGTACAACGAAACCTGAAGCAAGTAAAAACCCTAGAGCTTGATGGGTTCCATCTTCAGTGCCCACGAAATAACTTATGCTAGTCAGTGATATCACTCCCAAGGAGAGCAGGAGGGGCCCATGCGATACGTATAATGCAAATGAAATGTTGCCCAACCATTGGGACTTCGAAGAAGAGAATAAATACTGGATATCCGGGGAGTTAGTAGCTGACCATACAGTCAATATAGCACCGAACATCTGCCATAAGGCGCTTTGGTCGACAGTGGCTGGCGTTATATATGCCAAATATTGATAAGCGAAAGTTTGATTGCCATTCAAAGTAGGATGTGAGAGAAGAAAAAGGCCTGCCATAAAGGCCGCCAGCTTGAGGTTCCGGTATTCCTTCTTGTTAGGCGCCTCAGATATCGTCGTGTTGATCAATCTGTTCTGCTGTATATGGCTGTTGGCGTCAACTTCTGCTATCATCATCCCGCTCAAGGCAGCCGTAGCGCTAATCTGCCCGTATTGCATATATATCCATGCAAGTGACGCGGATATGCAAAAACGAACAGCTGGTTTCATTCTGATGAGAGCAAGAATGATCAACATGAGTACGAGAGTATTGCGATATTCGAATGGGATACTCCATAAATGACCGCCATAAGGATTTGGCTCTCTTTCCCAAGTGAAAGGATTCAGCATGGCTCTGGTATTTATATACCAATGCCAGAACTGATCCCAGAAATCGTTGAACCGACCCACAGGCAATTCAAATGCTTCGTTCTTTTTTCCATTCAGCCACGCTGCGTTATCCGAGATATACTCAAAGAGGCCCAAGTAAACCAAGATCATCGTCAGAAAAGTTGATGTGATCGTTGGTAAGAACAACCTTATTCCACGCCTGAATAATGTAGACGATATCGATAAGAGTAATTCTTCCCACTTTGCATCGCGGCCCAATTGAATCGGCGTCAAGGAGACGACATACCCACTGATGACATAGAAGAGGAAAACCATGGATGGACCCGAATGAATCAAGCGTAGAAAAGGTAACTGATAGAAGCCATAATTCCCGGCATATCCATATCCGTAGTTGATGCTAGGCGACACTGCTACAACGCAATGGAAAAAGACCACGATACAGGCAGCATAACCTCGAAGTCCATTAAGCGATGAAGAGTCAAAGGGTGGATGCCCAACGTATCCCATTCTATCGCGGCGATGTGTACTTGTTGCCATCTTGGAATATATCCGAAGTCGACTGCAGACTATCGTTAGGCAGCTTGTCTGTTATATTTTACAAATGATTTCTGGAGAAATAAGCTGACAACTGCCTGCCACAGTGCTGCTTGATGGCGGTCGATAGGTGATTAAACAGGGATAAGTGGAGAAGGAGTTGAAACCACGTGATCTGGCTTATCCAGTTCATAATATTGGGTTTGATGTTCAAACAATTTGATTTGCGTTCGATCTCCATGCACGGAAAAGACGGGGGGGAATGGTGGAAAATGGAGTGGCGGAATCATGAAAGGTAGATCCCTTAGCCAAGATATCATACGGAATAGATGAATAAAATTCCGCCTATCAAATACGAACTCGGCGATTTTTGCTTTGATTTTAGTATGGATCGCGCATTACATCTGGGTATATTTGCATGACCTCGTAGTGAAGAGCTAGTAAGCCACCGGACTCGCCGGAATTCCCGTGTGAGCCACGATTATTAGCTGCGCCAGAAAAGGGTCGAAATACGGATTGCCCCGGGATCCAAATCCTAACTCACAGATCCCCTACCGAATAATTTGAGGTAATTGAACTTCTACTAGACTAGGACCCAGACCTAGCGCAGAAGGTTCCAATTAGTTGAATTCGACCTCATGCTGTCGCCCCGCATGAGATGAGAACGTTGCCCGCGGTAATAAGAATTCGGACTACTTTATCTCCACCAAATTATGTCCAAATTAGGTGCTTTTGAGGTTATAATAAAGCTTTATTTGTGCACTGTTGTTTATTACTAGTACAGTCGCTATACCGAATTAGTCATGATACTGCGAGGCGGAAGAGCAGAATCTGGATTTTTGGTTTTCTAATATCACATAACTTTCCATTTTGGGCTTAGCTATTTACGAGAAAAGTATATCGGCTCGCTTCCCCTGATCCAGCAGAAGTTCAATTATCTCAAATTATTCGGTAGAATATGGCGCACTGAATCTTGCAAGATCCGTTCCCTTTACCCAAATTTAGATCCACAGCGATTAGAACGGTCTGCTCATGTTTGCAGTTTTGTCTCGGGTCTATCAAGAAATTACAAATCATCCTTCAACGTTTAGGTAAGAGTTCTCGGCATGAACCCGTGATTTGAAGGTGTCCAACAGCGTAGATCTGGCGATCCTCCTTTTTTTGTAACGTCCCGCCCCCTGTAGCCTAACATCATGATTAGCCCAACTAAATCAATTAGCTCCAGCCAACCCAATAGACACACACGACCGCCTTCAAAATCACCCAAATTCTGCACAAAAGGAGATTTGCCGCCCCCAGGCTTGAGCCGTCACACCTGAAGCGGTAAATACATCTAAGCAGGATCTGACCCATGCCAAGCCTTCCATCCGTCATAATGTCAACTAAGAGCTTGAATTTGTGTCTCTGTTTTCAAGGAAAGAGGCCACGACGATAACAGAAAAGTCTTCACTGACCAACACGTGATGGGGCGCATCTCTATCAATGCAAAAGACAATGGAGATAGCAGCTTCACGAATAGTTCCAGGAAGCATGCGTAAGAGTCGATTGTCGAGAAAGTATCGTTACGATTCGTTCCTGGTCACGTGTTTGATTGGCCCGAAAGGGTAATGGTTTCTCGTCAAACCGCAAGTACTGGGAATATAGAAGATAACGGAAGATATGAAGTAAAACTCGATAGCAAAAACTAAGGCTTAAAAATGAGTTGCACGCCATGTCAGTAAGGACATCGCGTTCCTATATACTTGTGTTGCTCATTGTGCTTTACAATCCTGGAATCGCTTTTTAGGATACTTTGCCATCATGTCCCAGTCGCTCTCATTGTCTGGTTTTGGTGATGCCTTTTCCAGGCTGCTCTGTCTCCTAATTTTTCACACAATCGCGGGGAATGTTTCTTGGTCTGCACGGCTTGAGGTTTGGCGATATCTTCTGTCATCTCATTGGTTGCTCGATCCTGCGCCATCTAATCCAGTTAGAAAAACATACAAATGTGCCGTAGGGTTCTGTAACATTTTCGGGATCTTGTGTAGCCGCGACACATTCGCTGATCTGAGTGAATAGAATTTTTCGCCTCCGCGCTCTATAGCGGCAAATCATAATCCGAATTCTTTATTTTCTGTAAATGACGGTTCTGCCTCCGGGGATTCTCAGGATGCATGAACTACTTTACTGCGTTGGAGAACGAAAAGAACATCATCAACGCAGCTGTTTTTGACGGTAACGGACCGGCAAACGTCCTCAAAAAGCATGAGAGTAGGCAGTTTAGTTTGAACGTCGTGGCGACCAAGAGAGCGCCGTCCCAAATCTTCTGTGTAGGGATCTTTGCGCCTCTAGAAGCCCACGCATGCCGCAACTCCATTGTGTCTCTCCGCGGTTGTGTGAACTTTTCTTTTCCCCGACAGAATGCTAAGACTAGCCGTGCTGCTTTCGGAAGGAGATTTGAGGACCTTTTTTCACGACGACGAGGATCCCTTGGCAGATCGGATTCAGACCCAACTTAAGCTGCGCTCAATCAAATAATTAACACCGCAGTCCGCAGATGGGAGGTAAACTTCAAGGAATTGGCCAGTTGACGACGTCGCTCAAGATGCGGTTTGAATTGGTCGTATCGGTGATAAGCTCTCAATGCTTTCAACCCCTCTTTCCGAGACATAACAATTTCTCAAGCCTCTTCTTGTGAGAGCGTGTGCGTGTACCGGTAGCTTCAGCTGGAATATGGGTTCGCGAAAGCAAATTGGTCAATGTGCAACTTTCGGCTTCATTTGCAGTGTAAAACTTTTTACGGTTCATGCTGGAGGGAGTCTGAAAACTTCTGAAAACTTCCAATATTTTGTACTCCGAAGTCTGTCGTGCCTGTAACGTAATCAGAGTCGGGGATTACTCCGGCCACACGGGCCAACGATCTGGGATGGAATGACGCCAATTGCGCCAACCTTTGGAACAGACCAATTGTGCCTCATGGCACCGCTGCTAGTTTCCGAACGTTCAGAATCCTACGCGCGCTATTGGCTAAAGGCTTGGTTTTTCTTCAAGTCTTCTCTTCTTACTTCAGGTGCGAATGGGTCTCAAAATTACGACCCACACACAAATCTCCATTACTCATATGGCGTGAAGAGATGTCTAACTCATCTAGATCAGAGAACAGGTATCCTATGCTAAATACCTTGTTTGTGTAAGCCTCGTGTTTGACAACATACCTATGCTTTATTGCAAAAGGTGGTGCTGGTTCCTTGTGCTGCTGACTCTACCACTCCCGTAGTTTGCTGTTACGTTATGTTAACTCAGGCCCAGCAAAGCATGAGCCTTTTGCCGGAATGTTGCAAGCCTTTCACTCTCTTGGCACGCGGAGCGATGATTTCTAGCGTGACGGTCACCTGGTCGCAGTGGCCGTCGTTTGGAAGCTACACAAAGTTCTCGCGTCACTTCCAAAGTGAATTCCGCAATTTCCATAGAGGTTACTACAGGCAGGTCCCCTCAAAGCGTTTGTCACGTCACGAGTGAGACGTTTTCGGGTTGCGAGATCTTTCTTTGTTTTGTAATTCATCTATCTTGTTTGGCTCCCCAGGGACGTTGTCTCAACAAGATTGAGAGCTCCTCATTTCCCTCGCTCGATTTTCATTTACGACACGACCAAGACGTTCAACAAAGCCGGATCAAGAATGTCCGGAGCAAATATAGAAAATACAGGCTCTGGAGTAAGAAGTTTGTCGAGTGGCAGAGGCGGCGCAGGTATGCATATGCTATTTCTTGTCTGATATGCAGCATTCCTTGTGCCATTTTGGTTGCCATGAACTTTGAGGATGTATCTGCTAAGGCAAGGTTTCCAATTGCAGGCAACATGACCAAACAGCGCGACGAGAGCTCCAATGACCCAAAGGACTTTGTTACGCCGACCATCAAGCAAGACGTTTACACTACAGGGCGTGGCGGTACAGGAAATATGGCGAAAAATGATAAGGAGCGTCCGGAAATTGCACGCGCAGCTCAGGATGTAGAGGCGCCGCCTCCAAGAGAATCACAGGGGGGATTCCATGTGGGCAGAGGGGGCGCAGGTAGGATTATGCATTTCGCTGGATGACGAAGCTACAAAGCTGATCAAAAACTTTCCAGCGAATGTCGCAAAGCCCGATACAGATAATAGCACCAAATCAGATAGTATACAGCACGCTGAGCAAGGACTCGGAATGGGTACGAGAAGGAACTCGAAGGGCTTAGCGGACAAGGGGAAGGAGTTGCTGGGCAAGATAGGAATCGGAGAGCAGGCGAAGAAATGATACCCATCTAACAAAAGTCGTATGTCGATGTCGGTGAGGCTAGAAAAGTCATGATATTGTCTTTCCACTCGTGCATGGGTCTTCAGTCTTCGAATTCATCATTGGGCAATTGGAAGCGGGGCACAGAAACGCCGATCACTGCGGCACTAATGACGCATTCTCTTCTATCGCACTACTTCTGGCGGGCGTGTGCTTGTTCACTTGGTTGAAACACCTTCGACTCATCGCTATCTGAACTTAACTTGCCGTTATCGCAGATATCGTGCAATTTCGCCAGCTCATGATGACGGTATCGACCCTTGCTTCGCCGCAACAAGCCTGCTTGGCTGTCCCCTTAGGATAGCTAGCGCTTTCCAGCCTCACGCAACACCACCAGCAAAATGTAGCGCTGCCTTGACTGCGCCTCCGAGTGCAGAGTCTTTATGTACGGTGCTCGATCAAGTTCAGAAGTCTATATTTTCCACTTTTCCGATAAATTGAGAGTTCCCGGGACCCTACCTTCGTCCTCCCACCAAATTGAACCAAGCTCTCGGCTGACCATGTGGCCACCTGTCTCGGGCCTAGAATAGCACACATACGCCAGATCTCAGCTTCTGTGCTTCCATACCTTATACCATCGGCCCCCAGACTTCTCTTATCAGGCGCGCGACTGCAAATCCCCAACTTTCGTGGCGCGATCAGTAACCATGTGCCTAATCAAGACCTACGAGGACGACCTCGACTATCCTCCACCTCGGCGGGTTATTCGCGCGGATTCCTACCGGCGTCATCGCTCACGCTCGCATTCGCCTCCACCTCCCATCGTTGGCGTCCGCAGACGCATCTCCGTCTCGCCCGTGCGCTCGATCCGCGACCGTCTATCGCGCGTCTCCATCGAAGAGCGCCGACCTCGGCGCGCCTCGGTGCAGTTCTCAAACCGAGTCGTCTCCCTGCCGAAACCGCCGACACCACCACCCGCTGCGCCAGGCCCGACACATGTCGTGCGCGAGGTCGAAGTCGTCCGTTCCGACGACGGGAGCTCCTCGAGTTCGTCCACGAGCAGCTCCCCTTCAAGCTCCGATACCAAGAGCCGCAGCCATGGGACGAGTACGGTGAGGAGCTATGATACTCGAGACGATAAGGATTATGTTGTGCATAGGACCAAGGTGGAGAGGCACAACAAGCGTAGGGACTGGAGTCCTGTGAGATGGCACATGGACACATCCAAGGTCAGGGAACGAAGTAGGAGTCGCCCCGCCAAGGGGGAATGGTATGTGGAAGAGCCACGGAATAGCGGCATCTATAGAAAGGAGAGTGGGAGAGTCAAGAGGTACTGGTGAACCTCAACGACGAAGTGTTGGGCGCGAAAAGTCTTCTCTTGAAATTGGGACAGGCCCAGGCGCAAAGGCGCGAAAGAAGAAAGATTGGTCTTTGACAATTATATTTTGTTATATCTCTCGCGACATTCTCGACTTGGTTCGTGCTTTAACGATTAGCGTCTAGCTTTTAGCGTGGGAGTGGTTCCGACGCCATGGGGTTATTAGAAGTTTCTTCAAATCTGTATTCGAGTTTTCAAATGTAGACTACTTATTTCATCAAAGTTTGCCACTTCCATAGTGTATCATAAGGTGCATATACTCTACCTGTGGTCATATTCAGTAGAAATTGACCGACTTATGCAGTCAATATACCTGATAGCGTAATTTTTGAAAAAATTTGCACGCCTTTTCTGGCTTTGTACAGGTACGGTTCGTTGTGATGCGGCTAGATTAGGCTTACGCACCAGCGACATCGTCAACGTCTTAAGTACGCCCCTTCTATCCTTGTAATTCTGACCACTACTGGAGCTTTCAGTCTTCAAATCAATTAGAGAACAAACCGACCTTATGCAATGCCAGTAAATGGTACAAAAGGATGTCTATTCGCGTGCTATTGCGCGATCATCCACATCGGGCACTCGCATTGGTAACATCTACACATGCTTTAATATTCCGCCATATCTCCTCTGGAACGGACGGTCACCCATACTCGTCATCACTCAATCCGAGTCGAAATGCTTCAACGACATCGTTTCAATCTTTGCCGGCCTCGGTCCACGCCACCGGCTCCTCAATGTCAAGCGGTGCCCCACGGTGCATGGTCGAGTTCTTGGAACGGCAAGCAGTGGATCTGAGTAATTACCGATCATTGACGCGACTTGGCTCCAGCGGGGTGCATGGGACGCTTGGATTAATGACTGTTGGAAGTGATGTCTTTCTTTGCGTCGTCAACAGCGCTTCAAAAGTGGCTCAAGTCCGAGAGCGAGAGACAGTTTTACGAATCGGAAGCGTAGAGTTCTATTGTCTCAATAGCTCTGACTACGACCATGTTTTACACGACGAGATCAATCCATACCCAACGGACGATGTTGGCGAGGATGGCTTCGAACATAGATCTGGACGTGGGCCTGGAGATCCGCCACTGGAACATCCGTGTCTGGCGTTGAAGAAATTGTTGAGCAGCGGGACCTTTTATTACAGTGCAGACTTTGATCTCACCAGACGACTGCAAGACAGGCCAGCCGATTCTGCGACTATCGATATTGAGAGTTTGGATGCTGGGTTCCTTTGGAACTCGCACATGATCAAGCCTTTGGTCGACTTTCGTAGCCGATTGCCGTCACGAGAGAAAAATGCATTAGATGATTCTAAGCTTTTAACTTCAGCTATTCGCGGCTTCGTGCTGACCATCACTGTTCCACCATCATCGTCGCCTGCACGAAGTGCAAGAACTGGTTTACCCTCGACTCTAACCCTCATCTCGCGTCTATCTTGCAGAAGAGCTGGGACCCGCTTCAACGCCCGTGGTATCGATGATGACGGCAACGTTGCAAATTATGTCCAGACAGAGACAGTATACTCCACCCCAAACGGTATCTGCTTCTCCTACGTCCAGGCTCGAGGCAGTGTTCCACTGTTCTGGGAACAGTCTTCTGGTCTCCTACCAAATCAACAGAAAATCCAAATCACAAGGTCGACTGAAGCTACTCAGCCCGCATTCGATAAACATTTCGAAGAGCTTGAGGCGAATTATGGTGCCGTACACATTGTTAATCTACTTAGTAACGACAAGCCTGGAGAGTACGAACTGACTCAAAGATACCGATTCCACGTCAAGCACAGTTCTGTCAATCAGAAGTCTGGTCAAAATGTACCTGAGGGACATGAATTGCTCAAGGAGACCGATTACGATTTTCATGCCGAGACAAGGGGTCCTCACGGTTACGAAGCAGCGAGTGGAATTCGATTCCTTATACAAGACTCTGCGGATGCTTTCGCTTACTATCTTTCCGAGGAGGTTGAAGAGGACCCTAGAACAAATGAGAAAGCAGGGCACATGGCAATTCGGAGACCCTTCGTCATCCTTCAGCAGGAAGGTGCGTTTAGGGTCAATTGCTTAGACTGCTTGGACCGGACCAATTTAGTTCAGACCATCATAAGCCAGTTGGCTATTGAGGCGTTTCTGGCTCACCGAGGAGAGCGCGCATCAAATGATTTCTGGAACAGACACAGCACATTATGGGCAGATAACGGTGACGCTCTGTCCAGAATCTACGCAGGCACAGGCGCGCTAAAGTCATCATTTACTCGCTCTGGAAAGATGTCTCTGGCGGGGGCTCTTGCAGATGTGCGAAAGAGTGCCACACGAGCGTACATCAACAATTTCGCTGACAAAGGCCGGCAAAATACGATTGATATGCTGTTAGGTCGACTCATGGGTCAAGCTCCCGTATCTCTCTTCGACCCGCTGAATGACTATGTCCATGCAGAACTCAACAAGCGAGCTGCGGAATATTCCTCCACTAAATCGATATATATATGGGTCGGGACATTTAATTTAAACGGTCGTGGTCGCGGAGTGTCAGAAGATCTGACGCCTTGGTTGTGTCCACCGGTAGACGCCACGCAAGAGCAGCCAGAGATTGTAGCTGTGGGATTCCAAGAAATCGTCGAACTGAGTCCGCAACAAATCATGTCAACAGACCCGTCACGACGACAGGCATGGGAATCTGCCGTCAAGAGAACATTGAATGACGATGCACGTAAGCGTGGGACAGAAGAGTACGTCATTCTACGAGGGGGACAGCTCGTGGGGGCTTCGCTGTCCATCTTCGTCAAAGCAAGCCAACTCAAGTACATTAAGAATGTGGAGGGAAGTCTGAAGAAGACTGGTATGTCTGGTATAGCGGGAAACAAAGGTGCGGTGGCCATTCGAATGGACTATGCCGACACTACCATTTGTTTTATAACCGCACATTTGGCAGCGGGGTTTGCAAATTATGAAGAAAGGAATCGCGACTTCAGAACCATCAATGATGGATTGCGTTTTCAGCGAAACCGATCGATCGATGACCACGATGCTGTCATCTGGTTAGGTGACTTTAACTATCGGATTGGACTGGGTGATGAAAAAGTGCGAAAGTTGATCGAGGTCGGCGATCTTGATACATTATATCAAAATGATCAGCTTAATTTGCAAATGGTTGCTGGGCTAACTTTTCCCTACTTCTCCGAAGCTCGAATAACGTTCAACCCAACGTATAAATATGATCTTGGAGTGGACCAGTATGACACGTCGGAGAAACAACGCATACCAGCTTGGACAGATCGAATATTGCGCAAAGGCAACATTCTCCGACAGATAAATTACGATGCTGCCCCTTTGCGCTTTTCTGATCATCGACCTGTTTACGCAACCTTCAATTGTACGGTCAACATCATCAACGAGGCAAAGAAGGAGCAAATAAGCAAAGAGCTATATTCGGGAGGTCGAAACAACGAGAGAAACCTGATAACCAATGACGGCTATCAAGATAGCGACGATGAAGATTTGATTGAATATGAGTCTATTCAACCAGAACTCCCACCAGCGAGTTCGGATCGACGGAAATGGTGGCTTGACAACGGCATGCCAGCTCGTTCGACTGTAAAGCCTCCCACACAGGATCACGTACCAAATCCGAATCGTCCCTCGAATCCGTTTGCTCCTTCCTCGGAGCCTGACTGGGTCACAGTGGAAAGGCCATCTGCTGATCTCCCAAGGACCTCTTCATGGCAATTCGATGGTAGTTCAGACTCAAGACCACCTCAGCCTCCCAGAAACCTACCAGCCAGAAAACTGCCTCCTCCCGTGAATCCTCCAAACAGTGGCACAGCACCACCCTTGCTCGATCGCTCAGCTTCAGTCTCGTCCATGGCGTCCGACCGCGCAAGCCTCATCTCCAAACAGACGAGCCGCAAACCCGCGCCTCCCATTCCCAAGAAACCCAAGAATCTGAGTTCTCCCAGTACCGAACCTGCATCACCTGCAGCCTCGGTCATTTCTGATTCGCCACTTCCGCCGCCTCGGACGTCAGCATCTTCGGCGAAAAGCATACCGACTCCGCCGCCGCCAAGGAGGACAAATGCTGGATCATCGAGACAGGCGCCCACGCAACCAAAGACGGCTTTACCGGCGATGCAACGGCCGATGGAGCAAGGAGAAAAAGCGCCGAAGTTGCCACCGAGAAGACCTACGAACGAAGATTTGTTGGGGGTGGGGGGAGATGAGCAGATTCAAGGCTGGAGACCGTTGCAGCCTCAATGATTGATTTCCGAATGGGTTTGGTATTAAGCGTCTGTCTTGCGTCAAAAGGGATCAAAAGTAGAAGTTGTATATATAGATGACTTTCGGTCATTTGTGGGATGTTCTGCTGGCGTGGGGTGTCTGTAGGATCTCATAGCATCCGGCCTTGCCTCCCTAACGTATGGGATTGAAGTATTGTAGCTCCCTTGAGCTCGAGTATCGTACAATTTTATGAATTCCATGACTCCAAACATTTTCCATGCAATCAACCACCAGGATCGTCCTCCTATATCTATAAAGCAATGCACGTACTTTGTTCCTGGCTCCTTGCCTGCCTCAAAGATGCCATCTCAACTAATTGGCCTTCACATCCAGCTGAGTTTTGTTGAAGACCCAACACATCAATGGCTCAAGGTTGTCCTCTTTTTTAGTTTCCTCCTCTTCAATATCTTTCTTCCGTTCTTTGTCCTGATTCGGCTCAAGAAGCCATGCCGCCTTTTACGGACGAAATGCGAAGGTCTAAATGTGTCTCGCGGGCCGCCAAAAGTAGGAGTACTTGAGAAGGGCCGGGATTGAGCTGGTGAGAGAGATATCGAAGGGGTGAAAATTGGCTTTGAGAGGGTTGGGGTTGAATGAGGTCGTCGGAGAGAAAGCTGAGAGAACTGTCGAGAAGCCAGTGATCTAGATATCATGAGTCCTGGAAGAAAGCTTGGAGGCATTCTCGGGAGGCGTACAATTGAGACGGAGACGGAGACGATGCCTTTGCTCTTGCCTGGCGCAAGGCGCTGATAGACGCTTTGGGCCTCCATAAGCCATTTAGACACCGTGCACACAGCATAATAGGCGGTCCTTAGGTGTATCGTGATCTAATTTTCTGCAGGAGTGTGATGACTGACGAGCTCGACCTGATGGTCTGCTCAAAACTCTAGACGGTCCGAGCTCCAAAAAGTTTCCTAACCTCAGGATATTTCAACCAGAACCCCACTAAATTTCCATACTACCCCGCGAGTACAACTCGAAATGGCGCGACTACTTTCCAAATGTCCACGGCGTTCCTGAATGGCTTTTCATGTCTATAAACTTCTTTAATAATGTCCAACCCTAACCAGGAGCGCTTCCAAGTCTATCCTCCCACACACCTCCACCGCTCCATTCCGCTTTCCTTAGAAGAAGCGCAGGCTCATATCGCAAACTATCTGGCCCTCGCAGACATACGCGAAAATACCTATCTCCATCCAGACGCTCAACTCACGACTGCGGACATCAACCGCAGTAGTCAAGGCGGAAGTACGGGCGGATTGATTCTTAGTCATTTACGACGAGTACAGAAGGGGCTCAACGGGGAGAGGATAGAAGTAGACCCTAAATTGCTAGAAGGGGAACCGGACGAGGACACAAGCCAGAAGCCATCTGACGATGCGCGCCTCGACGCCTTAATTACCAAAGGAGATAAAGGTGGTGGGAAGAGCACGGCAGCAAACGGTACCAAAGGGAAGAGAGGCAAAAGAAAGCGGGAGGAAATGGAGACTCAGGCGGATTCGGTAACGCTATTGAATCCATCGACAAAGCAGACACAGGCTCAAGCAGACGGGCGACCCAAGGGACGAGGGCAGCCAGACGACACAGCGGGGTGGCAGACCATGGAGAGCTATCAGCGCGAGATTGAAGAAGAGGGGTTTGAAGAAGGCGATATTGACAGGCGGCATAATTTTAGACAGCAAACAGTGCCAGAGCAGCAGGTTCACGACACAGCTATGCCTGTCAAGCCAGGAGCAGAGAAAACAATGGACAAGGAGGTGCGGAAGGATCTGCAGACTGGAACCGAAAAGGTGAAAAAGAAGCGAAAGAGGGACCAAGAGGATGACGAGGGTGGGGAGAACGTAGAGAGGCAGGATTGGGCGGCAGAAGGCACAGGCGAGGGGGGGAAGAAGGTGAAGAAAGCCAAGAAAGACTCGGCTGGGTGGTCTTTCGAGGGTCTCAAGACGAATGGCCATGTCCAAGACGGAGAAAATGTCACATCAGAACAAAAGTCCTCGGTCCAGATCACAGAAGGCAAGAAGGCGACAAAGGAGAAGAAGCCCAAAAAGTCCGAATCACAACCCCATATTTCTGGCCCTGGCTCGACAGGAGAAGCAACCGGGGAAAGAGGCCGGAAATCTTCATCGATGGCTCCACCAAAAATCAAAGAGCCAAACAAGTCTCAAGCTAACGGCGCTTCAACCTCAACCAAGTCCAAGGGAATCAAGGCTCCTGCTAAAAAAGCTCCCCCCAAACCCGACAAGGACAACAAACCCGCCGGCATATCCCCAAGCAGAAGAAGAGAGCTCATGCGGCAATCCTTCCAAAAGAAAACTCCCATCCCTCCACGATCCAGCCCCAGCCCCGCGTCCGCGCCTAACAAGAAGAAGGACGCCAAACCCACTCCAGCGCAGAAGCCTGACGCTCCTCCTTCCGATCGCAACAGCACATCCGCTCCGACCCCCTTGCAAGACCCCAGCCAAAAGAAGCGAAAGAAAGACAAATCGAAAGGCGACCGCATCGCCGACGAGGCATACGCCGAAGCTCAAGTCAACGGCGCGTCGAAACCTAGCTCAAGTACTGCTGCTGCTGTCAAGCCGGAGCCGGATTCTGCGCATGCGAAGGAGAAGGCGCCGGTGGATAAGGAGGCGCGGAAGAAGGCCAAGAAGGAGCGGGATAAGCAGTATAAACGGGAGAAGAATCAGGTCAAGACCGAGGTTCGGGACTGAGTGGGCGCGATTTGGATACCATGAGCACTTGTGGCGCAGGAAGATGAGGGTGTTTGAGTATGTATATCAGGGCTGGCTCGAATAGCTATATCGAAGTTGTTCGATTTGCGTGTAGAAGCTAAATATTTGCGAAGGGTGGCTGATGATTTGCGGTTATAGCGCTTCATGATGATGACGAATTGAAGCGGATATCAAGATAGGTCATGTAGGTATAAGGGGAGAAATGGGAATGGACTCGAGGGAGTAACCAGACTTGACTCGGGCACTCGAGACAACAGGAACTTCATGTATGAGAAGAATGGGGAATGCCTTGCTTTTATCCTACTATAGGAGGATCATACAGCTAAATAGAATCTCCGATACCAGATTTGAGGCATACCAAAGCGCCACAAATGCCATCACATCGTCTGCACAGTTCCAAGAGAGTATAATCCGCTGCTAGTGTCGCGTCAAGTCACCCTTCCCTATAACTCCCGGCCACTAGCTCTATCCGCCTTCGTGTACGCATCCAGGTCGCCATCTGTCTCCTTATTCCCAGCGGCAGCTCCACCCTTCTGCCGCTCCCAGCCGATGGCACGCAGGCGCTCCGTAAGAATCGGGTGAGAAAAGTGGTAGCTTGAATACATCCAGTCGGCGTCCATGGTGGAGAGGTTCTGGATCTGGATCTTGATGAGGGAGCGGCCGAGGTCATACGAGTAGTCGAGTTTCTTGGAGAAAGCATCTAGAGAGAGAAAAGGATGAATATCAGCATGAGAGTCTTGAGCAAGTCGGAAATAGCGATCGAGGGAACACTTACCAGCTTCGTACTCGTACTTGCGAGTAAGCATGTGCATAAGGAGCTGAATGATAGGTTCCGTGGGGCTGAGAATGCCGTTGAAGAGGATGAGGCCGATGATGATGGGCTGTTCTTTGGTGAAGCCGAAGTCTGCATACATGCTCTTGTTCCGGATGAAGACGGAGAACAGGAGGAAGATGTAGAACGTCTGCACTTGGCCAATCAAGAGTAATCGCGGTACGTGTCCTAGACTCCAGTGCCCCAGTTCATGAGCCAGGACGGCTTCGACCTCACGCTCTTCGGATTTCTCGAGCAGCGTGTCGTAGAGGACGATTTTCTTCTTGAGGAAGGGAAGGCCGGTGAAGTACGCATTGCTATGGGCGCTGCGCTTGCTGCCATCGATGACTTGCAGTTCGGAAAGAGGGAACTTGAGTTTTGCAGCCAGTGCCTCGACCTTTTCACGGAGAGAGCCGGGTTGTAGTGGAGTGAGCTTGTTGAACAAGGGCACAATGAAGACCGGGTAGATAGTGACACCGATGATCTGTACGGCGAGCATGAATAGCCAGATGTAGTAGAAGAAGACGTCGCCAGTGCGCTGAATGATCCAGAGAAAGGCACTACCAAGAGGAACGCCAAAAGCGATACCCAATGCTTGGCCCTTGAGTATGTCCGTTACCCAGAGACCGAGCGTCTGTTTATTGAACCCGTAGTGTTCTTCCAAAACAAATGTGTGGTAATATGAGAATGGTAGCGAGAGCACTGTTTCAGCCAAGGAGTATGCAAAAACAAAGAGAAGCGAGTGGGTAATCTCGCCTCTCCAGCTAGCAGGAAGGACGTAGGTCAGACCAACGCCGGCAAGAGACCAGAGCTTGGGATAGAGGTCGAAATATATTATTGCCATCTCTTTTGCCTGACCCCATATTCCAGTTATTAAGCCAAACTTCGCTTTGGCACGTCCGTACGCCTGGTCGAAGATTTGTTAACATTGCGACAGGCAGATGCTTTGAGTGACCCGACAAACCTGACTCTTGTCGAACGTTTTCTGGTCAATCTCGGACTCTAATGCTTTTGGAACTTTTGTCCGGCACAAAACCCGGTACTGTCGCCAATCAATGTAGTTTTCGAGGGCGAAATGGCCGAGGGAAAAGGCCATGACAAGCTTCTTCCAAGGGAAAAGTGGCCGGTCCAGCCATTGTGCAAGTCTCTGCATAAAGTCAGACCCCTGGAAAGAACATGAAAAGCCTAGAAGACCTACTCTCAGATAATCCATGGCGATTGTTGACAGACGGGAAACGAGTGCAAGGCTCAATCGAGTCGCATGCT
The DNA here is from genome assembly GCA_021030935.1 of Astrothelium subdiscretum. NCBI lineage: Eukaryota > Fungi > Ascomycota > Dothideomycetes > Trypetheliales > Trypetheliaceae > Astrothelium > Astrothelium subdiscretum. The sequence continues at coordinate 111,705 of JAGFMW010000013.1, forward strand.
ATCGGCTACGTTTACGAAAATAGTGAGGATGGTCGCGGCACCATAAACGCGCGCTTAGCTTCGGGCTAATGGGCCGAGGCTTCCTACCAAATACGAAGGACGGAGTACAACACTCAACTTTTAGCATAAAGCTGCCTTTGGGATCTACTCGGGCCTGGCCACATGATGATGAAGCTTGCTGTGCTTGCATTTGAAAAGGCAAAGAAGCAGACCATACCCAATCTTGGAAAACAAAGACAATACGAAAACCATCTGTGCAGGATGAAATATAGCAAATCTCATATTGGTCAAGATCTACATCGTCTTACAGACGAGATAAAAAGAGTTGGATTGGATGTGTGAGTGAGATGTCCACCATGCTCCACAATGTATTTGTTGTGTGTTCTGAGAGATCAGTGATGGCTTAGTATTGTTCTTGCTTTCGTTGTTCTTATTGCACTTATAAAGCTGGTCCGCACTATCGGCGATGCCACCGAATCGAATGACAGAAACATTAAGATCTGGACGGTTTGGAAACTGCTCTCAATCAACAACATTTCAGAATGGTATTTTTCTTGCGGACGCCGCTTGGCGAAGAAAAGATGGTAGAGTTGGAGCCAGCGTTTTCTGGAGCCCGGTCGCCACGTTTTTGGTCCCTGGCAGATCGCTGCAGCCCGCGCGCTAGTCCCAAGAGTGACGGTGTCGGAATCCGGCCAGGCTCGCGGCCCTCTACTAACAACGGAGGCTATAAGCTGCCTCAGATCCACATCCAACCCCCATCTCCCAAAAATGCGATTGCAAGCATTCCTCTGCTACCCGGGATGACGACCACAGCCGACGGGCTTCCCAATGGCTCTCACAGCACAAGTGCCCTTAAGGAACAGAACCGCGAGGTGAACGGTTCGGCGCAGAAAAAGCAAAACACAAAGACTGCAGCGGGGTTAGAGGGGGCAATGGCAGCATCCCACATTGCTGACGATGAATCGAGTGAGGATAGCACAAATTCTGCTGGCCATACAGAAACAAATGGCCAAAAAGCGCCCCATCTTCCTCGCAGATCATCCCTACCCCTTGCTCCTCCTTTCATGGTCTCAGCACCGGGCAAAGTCATAGTTTACGGCGAACATGCAGTTGTCCACGGCAAGGTACGCGAATGCTCACCTCAAGGAAGGCCCTGGAACAGTCGGTAGCCCTTCTCAACGACAAGCCAATTCCTAACCATCTCTTGTGCTACAACAGGCCGCCATGGCCGCCGCCATCTCCCTCCGCTCCTACCTCCACGTCCACACCCTCACCAAATCCTCCCGCACCGTCTCCCTCTTCTTCCCTGACATAGGCTTCAGCCACACCTGGTCCATCCCCGCCCTACCCTGGTCGACCTTCCACCACCCGTCCAAGAAACGCAACTACTACGACCTCGTCACCACCCTCGACCACGAACTCCTCGCCTCCCTCAAACCGCACATCGACGCCGTCAGCCCCACCGCCGACCCGCCCGTCCGCAAGATCCACCAGAACTCCGCAACCTCCTTCCTATACCTCTTCCTCAGCCTCGGCAGCCCACGCAGCCTCTCCTGCATCTACACCTTACGCAGCACCATCCCGCTAGGCGCCGGTCTCGGCAGCTCCGCCTCCGTCAGCGTATGCCTAGCCTCAGCGCTACTCCTACAAGCCCACGCGCTCAGCGGACCCCACCCCGACCAACCCGGCGCGGAATCAGCGCTACAGCTCGAGCGCATCAACCGCTGGGCCTTCGTCGGCGAATGCTGCATCCACGGCAACCCATCCGGCATCGACAACACGGTCAGCACCCAAGGCCGCGCCGTCGTCTTCCAGCGCACCGACTACGCCCAGCCCCCCAGCGTGCGGCCCTTGTTGCGGTTTCCGACGCTGCCGCTGCTGCTCATCAATACGCGGCAGCCGCGCAGCACGGCGACCGAGGTGGCGAAAGTGGCGCGGCTAAGGGAGGCGCATGCGGCGATTGCGGGGGGGGTCTTGGATGCGATTGATCGCGTGACGCAGAGCGCGTATGCAAGGATTCGTCGGGCGGAGGAGGCGGGGGAGGAGCTTGGTGAGGAGGGGTTGCGGCATCTGGGGGATCTGATGGGGTTGAATCATGGGTTGCTGGTGGCGTTGGGTGTCTCGCATCCGAAGCTGGAGCGGTTGCGGGCGCTGGTCGAGGCGGCGGGCGTGGGATGGACGAAGTTGACGGGGGCCGGGGGTGGGGGGTGTGCGATTACGTTGTTGAATAGTGAGACGGCGTTGATGGAGGGGACGAAGGTGGATGGGCCGGTGGTGGAGAATGGTGACCGGGACAAAGGGAAAGAGAAAGGCGCCTTGGGCCTCCGGAGACTAGAAAGCGATCTTGAAAGAGAAGGATTTGAGAAGTTTGATACGACGTTGGGAGGTGATGGTGTGGGTGTCCTGCTGCCGGCAGTGCTGCATAATGGATCGGAGGAGAGCGAAATGGGGGGCGAGGAAATTGATCAAGAAAAGTTTCTCAGAGTAGAGGGAAGGGAAGGCCTAGAGAAGCTTGTTGGAGTACTGGGTCCCGGGAGAGGTATCAGAGAGGGTTGGCGCTTTTGGACCGTGTAGAGATGGATGCCGAGGCTTGTTGTAAGGCGTTCCTTCCCAAGACAGATCATGGTTGCAGCAATGCGTGTAATAACACCAGGCTCTCCTTACGTTTCTCCTTGTGCACTCACAAAAATAATTCGGTTTCAATAAATTGAACGATTGGATGGTATCTTGGTGTCAATATGCTCTGTACATATATTCCGTTATGCAGTTGGACTTCCTGTCAAGGTGATTTGGAGATATTCGAAGAGGGATTGGCCCATTTTTTCGTCCTCGCCAATCAAGTCAATCTCGCCAATATTTCTGTAGGAAGATCGACTCCCAAGACTCGTACGTTGTTACTTCAAACACAGCATATCTCATTCCTAGACCTCAATACTCCAAACATCTCACACTCCATCAAATGCAGCAACAGCGATAACCAGACCTTCCACACCCATCCTATCTGCACACAGCCGTTCTAAGCTTTCCTCATAGCATAGCTAGCCCACCCAAAACCATTCCCACAGCTCCGACCAGTCCACCTTCCACCCTCCCAGCACCACCGCTCGATTGAGCAGCCGCAGAGGAACCAGATGAAGATGAGCCACCGCTGCTACCCCCAGTCGAAGTAGCGCTGCCTGAACCAGACGTACTCGTCACTCCTGAGCCGCTCGAGGTGGCATTATGGATACCTCCAATGGAAGTCGCCGTGACAGCCGCAGGGGCAGACGAAGACGGCGCTGACGAGGCGGAAGAACTCGTGGCCGCTGCGGAGGAGGAGCTGCCGGAGCAGGCGGCAGACTGTGGCACCGTGACTTGGTATTGGCCGCAGATGTTGTTGGCGAATGCGACGGCAGCTATGAGCGCAGATTAGTGAGGAGTGGGCAGATTAGAAGGGAGGGTAGAAAAGTAAGAGAGATGTTGTCTTTGGAATGAGAATAAGAATTTACCTTGCTGATCTTGCTGGGAGCACCCTTGCGAGATGCAGCACGACAATTGTGTAATGTAGTCGTGGTTGCTGCAGATGCACCTCACGTCCAGCGTCTGGCAGCCACCGAAGTTGTTCCCAATGCAGGTTTGCTGTTACATGAATCGGTCAGTTTTATATATCTAGGGAGGGATGAGAGCAACCGAGGCGTACTGCGCAGGCCGGGATCCCATTGGGCAACTGTGCGATAACAGTGCCGATAATGCCTGCGATGATGCTAAGGAGGAGGGCGTGAGAGTGCATTCTGCAGGTAGTTGAGTGTTTGGAGCTTTGCAGGACCAAGTCGAGACACGGTCAGTCGAGCAGCAGCGACGAGAGCTTGAAGTTGAGAGCAATGCCCGGATTCCAGCAACCACGGGAACGAACAAAAGCAAGTTACGGATGCGGAGACTGTCGCACTTATATGCTGGCCGGATCGACATATCCAATGGCCGTCTGTTTGGAGGCTGGGGATCTAGCATCTTGATTGGGTCTACTCGTTTGCCCTGCGTCAATGCGTGGCGTGGGGAAGCTCGGAGCGACCCATCGGGCAGGTACCTATACATCTGCCCCTCCTAAGAGGTATCCCGAAGCCCGGTAGCAAAGACGAAACCCAAAATACGAGAAATGCGTCCGACCGAGTGTATACGAAGGATGAGAGACTTTTAACATGCGTCGGCATTTACCGCATTCCAAATCTTTTCTTTGATTTTCTTCCTGAAGCATGTGAAAATGACTTGAAGGAGAGGAGACAGCCTAACTTAACATTGAAGAGGCTATGTATATTCCGTATGGTGCAATTGTTGTGATGAAGACTATCGACTTCGTGGCAATCCAGAGAATCTGTCTGTGGCTACCAGAATGGCGAGCGATGTCCAACATTTGGACTGGACACGTCCTAGGTAGACGGCCAAGAAAGTCGAGAGCGTCAGGCACTTCTAGATATCACTGCTGGAGAAGGATCCGTCAATTTATAAAATGTCTGTCCATCGCGATCGACCCCCACGTCTCGGCTTTACAAATAGTGTCTATCCCAAACGTAGAACTCGGACTGCGGGATTCTGCATAATTGCTAGACTGGTATCCGAGTTTCTGGAATACTAGCCCCATGCAAGGGCGGCGGGTGTCTCTAGGAAACGCTATAGACGTGCAAACTTTTTGCTGGTGATCATGACAGAAGGGGAGAGTTTAGAAAAGAAGATGCAAAGCGCAAAAGTAATCGTGTCTCGTCAAGAAAGGCCTCCCTAGATTCTTATCTCTTCGGAGCGCGAACGACTCCGATGATTAGATTTTTTTTTCACCCTACGTAATAAAGAAGTAAGCCTTCGACTCTGGAGCCGAACTTCCATTTAGACTCCGGACTCGGGTAATCGGGTTCATGGCTCGGAGTGTCCGTGCCACGCAAACCAGCATAGAGAACGACAGATCGAAGATGACAATTCATTTGGCTTATTCTTGGTCGTTCCGGTGAAATGAATCATCTTGTCAAGGAGAAGGGATTTTACAATCATGAATCTCCAAATGTTTAGCCGAGCAGAAGGGGAACTTTGTGCGTGACAAGTCGGCTTCATGCGGAAGGATGTAGCTGAGTGTCTACGAATATTTCACCGGAGGGTTATAGGGTCAGAGATTGAAGTGCGTAGTTGAAGTACCCCCATAAGTTAAAGCGGTTTCAAGCTTCAGCTCCAACCCTAACTTATTTTTGTACCCATCCGTCCGGCTCTCCTACAACTCAATGAACTATCGCGCTATAATATCTAATATTAGGTTGGAATCGATGCGCAAATATTGCTAGATTGGATCGGGTTTGATTTCATCTGTTGATGGTTTGCGTTATTTTAATTCTTCCGTTGGACTTACAAACAGTGACGTCCCAGCCATGGTTCTAAACCAATATCAATTCCGGCAAGGCCAAAAAAATCTAGCAGGATCCACTTTGCTGGCCCAATAGGGTCCGATATGGTTCACAAGGGAGAATCGCTCTAAAATTCTAAATGACCGTTACGTGTAGTTTCAAAGGATGAAGGCCGAGCACAGAATGAGGTGCACAGCCATCGGCCCGATTGTGAAAGTAGGTGAAGTGTCCTGTGCTCTAGTTCCTATAACTTGATAGTGTTATGGAACGTCTGTCACGTCCTTGGAGCATGACTAAGGCGGTGGGTGAGACAGCAATTATGCGGGGGTGGCATTGTCATTTCTGAGGGTATTTTGCGCAGCAGGTCCAGGTTGCCGGAAAGGTAGTGCCTTACCTCTATCCTAAAGCGCTGTGTAAGGCAGATTTCGTCGTCGCTTTCGTTATTGAAGCCTAAATGTCGTATTCGTGACTGCCAGCTGTTTGTTCGAAGAACGACATCTGCGAAGTCGTCGTTGAAGAGGTGGCAGAGTTGAAGCCACAAAAGTGGCTGCCTTTTTTGAGCTGCACCTGTGCATTTCCGGTGTAGATTTTAGATTGATCTAAAAACGTCATAAGTGGCATGTTGGAGTCCCCAAATTTCGTTTGTAGGGTAGTTGGAAGGAAAAAAGGGAGGGAACGATCTTCGCGCGGGAGAAACTTCCTCCCTGTGCTGTCATGTTATTGTTAGATCTGACACCAGAAAATTCTTTTTAGGAGTCTGTCGGTCAAAGGATGAATTGAGATGAGGCTGGTGGGTTGGCTCGGTAGAGTTGAAGTCGCATCTGTGGCGCTCGTGGCTTCTGGACTGGTTTAATATTTGGAGAGAGGGCCAGTAACACTCTGAAAAATACTTCTGCCTTCTGCTAGCCCGCCAAAACCTCTCGGCACCATGTATGACGGAGTCAGCCTCATCTGACCTGGATAGCGTAGGCGAAACTCCCGCATGTGAGTTATGCATCGCCGGGATCTTAGCGCACCCACTGCCCTGGCTCTGGTCCGTCAGCGACGTTTGATTGGAGCGCGCAATTTGTACTTCAGCAGGTCGCGTCCCCATTGCCTATGCGTCATTGTCCCATGCGCGACGAATCAGAAGCTTCAATGCAGCCTTTCCTGAACGACCATGCCGATCGGACTGGGATCCCGCTACATGCCTTTTATTCGTACTCCACAGGCATTTTTCTACCTGGCAACCTTGCACCGCTTGTTTGCCTGGGAGGCAGGAATACCCTAGTCTAAATACTATGGTTGATTTTGCTATGAGCAATATTCAACGTGGGCTCTGTCACCTGAATGTAGCGTAGGCTAGACTTAGCATTTTCCAAAATCTGCAACGCTCAACCGTCGGATCCTACTGCTCGTCGACTCGAAATGGTCCGTGAGGTGCTAATTGTTAAGACTAGATGTCGCCTCAGGCACCAGTCTATCTGGTCTACGCAAATAATCATCTCCTACCATTACTTTCCGACTCATTGCCTCGACTCCCGGCCTACTTTCGGGGTTGAGTTCAGCGCCAATGGTATGGACCCACTACCTGACAGGACATGATGAAGATGATATGACATCGGCCCCTAATCTCGTGTCATTCCTTCGTTGTTGCAACAAGAGCTGGAGACTACCTTGACCGGATCTTTATACATGCGGCTCAGCAGAAGGCTCCCATTAACGCTATAACACTCGTTTCAACTGAGGTCAATATAAGATGTCAAGCTGCTTCCCCTACTTCTTGGCACCATCGACATCAAACAACACAATCATCAGTTTAGTGAACATTTCTTCGATTATCCTTAACAGCTGCACGCTTCGAATTCAACGGTCCTCTCACCAAAGCCAAGTCTCCCATCAATATATTTCGTAGGCCTTCGACGGTACCGGACCAAATCTCGCTGGCAACTATGGGCATCAATCTTGATAGACTCCGAGCTTTCTTCTGCTGCGGTGACGAGCCCCAGCCAAGGGATCCAGGTAAGCCAATGACCTTCTCTGCGATTTTGCAATAATAAAGAAGCTGTTGCTGATACGACATAGGGACATAAACCGCCACCAGCGGAGGATGGGTCATCTCGAAGGACTCGTCATGCTGCCAAGACCCGAAGCATTCAACACCGTCCAGTCATTCCTGTCTTGGCCCATCCGAAGCTGAGAAGGTCCTAGTCATCGAGGTGACTCGAACGAGGGCCTGAGCTCTTCATGTCTCTACTCGATCGTTTATTCGGCATCAGCGTCATCAAGGAGTCTTGCATTACACGGCGTCGTTCGTTCTCATAAGCCAACAATGTTACCATTACCGTCCGGTCGTTAGGGAAAGGGAATCTATCCATTCGTTTGGTCTTTGGTGGTGGAGCTAAGGCGCACTCGTTTCTTTGCTTCTCGGCGTTTTCGGAACCTAGACATGGTCTCTTTTGATTTCATATCCATTCGTTAACCACATCAAAACCGTTGCGACACTGCTTCTCTTTCAATTTCCAAATCATTCATTGGCGTAAGGGAATGTACCATGGAGTGTTTTAGATAGATGATGCAAGCGACCGGATGCTGGCATCCCGGCTTCAACCCTTGACCACCTGCTCGCGAATGAATTGCTCGACGTACTGGAAATATCCTGGTTCAGCAACAGAGCTATTATGGTCTCCGTTTGGTAGCTCTCTCCAGATCTTGACCGGTGCTTTACAGATGTCGTACAGCTGCTTCATGTGCGACGGAGGCACTATCTCATCCTGAAGTCCACTCAGAAAGAGGACTGGCATTTTGGTGATCGTTGGTAAAATTTCTTCGTTTGGCCAAATTTGATGGCAAAAGGGCGCCAAGTATCTGGCCGGTGGAAGTGCAGCCGGAATCATCTTGCGAATGCTGAGAAATGTATTCTCCAAGATCAAGGCTGCAATGTCGCCTTGGTCTTGATTTCGTGAGGCGAGTCCAATACTCACTGCCCCGCCCAGGCTCTGGCCATAGATGATGATCCTGGTGTTACGAAGCTCAGCACGTTGGCGAATGTAGTCTAGACCTGTCTGTGCATCGATCGTGAGACCCTTTTCATTGGGGTTACCTGTCGATTGTCCATAGCCACGATACTCTAGCATGAGCACATTGGCACCAAGGCTATGTTCAAGGGCTTTGGCTATGGGTAGACGGTGTCCGATGTTGCCTGCATTTCCGTGGAAAGTTAAAATGGTGATGTTCCGAGCAAACTGTTTGTTAGAAGGACGAATGAGGAAAGCGTGCAACGATTCGCCATCGTGTGTAGGTATCTGGAGTTCCTCAAAATCCTGTATTCCGAATTGCGAAGGCTTCGGTATCTCCGTGCGCGCATTGAGTGGAATATTGCGCGGATATATCAGTTCACTTTAGCTCCGTTAGTATACAGGTCGGGTCTGCTCGTTCCGCAACATGGACAGGATGAAGACAGACTTTTGTTTGAAGTATAGCGCAGCGCTGAGCAAAGCTGCAAGACCAGACGAGCAAATGACCGGTATGCGCAAATAGGATACGAATGCGCCCACGTATGAGGCCATCATGTGCTTCGGATATTATCTTTTGGAATCTGCCTAGTTACTGAGAAGGCTTAATGCGGTATATGGTGTTCAAGCTTTCAAAAACTCAACGCCTGTTTTCGTCAAGAATGAGACGAGAAGCCCCTCAGATATGGCAAGAATCGATGCTCTCGCCCGAACGGCTCATTACAGGGTGGCAGGCACGGCAGGACGAATGGATGTGGTGTCTCCATGGAAGTGACGAATAGTCGGCGCTTTTAGTTGCCGATCTGGAAGCTTGACTGAGACGCGCGCTTGACGTTTGCCTGTCCCAGAGCTGCTCGTACATATGCTCACGGCCTGCATCTCTTCAGACATTGCACCCTAACTCGCTCTGTACGATATTCAGTGCGCTGAGCCCTCTTTACTTGTCGCTCTGAGCCTCTCAAATCACCTCAACAGTCGGAAAGACGTTGCCACCATGCTCCACGGGCAAGGGACTGGCATGCTTGGAGAAGGTATGTGCAGTCGATTTGCTTTTGGAATTCTTCTGACACTAGCTAGATGGTATTCATGTGGATATGAACCATTTGAAACATGGTGAAGTCAAGTAAGTGTCCTTTGCCGGCATTAATGAAATCTAATCAAGTCGCTGACGTTCCTTCACAGCCTTGGCACATCAATGTAAGTCTTCCCGTTCGCACCATCAACGATACTTTTTGAGCCTCTCCTACTTTGGCGCTGTGATCTGCTTTCTGTAAGCTTCTTGAGCTCACAAGAGGGTAGCATGGCCATCAACTTCAAAGACGGCGTCATACTCGGCGCTGATAGCAGAACAACCACGGGTGCTTATATCGCAAATCGAGTCACGGACAAGCTTACACAAGTACACGATACAATATGGTGCTGTCGATCGGGTTCAGCGGCAGATACGCAAGCAGTGGCCGACATTGTTCAATATCATCTAGGCATGTACGGCATCACCAATAACGAACCGCCTACCACGCAAACGGCGGCCGCACTCTTTCAAGAGCTATGCTACAACAACAAAGACCAGCTGACGTAGGTTGCTCGTGCTGTCGTCGCGTGTAGTCGGAAGCTAATGGCCGTCCAGTGCCGGAATGATTATTGCGGGATACGATCACAAGCACGGAGGTCAAGTTTACTCGATACCGATCGGAGGGTCTCTTCACAAGCAAGCGTATGCAATCGGCGGTTCAGGCTCAACGTACATCTACGGCTTCTGTGACGCGAATTGGAGGGAAAACATGACGGAGCAGGAAGGCATCGACTTCGTTAAAGGAGCACTTCGAGAAGCTATCAAGTGGGACGGGAGCTCGGGAGGTGTGATTCGATTGATGGTCCTCACCGCTCGAGGGGCGCAAAGACATTTGTATCTACCAGATCAAGGATACGCGGGCCCTGGGCCGCAGTGAGCGGATTGGACGTCGTCGTCTCCCTGGCAGGAATATAGTGCATGTACAATAACCAAGCAGTTTCAGCTGCGACAGGGCTTCGCGTGGGCTGTTTCGAAAAGAAAGGGTTGTGAAACAGAAAGCTCGGGAGCAAAAAGCAAATGTAAGCTGACAGGACCACTTCACCCATCGCATCGGAGCGGGAGGGCGGGACGAGAGACTATTTTGTAGGCGGTCGCCTCATCTTTACGCGGGCCGATCCCCTGGAGTCCATCTCTGAGCCACCCATGTCGATAAGTGGGTGACATTTGTGCGAATCTGGCAGTGCCCACGGTGCCGATCAGGACAAGCACCACCAGCACCACAGGCACCACAAGCACAGACACAATATTGGTGCCCGTCAATGGTGTCAAGACACATGCGTCCACGTGCGACGATTTATCGAGCCTGAACGCATCGCTGTGTGCAGCAACCAAGCTTCTATCCGTAATCCAGAAGGGTCCGAATTTTAATTTTAATGACGGCGTATCGAAAGCGTAGGGGGCCCTAGGGGCGAAGAATAGGAGAGGGTGCGATGGCGGGATGACGAGGCTCGCAGTGCCTGACGGGGTTTACTACCACTTTACCTACTAGTTAATCCATCCCGCCCACCTCTCATAATCCCATTGCGCCTTGCACTCCCCATCTACAGAACTCAACACTGACTTGCCTCTCCACGAGCAAACATACCTCGTTTTGTCCTTTATCTCTGCTAGGGTGCTTGATGCTCGCCCTGCTTTCGAGTGCTGTCCAATTCGCTTTGGTTACAGTGCTGTGAGACCGACGACGGGAGCGCGTGGAATGCTTTACGAGGTTCGTATTCTCTCTCAGGTCGCCGCCGCCTGTTGTGCCACAAACACCGCTTTGCCAACTCTGCGATTTACAACAATCGTGAACGTTATCTTGATACTTTGGACCACGGCCACGTCCACTGCGTGGGCGTTTTCACTGTCGCAAGGCACCTGGCGGAAGATCGCCAGGTAGCGTCATCTCACGTTGCCCTGCCCTGCCCTCAACCTCCTACACCCTTTGAGCCGGTGAATTCCAACCCACTCCCCAGTTTCCTTCCCCTAGCCATTGCATTATTCACTGTCCGAACTTTCGACGGCCGTCTCCATATTGACCGTATTTGCTGTTGATCACGCCTCGCTAACCGCGGTCCTCGATTGCACAGTTTCAATTCCAAGACCCTCGGCGATAGGGTAACATGGGCTCCTTGGTAATTAGCGACGTTGTCTCCCACTTTCCCCATCAACAGGGTATCTTTGGTGGAGAGTCGCATCATTCCCACGATCCTCCCTCTGACCAGGAGCCGTATCGCGCTCCTCCTTCCTTCGCGTCGACAGATCCTCTGCGAACGCGACCCTCGGCAGCCTCAGACATATCCATGACTGACGCCGCCTCAAGAGCTCCAAGCTCAGATCATAATACACAGCAACGGGTGCATGCCGTTGCTGCCTCTGAACATCTTCCTGCGCAATCGCAACATCCCTCTCATCACGCTTCTTCGAGTCCGCGATTTGCTGGGAATCCGGTTTCTAATGCCCCTAATTCTCTACAGCACACTCATGCAGCGGACGCTGCGTCTGGAACTTCTTCCTCAGCGCCTTCCCCAGCACGTTCCGTTCAATCTACAGTCGAATCTGCGCCGGGCACACCGAATCGCATAAAAGTTCGCGACCTTGCACACATACAAAGCTTTGCCACAGACGACGCGAGTGCGTTTTCTTCTGGGGCATCTCGAACATCGCGAGGTCTTGACGATGTTGGACCACAATACGAAATTAGCTCTATGCCGGTGACGGATATCATCGAGATGGTAGCAGGGCTCCTGACCAAAATTACCACAACAAATGACCGTCAACACGAGCATTTGCATAGACAGATACCGCCTATTGAAGGTACAGCGGGGTTGAGCCAGCAAACCACAAGCGTCTTGGCATTCCATGGTAAAAACGTGCCCAGTATTACCATTCTGAGTTATCTGGCGCGAATACACAAGTATTGTCCGACAACGTACGAAGTATTCCTGAGTTTGCTGGTGTACTTTGATCGCATGACAGAGAGAGTCAATTCGGGTCCAATGCAGAGCTTACGACAAATGAATCAACAGGCTTTCGATCACAACGCAAGCATGGGGCGAAGAAGCGATAGCTCGGCCTCTTCAGCAACTGCACGACCACCATCTTCACAGAACCCACCCCAACCTGCAACGGCGACCCCTCCGTCGGTAGAAGATCCAACAGAAACCGAAAAGCCATCGGAAATGGACCCCATGAGGCCGGCGCAAAGCCCTACACCTCCAGTATCCGGTGGGCCAAGTCCAGAAATAGACCCTTACAATCTCTCGCACTTCTTTGTCGTGGATAGCTTCAACATCCACCGGCTGGTCATTGCAGGCGTGACATGCGCCAGCAAATTTTTCTCGGACATATTTTACACCAACTCTAGATATGCAAAGGTACGTGATGGTCATAGCTCGAAGGGAATGTGGATTTTTCATCTCTAATCAAGGTATAGGTCGGCGGTCTTCCATTAGTTGAACTAAATCACTTGGAACTGCAATTCCTCCTACTGAACGACTTCCGTCTGGCCATACCCGCCGAGGAGATGGAAGCGTACGGCACCATGTTGGTAGAATTCTACGCCCGCGAAGTCGTCGCTCAACGGCAGGGCCGGAGAGCAATGGAGGGCATGTACCCTGCTTCTTAAATACATATTCGTCCAGAAACGGAGGGCGAAGCTTTCCTCACGACCTCAACAACGGAACGGACGACGGGCGACCGTTGGTCGGGAGCTACGGGTCCTTGACGACACCGGTTTCGGACTGGTTGCCACTGGATTTGCCGTGCTGATTGAATGCTTTTTTTTCTTTATGGGGACAAGAACTCGGAAACGGTTCGCTTCTCATCATACGCTTTGACTTCATCGGCATCACTAGAAGCTCTGTAAGGAGCTTTGCATAGACTGAACCTTCTATACCCCAATTCGCACCTCATTACTGCTTAATCTTTGTTTTCCCTCGTGGCGGTGCTTACCGATTGCTCGGGGTTACGATCGGTCAGGGGAGCGGGCAGTGGATTTAGTTGGGTGGGGGTTTGTTTGCACGTGCTGGGCTTTTCTCTAACTGATCATCTGACGAGTAACGACTTGCGTGCTGTGCTGCTTGCTTTTATATTGGGGAGACTGTGATGCCCCTGTTCTCTCTTCTGTGGTGGACTCCGCGAGATATAGAGCGGAGCAGAGGCGCTTTTCGGCTTTCAATGGTAGCAATGTGGCGTCATGGAGAGAGGATCTGGTAGAGTACCTTATCATGAAAGCATTGAGCATCTTCCACGTTAATACGTCGGCGCGAAGTGCTTACGTGACTCCAACAACCGTGAAATGTCCGACACATCTCCTTGCACTGCTATGCATTTCCAACGGTATGATGTTACCATCTCAATCCCGGAAATTCCGCAATCATCCGGGGGTTTACTAAATTGCCTCATACAAATGCATATTCCAGCCCACGCCTCACAATTACATGACGACACATCCAATTCCGTACATTGCCTTCTCCACATCCCGTCTTACGACCAACCAATCCGCTCTTCGTTCGGCAAACTCATACATTTCCTCTGCCGTGATGACGCCGTGATACCGGTCCGCATCTGCCACGACGGTGGCGATGTCTTTGGCGTGTTTGGAATCGATGAGATAGATCTGAGAAAGCTCGCGGAGGGCGGTGAAGTACGGAGTCAGCGGCTTTTGGCGCAGCGACGTGACGAATAGATTGTAGTGATTGATATCGCTGAAAGAAAAGAATTAGTCAAGACGGGCATGGAGGAAGCAGTAAAAGACACTTGACGGTTTCGATTATAGGCCAGAGCACAAGCACTGCTACGAGAATCGCATAGTTTCGAAAGGAACTCACCTGATAAGCTTCACAGCGCCATCCACACTAATGCGTTGGCGCTTGAGGTGCTTACACAGCACGTTGAACAGCCGCTGGCCGACTTCCTGGTTGAACACATCCAGCACGTTCTTGTCCGTGCTCCCCACCAGCATGCCCGTGTGGCTCGCCAAGAGGTCCACGACGCGCTGGGCCGTCTCGCTGGGTCCAATGTCGACGACGCCGGCGTCGGTACCGTCCGCGCCGGGATTGAAGTCCGTCGGCGTCTGCGTCGTCGCGCACACGTACTCGACTTCGTCCAGCAGCACGTCGATGCCCTTGTTCAGCCCCGCGGCGACGCGCTCGTCCAGCATCTGCTCGAAGCGCTTCTTCTCTTTGACGGCGACGTCGAGGAAGTCGTCCGGCTCCACGATCTTGGGGGCCGTGAGCTCTTGCAGGAAGAAGACGTCGACCATCTGCTGGATCAGGTCGCCGACGTTGACGAGCTCGAGGAAGGTTACGAGAGGGGCGACGCCCTGGCGATTGGGTGATGTAGGGGATGTCGGGTCGCCGTTGGCGTGCTGTACGGCATCCCGTGGATTGTAGTTGGCTAAATGCGCCACTGCCTTGTCGAACCCACCTTTGATGTGGCGACTTCCTAGAATCTTTAGCAGCGATACGAAGACGGTCTCGCACCTTTCCTTTGCTTTGGATGCCGTTGATGATGGTGGATCGGCTTTGGCAAAGACGGTGAGACGTTCAATGCTAGCTTTACCAATATGGATTAGATTCAAAGCGACCTCGATGCTGAAGAGGGAACGGATGCCTTCGAGTTTTGAGTTCATGATTGCTGCCTTAGCAGCAAGTTCGGTAGTCGGAAGATTTTCTGGCCGCTGAGAAGGCGAAGGTGGGCGTGTATCGGGCGTTGAGGGGGGAGAGAAGGGACTTCCAGCTCTGGGTGGTGGCTCGAGGCTACTTCCAGTATAGCTACCGGTATAGCTACTGGAGCGGTTGGCAGACTTGCTAGCCGTGAAAGGGGATGACATAGTCGGAAAAGCATTGACGGGCATCATGACAACTTTTCTGAAGGATTTCAAAAAGTCGCTTTTTGCGGCTTGGCGAGTGACGTTCGACATGAGCATTGATTCTGTGGATGCTTCTTGCTCGGATCTTTGCCTCTCCCAGGCTTCCACCTCCGCGTCACACTTCATCTTAAAATATTCGAGCTCCTTTCCCATGTAAGGCTCGATATGATGTTCGAAGCATTGGACGATGAGGTCGTGCACTAATTCGGAAAAATCATCCTTGGACGCTTTTGAGGGTTTCAGAGATATCCCGAATTGATGGATTTGTTCGTATGTATTTGACACAGCTTTGAGATAGCATTCGAGCGTGCGACCACGAGCCTCCCGGAACAGACTCTCTAAATAACCGGAAACCACCTCGTCCATTGTCCTCCGAATAAAAGGTAGCAAAACGTTAACTGAAGGTGGAAAGACCGTATCAATGACTGTCCCTTGCTCGTTAAGTGCTGAAGCAAGTCGGCGAAAGAAATCTGCAGAGGCTTGCATATTGACGTTGTCTGAAGAAATGCCACTCAGTGCGTCCGTCGGTCTGCCAAGTGACAACTTATTAGACATAATTGAACTGCGCCGTATAAAGACGTCCATGGCCGAGGAACCCCCATTCAAGGTGACCAGCACGTTGGCGAACTTCCTCATATCACCCTCTATATCTTCAGCCTGCACGCCTTGTTCGAATTCTCGAAGGGCAGTGTTTTCAAACATGCCCATCACCGAATCAACCTTCTCCTCGCGGAGGTGGCCACCTTCTGCAATGTCGACTTTGGCAAACTTTCTTATTTGTGAAAGCATGTGGGCTTGCTGTTCTGGTTGCCGGAAACTCCGAAAAACCAGACTGTCATTCTGATTTGAAGCAATCAAAAGGTCAAAATAATAAGGGGCTAGAGCTCCATGTATCTTTCCGTATTGCTGCCTTGCTTGGCCGCGTATTGAACGAACCTTTGATAGTACATGTAACACTTCAGCATCACTTTTCGAGGAGCCCAGGAGATCGTTCTCAGGCCCGGTAGGCGAAAGTGCTATTGTGCTGAAGCCATCCTCAAGATCGTTTTGAGCTGGCTTCCGACCAGCATCCGAACCAGAGTTTTGCTGCGCCTCTTCTATACCAGCGTCGAAGAGTGTCTCATTCCCACGAGGGCCACTATAGTGGCTTCCAGTTGACCCATTCATACTTCCATTGACATGAAGACCTGCCCTTCGAGATTCCGCCGCTTCTTTAGTTCGCTGAGCATCGAGCTTCCTCTTACGTGCTTCGTCATGGTGTCGTCTCGCCTCGCTTTCGTTCCAGCATCCCATATATTTCAGTTTTTGTACCCATCGTGTATCATCATAAACCATGTCTCTCATTCGCCTCGACGTGCGGGCAAAATGTATCAGTTCAGGTCCAGGCAAGTAGTCGAGAATTGTCGCGATCAACTCTATAACCTATCAGTCTTGAACGCTTTGGAGGTACCAAGAGAGGCCCACACCTGCGGGTAGGACAGGCTTGCTCTCGACTATCTGGGTCGAGCGCAAGGGAGCAAACAAATCCCTCTTCGATGGTCCACCTGCCATAGTCTTTCTCTTAGAGGCGGACATGGTGCTTGACCTGGCCACATCTGGGAAGAAGCAATCGGATGATTCGATTGCAATACAGATCGTGTGAATAGTAGGAGCACAATGAGTTTCGAAACTCTACGTAGCGGTATATACAATTACCCAGGTACCTAAGGTATGGGGTGGTACGTACTTATCGGCCCGGTGCCCCGTTGTCCCTAGGTACCTCCCTAAAGGTAGATGTGTTGACTCCTAATTGGGTTAGCGCGTGTGGCGGCCTTTGGTCTCATCTTTATCACCCCTACGGAGTACATCACCTGCCTCTCGCGACGCTCAGGGAGTGTGGCATCTGCCCGCCTGATGAGAGCGCTTTGCAGTTCTTTCTTATATTCACTATGACGATTGGCGTCTATTCCTACACTTAGCTAAGCTGATAACCGTCGAGTATAGACGAGGCGTCCGCGGCGTGGTTTTGGGCTCCACAAGAGTCGGAAATGGCTCTTGTTAATGGCGGAGTTCTGTTTCCTACCAAATTGGCGAGCCGCTCGGTCTCGAACCGCGCCGCCGTACTATCCTTGTGTTATAGTTTCAAGCAAGCGAGCAAAAGACCACCCCATTCGCGCCCTCATCCTTCAAACGCAGCAGCTGCGATGAAGCAACTCTTTCCCTCACGGACCTCAATCGATATGGCCTCACCTCGTATCAAGCTGAGCCTTATAAAAGGTAGGCGGCAAATCTCTCTTTAAAAAGCTAAAGATACGTCTCGCACATTCTATAAGAGGCAAGATCCAAAAGGCTCAAATGCAAGATGCAGATGATGAACCAATACATTCCACTAAAAAAAATGAGAAGAATATATGGATGTTGACAAGTTAGTGGCTGAGTAGGCGTAGTTGGTGAAGGCGAGCAAATCGGTAGCTGGGTAGGTATGGTTGGCAAAGGCGAAGCCTATAACCAAATGTCGGGCCTAATCGGTGACAGATTCCTCTCAACCGAATAACTCCCACTGACTGCTCTCAAAAGGCATTCGCAAATCGAGAGCCCAGACGTCTTCTCGTCGATATGCACATTTGAACCAAGTCTGCGGCGCTGCGCTGGATGTATTGGACTTTCGCAGTCTCTCCCAGCAAGCAGGACTCCGCTCCAAGAGGTATGCCACCTCCATTTCGGTTGGCTATAATAACTAACTAAAGCTGCACTTTTACATGTCCAGTTGACAGCATCGCCATCTACAAAGCGGAAGCGGCCCAACAAAACTGGAGATCCAATCGACGACGACCCGGCCCAGCCTTTTCAGAAACGATAAAGAAAATTAGCCGGCTTCACCGGCGACGCTCAGCCGGGCCAAGAAACACCTCATCGCGGCACGAGCATCTAAAACTAAATCTGTCAAATACTGGCTGGAAAGAGGAACTTGGCCGGATAAGTATTTTCAGCCGGGTATGACTGCGGGTGGTTTCCTTGCGAGGAAGAACCTGTCCATACCGTACCTTCGCGGTTAACGATCGGCAACAAGCTCAGTTACAGGACTGTCCACCATACCCAGCGATTAGAAGTCAAGATAGGTAAAAACACCCATTAACTAAGCTTGCCGTCGCAGTTCACTAGGCAACGCTCACGCATACTTTGCTATTTACCATTTTATTAAAATCGTGTTATTTACTAACGAGTGCGCTTGGAAAAAAGCTTTGTTTGCTAAAACGATGCACGCCGCAGCTAGTCTCGATATTGCTCTATTCCTCACATGTCACTTCATTCTTCACATGTTACTCCATTCTTCACATGTTACTCCATTTCTTAGCTATTACTTCATTCCTTAGCTATGACTTCATTCTTAGCTATTACTCCATTCCTTAGCCATAACTCCATTTTTTAGACGAACCTTCGTGCTTATCAGCTAATATAAGACTATTTAGTAGGTAATTCTTCTTTTGTTCTAAAACATTTTACCACGATAAATTGTGACTTAGTTCTACCCCTCAAAGTTCTGAATAAAGCGCTTTAATTGCACGTCACACATTTCACCTATTTGACAAATTACAAACAGAACTCGGCATTAAAATAGGTTCTTTGGCTATAGGTATAAAATCTAGCTGGCTATGTCGCCTTCTTCCGATCCAGATTTAGAATCTACCTCTTCGGATCAAAACCGCCATTCTAATTACAACCTTTTTCCATTTGTACTACCAGAACAGCCCTCTCCAGTATACCCATCTATGGCCTTATCTTCTGTCTTCGGTGGTCCTTGTGTCCACAAACATGGAAATACACATCTTTGGTCAGGTTGCTATACGATTCAGAACGATGGACAGCTTGAAGCTCGCAAAAGCCCACCGGAGCTGGACAAAATCAAAAACACAGAAGAGTCAATTCAACAGGTAAAAAGTTCTTCTATATTTTAAAAATAGTTGACTAACCCAAATTTTTTAGACAATGACCCGTCTTAAGCCTTACAGCCTATCGGCATGTATGCTTGTCGTTACCAGTTCAAGTTATAGAACGAAACTTTCAGGTGTCTGGATTCAAGGCTTAACTCGTGACATTGTCTTGACTGTGTCACATTTCAAGAAAGATCCAGATCCCAAGATCTCTACAAGCGCTATGAATACAACTGCCGAAGTATTTACAACGTTCGCTGGAAACTTGTGCCAAGGTACACCTACAAAATGTGAACTATTTCAAGACTTCAACGACCCAGGTGGAAAGAGAGATTTCGCAATCTTTGTACCTTGCAAGAACGAAGATACAAGAAGTCCAGCTCAAGCTATCGAGAAAACGACTATTCTCCCCGATACAATATCCCATTCTGGTATAGTCGTCTCATTCGGTTATAATTCGCAGCCTACCACAGCAATTAGCAATCATCCAAATTCTAAAGTTGCTAGTTGCCCTTGCATCAATTGTTGGTATGGAGTAGGTAAGATAATCTGCCAAAAACTCAAAAATTTGACACCTCCGGAACCGGATATACTTATGCCAGGCTATCGCGTTCTCGGTATCGGTCATTGGAGTCTTTCTCAAGATTTACACAAGAGTTGTCACAATATAACCGGTTGGTACGGCATTTCTGGGGCGGGGATGTACTCAAAAGATAGTCAAGGAAATTTCCGCCTTATAGCGCTTTGTAAGTTTCGATATTTTAAATATATCGTTTTAATATTGAACTAACAATTTCTATAGTCCAATGTGGGATCTTTGAAGGTCCAGATTCGGATAAGAATGGGGCTGTAATTATACCAAATGACGTTGTCAAACTTCTTGGTCAAGCAGGTATCACACAACCCTAACTGTTATGGGAAATCGCTCGGGAGCTTGGTCAGGAGGGAAGGAAGAAAGCAGTGAAGTGTTTGCCACCCAGGGTAGCATAAAGACCCTAGTTGCTACCTAGCTAGAACAATCAATCATTATTCTGCTCATATATATAAACTTGCTCCAACACTAGTAGCAGGACTTGTTGTGAAGACTACTACGAGATGGCTTCGGGTGGCTCCAGGTGGCTTACGTATGCACGGATTTGGAACCTAGTGCTATTGCCCAAGGTCAAATGAGCTCGCCAACCTGTACTTTGGTGTCACCCCTACTATAAAGCTACCTTGTGCAATAATTCAATTATTTCGCGTCTGCAAGCCTCACGCTTGTTTAACGTTAGCAAAAATACATCGTTGTAGGGAGAGAATCTTACTACCTCATCGTTTTATTGTTTAGGGCGTTGGTGCAGCAGACGAGATAATAGATTAATAAATCAAAGTTGAGGTTGGGAATTTCAGCCATCTTATAAGGAAGAGAAATATAACTGTTGGTTATAGAGGAGAAATAAGAGAAAGTCCATAAGTAGAACGGTGTAGAGTACAGTTTTGTAGACGCCCTCGAGGTCTTACCATAATGGAATATGTACCATTTAGAAAGTTTGTACCGGCCCAATTGTTATACCAGCCTAGCTAACGCCTTCATATGCCGTTCTATCGTTTGTACCGCTTCAATTTCTGCACCAGTCTCAGCTAACAGGTTCACGTACCGTTTTAAAGTTCATGCTGCCCCGATTTCTGTACCGGTCCAGCCTACATTTTCATCCATGCAGCATACTACTTCGAAATATATACTAGGCCAATCCGCCGGCAATTCGCCACCTACCCTATTCAAAATTCCAAAAAGTGGCTAGGCCATTTGGGGTATACACTCTCAACCAAAATGGTTAAACTAGCCCAAGCACTTCTCAACGGGAGGATGCCGCAGTAATGAAAAGCGCGTGGCACCAACGAAAATAGAAGCAAGTCTAGCCAACCAAACTAATCAGCAGAGCCTGGAGAGGTATCATATATGGCTCGAGCATCAGATAAGGCTCTATCCGCAGGTGACCAGGCAAGGATCACCACAGATCAGGTGAGCCTCTGTATTTGCTCAGGTAAAGGCAGCGAGCGCTCAGGAAGCGGGCTAGGTCGAGAGTGTAGAGTTCTCGTGGGCGCTCTAGGTATTCCAACATCCCCCATACCCAGACGGCCAGAACGGATTGTACCAAGGGTACCTAATTGCTTCCGTTCCTCACAGTGAACTTGGTACGACGCAGATAGTAACCTTCCCCTTGACAGATAGAGCTTTATGCAGCGGTTTCCAGCAATGCAAAATGTGAATTTATAACATATCGTCTACCAACTCTCATGTTTACATTGCTCCGACCTCACATCCCCAAATTTGCCTTCGAAACTCTTTTCATTGTTTTTTGTCTCTTCTTTTTGGGTTCACTTGTCGGAGAGGAGTTCAATCCCTTCATATATGGATTAACTACATCAAAGCCTCATTCAGCCCTCTCACATTCCAGTAGAATGGTCTCATTTCGGAAATGACACCTTTCTTTTGGTCAACTTTGACGATTTGAGTAAAAGGAGCCTTCCATTCCTTTTTGTTTTTGCGGACGCGAAGTTTCAGGGTGGAGATAACGACGATGGTGTCAGAATCTTCGAGAATTTGCGGGTCTTGGACGTCGACGACGTCGAAGTAACGGGACATTTCTTGGGACCATCGGAGAAAGCCTAGGAACAGAAATAAGCGTTGATACGGCAAGGAAAAGCATCAACCGAGAGACGAAGGGCAAGATAGGGGATAAAGCTGGACGATTGAAGACGTCTGGGATTATGTTGAAGCTGCCCCGTGGAATTCAAGAAAATTCTGAGGTATTCCACAATAAAATTGAGCGAAATCTATTCCTGATAAAATATACGCCTTTGTGAAACCATGAGGATGTATCTCTCTACCTTCAGGACCTTCATATATCCCGCCGTATGGTAAGTCAGGTGATTGATATAGCTGAATATTTGGTGCCAGTGTTGCAGCCATTCCAGAAAAGTCAGCCTTATCAGCTGGAGCCGACATGTATATGCGTTCGGCCTCATAGAAGCGATGAAGAATCTCAGCTGCAGTAGGAAAGGCGCCAGCTGACATGTTTGTAAGACCTTCGCCTTTAAAAGTCCCGTACGTATTCTAAGGTATATGAAAGGAGTTTTTCACTTGATCTACGAGACGAGTAGGAATACAAAGTGAACTGGAAGGCGTGACGAAGTTGGCATGTATCGAACCTACTTAATTTTCCAAGATGATTTGAAGGCGCATTACAAAGCGTCTAATTACATTGCAAGTGGGTGGGGTTCTGTTGAGGCTTACGCATCGCACGTTTGCCTGCGTGCCGCGACAAACTCCTCCGAAGAGCGACAAATCGCCGACGTGGAAGGTCATCGACCGCATTCGAATTCCCTTTGTAACACTAAACTTGGAGAAAAAAATATTTGGACATACTGTCCTTGTCTTTCCCCCATTGTTTTTGCATCGGGAGATCGGCAATTTCTTTTGCTTGTATCACCAAGTGTGGCTTGCCCTCAGGGGTATCGATACCTGACAATTTCCCGGGTATATAGTGTCTGAGGGTCTCCACAGGCTCTTCCCCTAAGCAGCCTTTAATCTGCTCCATTCATGCCGTCCAATTGAAGTGTTTATCGATGCGATATGATGCTGTCTTCGACAATATGCCAAGGTGTAGAGCGCGCCGCTGTGCCGTAATGAGCTTGACCTAAGATGCGCAGTTCTGCACAAGACTTGAGCTGTCTAAACTCGTGGAATGAAGGTCGTCTATACGATCTACGTATCACGTGTGAAGTTTACCGTTAAAAGAAGAAATGTATCCTCGTTGGAAGGAAGCGGCTTGGCGCCTATGGAGAGCGTAGGTAGGGTTCAGATTGATGGCCTGTCCTGCTTCTGCACAGGATTAGTAATGACTTATCTCCTTTCAATTTTTAATGCTCCCAGTTATGTCTCCTCTCACGTATTAACTGAAGGACCGTTCCTTATACGGCAGACATTGAAATAGCACCCATATCCTGGAAATCGACCAGCCATGAAAGAGTTTATTTGTTTCCGTTGCGGAAGGCATGCACAATCTGGTGAAGACTCCTCTGGCCGTACATGTATGGAGCTGACCACAGACGCAGAACAAAAATTGAACCGTCACAATCGATATTGCCGCAACAAGCCGACACCGCAAATCACGCGGAGAAAATCGTGTTACTCGTGTGCAAAAGCCAAAGTCCGTTGCATTCCAGAAGAATATGGTTGTGCTCGGTGCAGGTCACGCAACATACCCTGCAAGTTTGACAGACCGAGCCCGGGGTCAGTTGAGATTGACGAGTCGTTCATGGAGGGCCTTGACTTAGGCTCGATTAACAGTTCAATGAATAACGGGATAAATGGACACGACCTATTTCAAGGCTCATTCGAGAGTCCAGTGCTTGCCAACCCTACCACTGCATGCCCTGGCCCAGCTACAGCCAGTGCTACGATTTCAGATCCATTCGACTTCCTTACCATGGTACCCGTCGATATGTTTGCTGACAGTATCGCGGATAGCTATGGCCAGCGATCCGAGGAATGCAGTGAAGGGCAAAAGCAAAAGTCAAGGCTGTTTGAGCCACGAAGACAGCCTCCCGGCTCTGAGCAACGAGTCGCAATGGCATGTGGTATGCTTTACTCATACCCGGATCTGATGAAGCGACGAAAGACGTTTCCACCATTTATACATCCACAGGGCAGCGGTACAGCTGAAGACAACTGGGTGCTTCCAACTCCCCTATCAAATGCCATGAGCATAGCGCAGATGTTCTCCGCTCGCTCAGCTGACACAAGCGGCTTCATCTGGCAGACCATACGCCATGAACAGCAGAGCATCTCCCGAGATGTAGGTCCTCGGCTCCTCTGTGTGATTTTAATGCTAAAGATACGTTGATGAACACCTCAGTACGCCGATATGGACAAATATATACTGCTAGCCTCCGCGCAGGCATTGACGATATACATTCTGATGCGACTAGTCATCAAACCGAAAGAGGAAGACAACATCGATGAGGAACTCCTCATCATATGCAATGTTCGTCCCGTCTAGATCCCGTCTCTTGAGCTGCGCATCCTGATATTGTGTTGCAGAAGGTATTCGCGCCATTGGGTGAATGTGGAAGTGTTGCGCGGCAGGAGGAGCTGCAGGGACAAAGATTGCCATGGAAAGACTGGAAGTACCACGAAGTGCTCTGTCGAACAATTTCCGTGTTCCGTGTTGTCTTCCAGATCTTTGACATAACCATCGACTTGCCCTGCCCAGAACTGCCCGGTTTTGCCGTAGCTCCGCTACCAGCGAGCAAGCTGCTTTGGCGTGCAGACACCGAAGAGCAATGGGAGCGTGAGTGGGAGGACGAGGTCAAGGAGACCCCAATCCATGCCATCACACATGACGGGGACTTTCTAAAGCTGAAGAACGGGGTCACCCTTGCGCATGGAAGGAAGGTAATCAGCAGCAAATACTATGCGGGAGCAGATGAGCTTGGTTTGCTCGTTTTGTTGTCCGCGCACCTGCAGCGTTGTTCGTTGACTGCGGGATCATAGTGTCTTTGATTTGTAAGAAAACTACCTTACCTATGAATTACACCTTGGCATTGAATTTCGTCATCAAATTTTGGGATCCACTCTGAACTTTTCTCTTCGAAAAGTCGCATATCTTCTAATGACTCTTAGATTGCAAAGGTCGCAGAAATTACTATATTACAATCGAGGGCTAGTTCGGGGCTCAATTTCTGAGTGGCAAGTTCCCTGCCAAATCGCCGATGCCGAGACACGGTATTCCGTGACTTCGACACGATGCCACCAACATGTAGCAGAATAATCTAACCCAAAGCATTCTCAACAAAGTGGTTTGAAATCCGCATCTGCTGAGCAATCAGCTTGGTGGCCTTCATCGCGCGACAACGACCGCCGTGATGAGATCAAGAAGAAAGACGGGCAGCAGTATATAGTCTGCGAGATGGAGCCAGAATAAAAGCAATGATCATCAAAACCTTCACAATCATCCCTCTGGTTTGACTCTGCCACGACTACATTTTAGCTTCCCGCTATCCAAAACTATCAAAATTATGGCCACTATACCACCGCCCTTCCCATCCTTCACAAGGGTCTGGCATAATACCTCCTACCCAGGCATTAGCCCAAAACGCCCAGAGCTCTCCTCCAAGGGCAAATCTGTCCTCATCACTGGTGGCGGAACTGGCATCGGCGCTGCTGTTGCTCACGGCTTCGTAACTGCAGGCACGCGAGAAATAGCCCTTCTTGGGCGAACACAAAAGACGCTATCCGAGACGGCGGATATCTTGAAGAAGGAATTCCCAGCCGTTGAGGTCACCACGCAGATCGCGGACGTGACGAGTCAGGAGTCGGTCACCGCAGCGTTTAATGCCGTCTTGAAACTGTTCGGCAAGATTGATGTCTTCGTCTCCAATGCCGCGTACAACCCCGTCGCAGGGCTCTTTGCTGACGCAGACCCCGAGGAATGGGTGAAGACCTTCAATACCAATGTCATGGGTTCGCTTCACGTCGCGCAGGCTTTCCCTCGTAACGCGAAGGAAGGATCACTTCTCATCCAGACGAGCACGGGTCTTGCGCACATGCCCCCGGTACTGGGGCCGGTGTCCGCGTACGCTGCTAGTAAGGCTGCTGCTACGACTTTATTCGACTACATAGCTGCCGAGAACCCCGGCATATCTGTCGTCAGCACGCAGCCGGGCGTTGTTGATACAGCCGTCTCAAGATCGCTCGGCCGGCTAGACCTTGACGACCGTGAGTCCCCAAAGCACGAAACACAGGCACAAGATAACTGACCTCCCCTTTAGCGAATCTGGCCGGCGACTTTTACGTATGGCTCGCTAGCCCGGAGGCTAGCTTCTTGAGAGGCAAGTTTGTTTGGGTTAACTGGGACGTGGAGGAGCTCAAAGCTAGGAAGGATGAGATTCGCAACACGGAACTGCTTCATCTTGGGCTGAACGGCATTTCGTTCGTGGGATGGGACATTGGCGACTTCGCAGCGCATAATAGAGTGTAGGCATATGCATACGCTGTCTACCTAGGTAGGATTTCCAAACACATGTCTGGACGGGTCACGTGCGCGACGCCTGCGTGCTTTCAGGTTGTAGGTACCTTAGGTAGCGCCCAGGGTATCGTACCTTATACTCCTTTCAATATAGATCGTGTAGACTCAGTATTCTTGAATGGCATAGAGAGTGGCCGCCAAGTTGATGAATAGGTCCCAGGATTAAGATCACGAGCGAGAGTGCGAGCTCAAGACCAGCATGAGGAAGTGAGATTTGGGCGTGAGCGATCATGGTTGACCTTGAATTGACCGTGAGCAAGCATGAGTAGCGCGCGAGTTGAGGCGGTGTAAGCGTGAGCCAGTCGAGCCGAAGTCGAGCCGGAGGCATTTTAGCTAAATCAATGTGGAGTCAAATTGGGACTCAGGTGCGGTCACTTTGTTCCATTTAATAGCTTAATCTTTGGAGCCAGCGTTGCAGCCATCCCAGAAAAGTCGGCCCTATCTGCTGGAGCCGATATATATGTGTGTATTCGACCTTGTAGGAGCGATCAAGGATCTCATGCTGCAGTAGGAAAGGCGCCAGCTGACATGTTTGCGAGACCCTTTACTTTAACTGTAAGCCGTATGAGGTAGATATGTATCGAAGCTACCTAGGTAGGTACTCAGCTTTCGAAGATGGTTGGAAGGCGCATTATAAAGCGGTTTCAAGTAACAGCAAGAAAAGGCGAGAATGCACAAGCTTTTTATTTCCGCACTAGCCCGCTATGTCGGCTCTACCTACCCAGGTTTAGGTATATCTTGCTTGGCTTCCGCACGCCAAGACTCTGGCGCCAAGAATTCGGTAACAACAACGAACGCAGGGTAAGTCTCACTATAACATCTCCTCATCCCCATGTCGAGCACAGTCAACGCTCCTATAGGGAGCATGAGGGCTCGCTTCCTCGTATCGGCCCAATGGCGCCGCTAAGCGACTCAACCCCTTCTCGCTTCCTTGGACGCGGTCTCGGCGACTTTCCCTGTCCCCACACCTTCGCTACTGACGCCCTTGACCCCCATTCGCAACCCAACGTCATCTCGAGATTCTCGCTCTTTGCTGACAGCTTTTGCTACTGCCAGACCGCTCCAGCGCTCCGAGTCCGACACAATTTGGGTGTCGAATCTGATGAAACAGCCTACGCCCGACGCATATGCGTGCAACGCGGTCTTCCCTGCAGCTACGGGCCGATTCTCGCAGCGGCCAAAAGACATCTCCTGCGACAGCTCAGGCCAGCCAAGAATCTCCCACGACTAAATTTGTGCACGGAAGCTAGTCTATCACTCAATCCTATCTCCCATCCTAAACCCATTCTCCTGCGGTTACAGGGTTGAGCGGCAAGATCATTACCCGCTGTCGTATTTGCGGCGGGCTCTTCGGCTTGACGCTTGGCGCCCATCCTCTTCTATGGACGTGTGGAGCCCTCCAGCATGACCGAGGACTTGGGCCGGTCTGCCGCACTCAATGGCAATTCCCGTTCCGGCCGTTCCCTCGTGTCCAGACTCGCCTCGCCCTTTGCCTCCAAGACTCGACACTTTGTAGATTTTACCATCGAGCCTGATGACCCTCATAGGACATATTCGCCCGGAGACACGGTAACTGGATGTGTTCGAATAAAAGTGTTGAAGGCATTTCGAGTGACACACATCACTTTGTGCCTGCACGGATTCGTACAGGTTTTTAGACATCCAAACCATGCTGGGGATGTCAACCGTTTCCCACATGTAGGGCGGGGTAAGCGAGGCAGAGAGTATTTTGGCAATGGCTATGCCTCACTTTTTGAGGATGAGACAGTGCTATGCGGCGAGGGTAGGTTGGGAGAGGGCATCTACCAGTTCAATTTTGAGATGGACTTTCCTGGCAAGGACCTACCCAGTAGCATAGACGTAAGTATTACCGTACCCCCTTGTTCTTGGAAGGTTCGCAATGGCTGATGTTCGTATCTTAAGTTCGAACGAGGTACGATCTCATACATGCTTACTGCATCGCTTACACGTCCCACGACAATCTCGCCCGCGGCTTTCTGCGATAGAAAGCTCAGTCTCTTCGAGACGATCGATATTGCTCCTTTGCCAGTGCCAAAACCGCGAGAGGTCTCTCTCAAGGCTGTATCGAAAAGGGCAAGAGTAAAGCAAATTTCGAGGAAGCATACTGCCGATCAGGTACATCGTGCAGAAGGAGCATCATCCGATCCAGTTGGCAGCAAACGAACGTCCGGTAGCCAAGATGGAAATCAAACATCGAGGAGCCCTTGTGCGAGCGAAATCAGCTTCGATAGCTTTGCCAGCAGCGGTGGCCGCAATTCCCATCCTGACTCTGGAGTGAGATCGTCAAAAACAAGCGACAGCGGCAAAACACACACCAATGCCTCCTCTAATACAGCCAAAATCATTTCAGCTCATGTTGAGCTTCTCAAACCTGGAGGTCTGCCAGGTGATCACATACCCATTCGAATCATGGTTAATCATGTCAAACACATCAAAAGCTTACATGGAGTCATTGTAACGTTGTACCGACAAGCGCGTGTTGATATGCATCCTGTACTGCCATTGGGACCGATGAAGAAAGGAGAAAAGGAAAAATTTGAAGACTATTACCCCAAGTCTCTCACTGGTCTGGGTGGTCTGTCGCTTTCGGCGGCGGGCTCGAGTCAAATATTTCGTAAAGATCTTTCTCAGTGCTTTAGTCCCCTCATTATTGACCCAACGACTCTTACAGCAGATGTCAAAGCCAGGGTTCGAATACCGGAAGAGGCCTTTCCCACGATATCGTGTGTTCCAGGGGCCATGATCAGCTTCAAATACTACATTGAAGTTGTTCTTGACCTCCAAGGGAAGTTAGCGTCACAAGATAGATTTCTCCCGAGTATAGGATTGCTCAATCAGCCAACAAACTTTCGTGGCGCCACTGGTGGTGGACAGGGCAATGACGGTAGCAGGTTTACTTCTTGGGACGAGAACATGGTTGACACTGAATCTATCCGAAGAGAAAAGAGTATTGTCTCTTGCATGTTCGAAGTCATCGTTGGTACCAAAGATAGTGAACGAAGGAGAGGCAAGCATAGAGCAGAGCCGGCCCAGGAATTAGGATTACCTGAACAAGTCTCTCTCCGAGATAACGGGCATGAATTTGTCCCACCAGGCGATTTACAGGAGCCGTATCGTGGTGAGCAGTGGGCTGCGGAATACTACGGAGCTGGGTATGGATACGATCAGCACCGAGACCTATATTGGGCACAGTTTCAAGATCAACAGGGTTACGGTGGTGAAGATTATCAGTATCAGCATTATACTTTCATCCCCTCGCATCGACAGGCCCATATTCCAAGCATGGCAGAGCAAGAGGCTGAACTACCCGAGAAAGAACGCCTACGGAGAGCTGAGGAGCGCTTGCTGCCAAGTCGACCACCTGAAATAGACGGCGGTGAGCCTTCTGCAGACACACCATCTGCTCCGCCCTTAGTCGACTGGTCTCCATATTGGGATCCTGAAGGTACTGTGGGGCCTGAAAGCTCGCTAGCTCAAGCCCATTCCGGTGTGGAGATAGGACATGATGCTTCTTCTTCGCTTACTGCTGGGATTCTTGATTCACCAGAACCAGTTCCGCGCTACTCATCCGTGATGGTCACTTCCAATCCTTCGCATTCTCGTTCGAGCCCCCCACTACCTGGTGATTCTTCAAGTCCACAACTGCTCCCTACAGATGATAAGCAAGAACTCGAAAGGAGACGACTACAGATGGAAGCTAGTTCTCCTGATGAGATGCCTGAACCCGAGGAAAATCAGGCAACGGACGCCGCAATAGTGCGAAGGGTCCCCATAGATGACCGGCCATCGGCCCCGGTTATTGAGGAATCTGGGGCAGATGGTGCAGGACGATCGGAACAATGATCACGTTATGAATGATGACACGTATTGCACCTTTTAAAAGTGGATGGTAGGGTAGTAATCTAATGTTAAAAGTTTCCTATACCGCGTAGTGATCGTTCCCTCCTCTTCGCATGCTTCGCGTAGAAATTGCTCACGGGTGTAAATATCAATCAACTTCTAGAGTGGAGCCAAGGCTGTAACCCGAGCACGATGTCGCTATCAGGGTAGCAATGTGAATGAGCATGGTGTCTAGGCATCCGTGTGAACCTTCCCCAATGTCTGGCAACCCTCCAACTCTTACGAGTGAGAAGTGAAGGATGCATTTGAGATGTGGCACCAGCATCATCTGGCTCGCCGCCTGACTCGCCCGTCTCAATTAGCAGCGCAAAGCGCATAGTGCGCGATACCTTACGCTCTACTTACATGACTCTCAGAGCATGTTCTTGAGCCGTAAACTCGCGCAAGGTCTTGAGCTATCTCAATACCCGTTCAGTGCTGCAAAGGATCCAAAGTCTATTCCGGATATTTGCAAATCAGCGACACTATCATCTCGTTTGCTTTATTCTCATCCATTTGGCGTGGCATTTATGCTCTGTGCCTCGTGAGGCCCTTCATCCTGATCGACTTCAAAGAGCACCCTGAGCCACAAACTACAACCCCTACATCCAGCACACAGCTCTCCATTTTCCGCTTCTCTTTCAAGTTCTTGCTCCGTGATCACAAAGCCACGCTCTTGTCCACACCTGCATGCCCGTGTCCAGATATTGTTCACCTCGTCATAATGCAGATCATCAAGATCAACGGTATCCAGGCCTGAATGAAAAGTCTCTCTGCCTTCTCTGTTCAGAGAGTTGCGAGAGTGAAGGAGAAGCTGGCGATCGTACTCAATGCGGGAGCGGCGATCCGAGAGGGTTTTGTAGGCCAGTGAAATGTCGTCCAGGCTGGGTACGGAATCGGGCTGGCCTGACTTGCTAGTAGGATGGGGATGTACTGATGCTTTGTCGGGATGGTGGCTTAAAAGTGCTTTACGGTAGGCGAGCTTGATGGCTTGAGAATCATATTGCGCGCGCGAATACGCAGAAAGCCCTAGGACGGAGTAATGCTCCTTAGAGCTCATATGAGGGTCTGCCGTGGAGGAATATTTGTTGGATGTTTAATGAAGCCCATGCAGACTGGCCGGAATTTAGCCAGGCTCCGTACGTGGGTACCTTAGGTAACGTTGAACTCCTGATGCTCCAACGCATTAGTCTATCCATCAGAGAAAGCCCTCCCGCGTTGAGTACTTTTAGCTGCTGATAACACCCTTCTACTCCGTACGTACCCAGCACTGTCTAGTGCGATGTATTTTCGATACGCTGCACAGCAACTACACTTGTATCCCATAGGCTGCTGGTGTCGTTCCGCACGGACATTTTTTGTTTTCTGACAAAGCATCGAGACCTCGGGTATGTGGTTTTTCGCCGTCTGATGAGGAATTGACACTAAAATGGAAAAATATCCTGCGATGATATTCACCAAGATCCTACCAGATGATTAGGCCAGGGGGCACCCAACGTCATTTCTAGTCACTTGGGAAATGTTGCGTTAGGACCTGGGATTGATAATAAAATATAGTATTGAGGGCGTACACTGGCACGCGATTGGGAGGCATCCACGCACCCCATCCAAAGATTTGGGTGCCCAAACGGCTCCAGCAGCCGACTTGAATTCGACTGTGACACCTGTGGAGACGCTCCCTTAAAGCAGCGTCAACTCAGTTCTCTATATAAATACGTTTTGTGGAATTCAACGACCGGGAGGGGCCAGTAGGGTCGAGCGCTATGGCGACGGTATCCAGTAATCTATACAATATCCTTTCTCATACCTGAGGCGCGGACAGCGACGAGATCACATATGAGGCACCGAAACATGTACTGGTCTAATATCTAGTTTCCGTCGAGCTTTATCCGAGATGACGGAAAATGAACGCCAAACGCCATGCAAGACACCCTTCTCTATACATTTGTTCTCATCAATCAAGCCTTAATATTCAACGCGAGCCCAGACCGCATAATTCGAACACATCCATGGATCAACCCAGCTATGCACGCCGCTACACCTCCATAAACCCATAGGCCAGTCCAATCCAGCGGATCGACCGTCCCGAGAATGGCACCAGCACTCGGTCCGCCAGCCAACAAGCCAAGTCCGCCAATCGCAAAACCCTGCCCGAGGCGCGTACCAATCATGGACTTATTCTCCGTGAGCACGCGGAAGCATACAGGCGGCAGCGCGATAACGACGCCGCTGAAGAATCCTGTAACGACCGCCTCAATGACCATTCCCGCCGCGTTGCGCACGCCAATCAGGCACAGCATTGTGACGCCCAGTAACACCGTGAACGGTGCAATGGTGTTGAACACGCCGATGCGGTCCGACAGCGCGTTGGGCAGAATCCGCCCCAGAACCGACCCGGCATTGAAGATGGCCGCCGTATAGAATGCCAGCGACGTGTCCGTGTAGCCACGGTCCGCTGGATAGAAAGAGATATAGAAGATGACCACGGTCTGGCCAATGAATGCGATCAGCACGGCCAGCGTGAAGACCATAAAGGGCGCGTCGCGGAACGCGGACCAGTCCACTACAGCGCGCGGCTTCGGCACGCGCACGCGCATCCGCAGCACGGCCAGCGGGACCATGAAGGTCGCAAGGGCGATGAAGCCGACGCACCGCACGGCCCAGGGGAAGCCGACCTGCGAGATGAGCCGGTAGAGTACGATGGGGTAGATGACGCCGCCGAGCGAGGAGCCCGACGACGCGATGCCGACGGCGAGGCCGATGCGCGTGCTGAACCACGTCGGGACAAGCGACACGGTGGGCACGAAGAGGAGGCCGGCACCAATGCCAACGCAGAAGGCCTGCGCCAGCAGTGCCTGCCAGTATTCCGTGCACAGGGAGAGCATCATGTGACCGAAAACAATCATGAAGCTGCCGGTGACGAGGAGCAGGCGGAGGTAGCCCCTGTCGTAGACAGGTCCGGCGACGAGCCCAGTAAGCTGGAGCAGGAAGCACTGGATGGAGCCGATCCAGGATATATTGTCGGAGGAGGCCTCAAAGAGCTCGCCGGACTCGTAGTAGGTTTGAAAGACGGAAAACGCGCTGATCATACCCCATGTGTTGAAGAAGAGTACGAAGCCCGCGGCGACCTGGAGCCATGCAACGAGTCCGCCATTAGGAGGAGCTGGAGGTCCACCGGTGGGAGCTGGAGGCGTTGCTGCCTTATTGAGATCGGATTGCTTCTTAGCGTTGGTCTCGAATACGTCCGTACTGGCGATATCGCTGTCAAGATTCATCGGTGCCATCTCTTCTTTGGGCGTGTCTTCGACGATTTGAGAAGCCATCTTGATGCCGCAGTGAAGGAATCAGACGACGATTGACAAAAAAGACGCCTGGTCAGAGCGCGGTCGACTACCTAGTATCTGAACAATAGCGCCATTCGCGTACAGCAACACTAATTTACAATTCAAAAGCTTGGGCAGCCACGACCAAATTGCTGTGAATCAGGATCATGTTTTAAGGTGCTATCAACGTTTTAATACCTACATAGGGATCTATATAAGTCTTAGACCGACAAAGCTTGTAAGCAGCGTAGCTCGGCTGTAAGGAGGGTGTCTCGGCCGAAATGGGTGAACGCCGCAGACCAACCACATGGTTGATTTTTGAGAGCCTTCATTCTGTAAATAGGGTTTAGAAGGTCAGACCGGTGCAATTATTGTCAAAGAGCTGACAAATTGGAGTTGTGTATCAGGAGATATTAACCGCGACGGATATACTCCGTATGAAAAGACTTGAGGGTGGTGCCAACTGTTTTACCCATGACAGCGGAATTAATCGTGGCAATCCTTTAAACTCGACCCATCACCAACAAAGCTCCATTAAATCACAGCGATTCTTTTCGCCATATGGTAGGCAAGCACCACACAGATAGCCGCTAGCGATGGCCAGCCATGTTTGACGTCCTAGGTGAGGAATTAGCTTCGCCAATACCCTCGAAAATGCTTACGGGCCATGTCGGTGTCTCACTCAACCAAGAAATATCAGCTAAGTGGAGGAAGGTTCGCAAGGGAACGCGATCTTGCCGAGAATGTGAACGGCCGTATATTAGACGCATATTAGCATCGTCCGAAGATGTTTGCAGAGTATACACGACGTTTTCTGCTCCGTAGGCCGGTAACAAAATAATGCAAACACCTTATTGGTGTGCCTTCCTATCTACTTCCACATTCGGCTACACATGGTTATGAATACTCATTTGTAATGTAGTTGTGACGGGCAGCCTGAAAGCTGAGTAGCTAACTAATGGAGGGGCCTTCAAGTGATGTTTATTCTGTCACCTGCATGCCCTGGTGCATAGACAGGGGGCGCTGTTGCCGAGCTCCGGCCATGAAATTCTCCATCGCTTAGCGCGTCGGTACATCTTCGGTTGGTGATGTTTATTACCGTCGGCCGCCCGCTGAAGCTCTTCCGCGTCTCCACCACCCCTCTCAGGCTGTCCGAACAATTTTCTAAACCACAGTTTGAGACGTGGAAATTCGGATAATCTGATCGCCCATCCAGCGTTGATATATCCTGCACGACACTCGCACATACTCCATCATGGCGGTGGACATGAGCTTTGGCGGTACTGATGATGAGAGCGCGGAGCTTCGCAAGCTTTACGCGGAAGTGGTACGTCGCGCGGCTGCTCACATTTAATTTTTAATCTTCTCACAATAGATGTTTTGGTGACTACAGATGATGAATCCGGATGAGTTTGAACCGTGGGAAAAGCTCGTCAGAACAGCAGAGACCCAAGAAGGTGGCCTCAACCGCAATTCAAGTCCTCAAGCGATCTCCTCTACGCGCACGGTCTATGATCGGTTTCTTGCCAAATTCCCGCTGTTCTTCGGTTATTGGAAAAAATATGCAGATTTAGAATTTTCAATTGCCGGAACAGAAGCTGCAGAAATGGTCTACGAGCGAGGCGTCGCAAGTATTAGCAGCTCGGTTGACCTTTGGACCAACTTCTGTGCTTTCAAGGCCGAAACCAGCCACGATCAAGATGTGATTCGAGAGTAAGTATACGGGATCTCCCTCTCCTACCTTATAACCAGTCCCAAATCTAGCGAGGACAACGGCGATGCTCCCACATTAGCCAGGAATTTTCAAAATGCTTAGGTCGTCATTATCCTGGGTGAGAAGATCACATCTGCCCGTCCACCCTGTAACTTGCTTCTTACAATTGCGCCTCAGACGATTTCTTTCACTCCGTCGCGCAAATGCTTCACGTTGGCTGACCTTCGGAAATCGCCATTTCAAATCTCTTGTGACTTGAATTCTTGCGGGGCTAAGGGTTTTCGTACTCCAGCATGGGCTATTTACATCTGTTTGCCCCCCTCAACTACCCATCCCATCTTATTCCCCCACTCATGCTGTGTCTTACTGACCGCAATTTTACAGATTATTCGAACGAGGTGCCAGTTCCGTCGGTCTCGACTTCATGGCTCACCCA
Organism: Astrothelium subdiscretum; assembly: GCA_021030935.1. NCBI lineage: Eukaryota > Fungi > Ascomycota > Dothideomycetes > Trypetheliales > Trypetheliaceae > Astrothelium > Astrothelium subdiscretum. Next base: position 147,341 of record JAGFMW010000013.1, read on the forward strand.
TTCTGGGATAAGTACATTGAATTTGAGGAACGCAATGAAGCTTTCGATAGGATATTTGGGATTCTCGGCCGCGTAATTCGCATTCCGTTGCATCAATACGCGCGCTACTTTGAACGATATCGTAACTTGGCCCACTCGAGACCTCTTGAGGAACTAGCGCCTTTGGAGATACTTGCGGAATTTAGGACCCAGATTGATATGGAAGGAATGCAAAAGCCTCGGTCTGAATATGAGATCGAGCGCGAGCTTCGAGTGAGAATCGATGCATATCATATGAAAGTTTTTCAGGCTACCCAGGACGAGACGACGAAGATATGGGCGTATGAGGGAGAAATCAAACGTCCCTATTTCCATGTCACGGACCTTGACGATGCTCAGCTGGCGAATTGGAGAAACTACCTTGACTTTGAAGAAGCTAGGGACGACTATCAGCGCACTTCGTTCCTCTATGAACGATGCGTAGTGACAGCTGCTTACTACGAGGAGTTCTGGTTGCGATATGCGCGTTGGATGCTTGCTCAAGGTAATAAGCTGGAAGAAGTTCGAAATATATACCAGCGAGCAAGCTGTCTGTACGTCGCGATCTCCAAACCAACCGTTCGCCACCATTATGCGTTGTTTGAGGAGAGTTGCGGAAGACCGGACGTTGCCGAAGCAATTTACGAGGCGATCCTCATGAACCTCCCCGGAGATATCGAGACCATAATTATGTGGGCCAATATGCAACGTCGCCAAGGTAGTCTTGAGGCTGGCATTGAAGTTCTGAAGGATCAAATCGAGTCCGATACATGTGACATTTACACCAAAGGCGCGTTGGTGGCGCATTGGGCGAAACTTCTATGGAAAGTCAAAGGTTCTGCGGATGAAGCGAGACAGCTATTTCAGGATAACCAGCAGTTCTACCTGGATAGCAAGCATTTCTGGACCGAGTGGTTTTTCTTCGAGCTACAGCAGCCGACTAGCGCGAAAACGGAACAGACGCAGCGTACTCGGATTCACCAAGTTCATGATGATATCCGCGAAAAGAGTCGTCTCCCAGCTGATATGGTTCGAGATATTTCGCATCACTATCAAGTGTATCTGCTGGAGAGGGGAGCCAAGGATACTGCGACGGAATACTTGAACCTTGACAAGGAATTGAAAGGGTCAGTCCATCATGTTGGAGTGAGCGATATTGGATGGCGTACTAAGATTTATGCTGGAGACCTTTCTCTGTCCAGACAGGCTGAAAGCGAAGGTTACTGATCACGCTGCGACGCAACGTCCCAGCCTTGAAACCGGTCATTTCGGTGTTGAGGTGAACGCAACTGCAATCAGTCAAGGAGCGAACTCATACACGTGATCACAACAACGACGAGGCGGAGAGTTTGTCGCAGCAAGCAGGCCGGCGAAGCGAAGTGGCTGCTGGACTCCTCTCTTGGTCAGTAACAGCTGATGGCGCGTTGGATCAGCATCATGGCGAAAGTAGGCCGATTGGCCTCCTTACGCGTCTAAACCTCCTTTTTCCCCTGCTTCATCCCTTATGCACCCCTTCGTGTACCATGAGTAATGGCTCTTTATCTTCCTCTGGTGGACTCAACGCAGCTGGGTGCAGCAAGTCGGATTCTTTGTGGTTATAAGGAATGTCCGCTTTGCTGCAGAAGCAAGCCCAGTATTGTATGATAATCATCATTAGCCGTAGCATCTGGCGTAGCTTTGAACGGAGCGCGCATTATACATCAGGAACGCCCACATGTTGCCTTCAATCCTCGAACGTGATACGGACTCAGACGCCCCGATAGATGGAGGGTGTGTGGGGGCGAGGAGCTGATAGCCAGCAGGTTTTGGCAGTCTTGGCGGAGGAGGATCGCCGAGCGTCTGCTGCGGCCTCCTCCACTTAACTGCTTTATCCGCCTGTACTCGATGCCCGCATAATTAGGCACCGAGCAGCCATGATGCCATGGCATGAATGGTGGCATAAACGGCATCATTTCGTTCGTCAGATGCTCCATCCAACTGCATGCCATGCCTCAGCCACACGCACGATCAGCCTCTTGCCTCCCAATAGTATCCCATTAGGTAGTTGCTAGGAATGAACAATGGTGAGATCGACACGCGGTCTATTCCAAGGTATTTCTGTTCTATAGAACGTTTGACGGTCTTATGCTCTCAGAACCACTTTTCGTCAATGCCAGCATGTCTTCTTCCACATCGACAGATGTGGTTTCCTTGAACAATCTCTCACCTCCACCTCCCACTATTGAGGTTACGACTTCGACAGGCTCCGAAATTGAAGTCGGAGCTCCAGATGGCAGCTCTCGCTCTGCTTCACCTCAATCACAAGAACAGCTACCAAATAGTCCCTCAGCAAACTTCACAAATGCTTCTCGCGCATCTACTCCAACGACACCAACAAGCACTGAGAGCACAAGTGCATCATCCCAGCTGCAGTCCAGCTCCCCTAGTACTCCTGCCTCGCGCTCGGATACTTTAGTGGCATCAGAAGGAGAAACGTCGCAGAGTACCTCAGCGCCTACCTCGCAAAGCAATGCTCTACAGGACGAGGTGTCCGACGAAGCAAATCATCCATGGAGCAGACCGTGGTTTGCGCCTTGGTCCTCAATGTGGCTGGCCAATATTATTGCTATATGTGTCTGTGCGCTCACTATCATGACACTGGTATATTCGCATCGGGGTGATGTGAGTTCAAGGTGGAATAATCAAGCAGCCTTCTTTCAGTGGTGCCAAGCAGATAATGTGAGTAGCCCAGTCAACTGCTTCTGGAGCATGCCTTTAGTTACCCGTGAAAGGCAAATCCTTTTCTGCCCAGCCTTATATAGGAGGGGGATGTGCATCACGACACCTTTCTTTTAACACAGAGCTTTTGCTTTCAAATGAGTTATGAAAACATCTGAATGTCCATCGCTTCGTCCAGTAACACATCAGACAGTACACCAAACCCATCTGTAAGAACATCCAAAACAAAAGCTTATCGATGCCTCCGTACGCACCATTGGATGTCATCTATAACCGTCTCGTCAAACGATTTGTGCCAGCTCCACCCTCGAATGGAACCAACGAAATGGCCGAGCACAAGGACCACACCTCCGCGGCGACAAAAACTAGATGGATCGCCTTGGGCGTTTTGGTTATCATCTGCACATCTGGGGCTTTACTCTTGTACCTCAATCATCGACAAGCCGTAATAAAAACCCAAAACAAAGTGATGCGGACGGGAGACCAGCTTGCTCGATCACTCCCTACGGGCATCTACAGCACCGGATCGAATATCGACGAGCGACGAAAGTCCGAGTTGCGCCGCCGTATGCGAGCATTCGTGCCAGCAGAAGACGCTCTCAGACACCTAAGAGCCGATTCTGATAGTCGTCGAGCATCCTTGATCGAAGAGTTCGACTCCGAAACCGCCACACCTGCAGATGACGATCCCTCCTACAGACGAGGCTCCTGGATGCATCACGAGGCACCCCCATACAACGACGAAGACTGGTTTCTGTTCTCCTCGGGCGCCGCTTCTTCCGATCCATGGGAATTCAAGCACAAGCAGCAGCATCTCGATAAAGCCTCGACACATAATTGGTGGCATAATCCGGAACTCAAGCTGCAAGACGAGCACGACCATGAGAAAGAGCGCCTGAGCATCGATACCACCGGGTCATCGACTTCTTCCGACATCACTCTGACCGGTGCTCGGAGCCGGCATGCTGCACCGCCCAAGAACGACGATTGCCCAGCAGAAGAGAAAGAAGAAAAGGAGCATTTCTATTCTAACTGGCTACGACCCGAACCCGTCTCATTCGGTCCCGTCAACATCAAATCAGGCAAGATGGACTCGGCCCTTGCCTATATCGGTTGTGTATTTGCGTCGTCCGTCGGCGGGAGCGCGATGCAGAAGGTGCCGATGGAGGTTCCCTTGGATCAGTCGAAACTAGGCTGGATGCCAATGAGTCCGCAGGATACCATCTAATCTCCAGGTCAGACCAACGACAGAATGATGAAGCGGGAAAAACAGCACGCACTAAAAGTCTTTTAGAAAATTTAGTTGGGGCGGCCCTCTGAGCTGGATGCTAAAAAATGCCAATGTTGAAGCAACTGTAACACTCTCAATGGGAGTCTCTCAATGCGATTTTAGAACTTTCGGGTATGTAGTATTTTCAAGAACTTTTCCGGTCTCATTTTGAACACCAACTCAGTAGGTATAATACTGATCTGGACCACTTCAATTAGAAACCGCCATCCATCCCCACTCCCTCATCCATTTGCTGTATCGCATACGTGACCACCGCCGCCCTCTCATCAATCCGATTCAACCGCTCCTGATGCCTCTCCGTATACGCGCTGATCCCACGCATAACATCCCTCACACTCTCCACCCTCCCGCCTCCCCCCCTCCTCCTCCCCGCCGCTCCCCTCGGCGGCTTCAACCCGACCAGCCGCTCGACATCGACCAGTCGAAACACCGCATTCAGCACCCGCTGCGCCACCATCGCGTTCCGCGCCGCCGTATTCCAGTCCCGCACCTGCAGCAGCAGCAGCCATAGCTGGTCGTCGCTCAGCTGCGCAATCACGTCGTCGACGCCTTGTAACCCAGTCAGCGACCCGGGCTCCGGCGGATGCTGCGCCGTGGCGTCGCGGAATAGCTGCAGCAGACGAGCCGGGTGGTCGAGCTGGAGGGCCAGGACGATGGCGTCGCGGTAGGAGCGTGCGCGGATGAGGTTCTGTAGTGACTGGTCGGCTTCGATGCGGGCGTTGGAGCGGGAGATGGCGGCTTTGGTTGTGGTGGTGGTGGTGTCGTGCCAGAATGTGAGGACGCCGTCGGCGGCACCCGAGAGCAGGATTGTGGGGGCTTCCTCGGCCTCGTCCGGTTCGGGCGGTTCGTCCATATCCGTATCTCCTTGCTCGTCGTCGATAGCCCTTTCGGGTTTGGCGGAGGGCGTGCGGCTGCCCGGCTTCACGGCGAGGGCCCAGACCCGTTCGGTGTGATTGTCCAGTGTCGTGGCTAACTCTCCCTCTTCCACGTCCCATACTTTTACCAGACCGTCCCCGGCCGCAGATGCGACCTGTGGTCCTCTTCTATCTCGGACCTGACCGTCGGCGTTACGGCTGGCGATTGGTGGAGGTAGCCAAACGACTTTCAACACGGCACCGGAATGCCCCTCAAACATCCGCAAACAGCTATAATCCGCCAGGCTCCAGATTCTCACAGTCATGTCGGCACTCCCGGTCACGATGAACCCTCTTGAGGCACTTTTGCTAGCACCCGTCTCTCCAGAAATAGCGCTCATACCAAGCGGTGAGAATTTGGCGCTCCAGACACCACGCTTGTGTCCCCGTAAGATACCGATGGTCTCTCCGGCCTCAAGATCCCATATTTTCACCATGCGGTCCTGCGACGCGGATGCAAAGAGCGTGCTATTGGGGTTGGCGTCGAGGGCGTTAATGTCTTTGTCGTGTGCTTTACGGGTATAAGTTGCGCGAGCAATTTTTATCGGCTCATCAGGAATAACGATGTTGGAGCTTTGGGGAAGATCCCATCGCTTGATTGTCTTATCTTGCGAGCCGGTCAGGAGAAACTTTGGTGGATGATCCAAAGGGTTGGCGTACGCAGCTGAGTCTGGAGGAGGTGTATGATGGGGCAAAGTGACGGCAGGAATAGATTCGGCATGGCCACTGAAGGTTGCGTAGCAAGCGTAAGAGTCGTGGACAGGGTCAAGACGCCATAGACGTACCGTGTTGTCTTTGGCACCTGTGGCGAGCCAGTGACCTGACCAGTCCGTATCGAGGGTGATAATGATATCAGTGTGGCCACGAAGAGACACCATATCGGCGCCAAAATACGGAGTAGAGTTCGGAGAAATGGAATCCTGGTCTCCATTGAGGTGTCCATTGGGGAGTGTCCGGGATGGCTGAGAGGCGAGCGAGATAATACGAAGCTCTTCTAGGTTGGTAGCAAGAGCCAGACAGGATTTATCGAGACCAACGTAAGCAAGATCGATGATTGCGTCGTGCGTCCCAGATATCTGACGAATCAAGGGAAGTGGTGGTATGGCTTCAGCTAGCCTTCCATCAAGTGGCGCCAGCGAATGCATCCTCAAGCTTTGATCTGCGTGGACAGAAAGTAGAAAGGAGGTACTCTCAGGCTGTAATATATCCATTACTCCTTCATACTCTCCGCCAACATCTTGTTCATTCGTGACTTCCTTTCCTAGCGCTGAGGACCATATTCTTAAATGCCCATTCTCTCCTCCCGTGTAGAGATATGTTCCTTCTTGTACAAATCCGACGCTCTCGATGGCTTCAAGTACGGGTATAGTACTCCGGATTTTCCAGCTCTTAGCATCCCACAGCATGATAGTTTTGTCCCTGCTCCCGGACACCAAAGCATTTTCTTTTGCAGAAAAATCCAGACCACGGACAGCGGATACGTGAGCATCCAAGATGGCGACACTCTTCCGCTTATGTAGATCCCAGATCCTAATCTTTCCGTCGTCTCCACCCGACGCGAGCCTGAAGCCTATCGTTCTCTCCTCCTGCTCTTCGTCGACATCCATAGCCTCACCATTGCTTCGTCTCTTTTTCCGCTTTTTGCCTTGTTGAGTCTTTCCGGCCGATCCAGTCGTCACCACTTCGAAGAATTGTAACGCCGAAATCACCCCACTATGACCATGGAAGGTGTGGGTAGTGTAACCCTTTCTGATATCGAAGACCTTGATAGTACCGTCTGCAGCACCTGCCGCAAAAAGCGTATCCGTGCGGTCTACAGCAGAAGAAATTGTCGGTGTGCCGTGTGGCTTGAGTGCATGCTGTAATTTGGCGACGATAGTATCGTCTGCCCGCTGTAAAAGATAAACCCGTACTGCAAGAGAGCGAGAGCATGTAATGAGATAGGAGGCATCTGATGTTACTGCTTGATATTAGGGTAAGCTATGCAAAATGTCTGGAAGAGTAGCATACAAGAAATAGTGGTGATTGGTTCGTCATCCTAAATCTTTGGTCAACTCAGTCAGCCTCCAAAAACTATGGTCGTTCAGTCATTTTACTTACGCCTTCAATCCGAAGTAGTTGTTCGCCAGTTGTCAAATCGGTGAGTAGGACATCTTCGTCGAGACAAGTAGCCAAAATCCGCCCATCTTTCGCCAGCGCCACGCTTCCGCCTGAATAGAAAGGCTGGATGATCTTTTTTGGTTCAAACGTAGTTTTGCTTTCCATCCTCTGGGCCATGGTCCTTCCGGAATTGCGAAGTCGTATTCGCTCGATTAGCTAGTCTGTCTGTTTTGAGAATTTAAGCAAACCACCTTGAGGACCGGCGACCTATCCAAAGGCCGCAAATTCCAGTGTGGAACAACCTGGAGACATTGGTGGGATAGTGGAATATTGTCTACACTTTTTCTGTGCCTGTGCGTCATCAGGACCCTGAACCCACCAGGATCCTTAGCCTTAGTCAGTGTTCGCGCCATTCCGTTGCTCTTGCTTCAGTTTTACGAGCCAATTGCGACTGCAGCATCTGTTGATCCTCCTGTTCCAGAATATATGGTGGTGCCGTGGCTTCGCTTTGACGCCGGTGTTCGCACACTCATGGAGATCCATTCGCGTTTCCGAACCACCACTCGAATGCTTTGCCTGGCATGGGCAGACAAGCATTCCTTACCCGTTTGGCACTAGTAAGTCATGTCTCCCTACAGCAGGGAAGTTTTCAAGATCATTGTTTGGTTGAAAATAAAGAGGTTCTCTCAAAGTCGTGAGCTTTCTCTTTTGCATCCCTTTGCGTTAAGATAGCAAAGTTACATACATCCTTGGCTGTCATTTTTTCTTACTTTATACGCCAGGGACGTTCTGCTTTCGAACCTTTTGAACAGAGACATTCAACCGATGATGATATACATGGCGCAGGTCAACATGATGCGGGCGAAGGTTCGTCTAATCTAGGCAGAGCGCACGCGCAGTCTAGAAGACAGGAAACGCCAGATACCGGCGAATACGTGCAACAGTACGATGAGCGGGGGCATCCATGCAACCCAGAAGCTCAAGCCCGGGCTAGTCAATTACGTCGAGCCCAAAATGACGTCCTTGCTGCCGTTGGTGTAGTGAAGCGTAGGGACGACCAAGCGAAAGAGGACCGCTCTTTGGCTGCCAAAATCGCAGAGGACCGCTTGATGCGCGAGGACACTGTCGGCACATGTATCGATATAAATGTTCTGGGGCTTCTCATCTGCAGCGCTTGGTGGCTTGAGAGTATCAGGCTTCGCTTTTTGGTCAGTAGCCTCGCTGACAACCTGTCCGATATCTTTTATGTCCAGAACTAAGTATGTTGAACAGGTGTTCTGTTATCCGCTAACTCTATCAACCTTCGACATCCTTGATTCTGAACGCCGGATCCTGGGTAACTATGCATTTTTCATGGCTGGCCTACCAGCTCGTGCATTGTACCATCTGATCTTCGAAGGCATCGAGACCGGCATAGAATCGCTGTTGGCTTATCTTGACCGTATCCTAATTGCAACTGTTCAGTCACGAGTACAGAGGTATCGATTCAAAGCCTACATAGCCAACTTTGGAGTAGTGTAAGTCTCGATTCACCAAAAGGAGACGTTGATTTAGCTAAACAGAAGGAATAGAGCGACTTTTGCAGCGAGGATCCTACTCTCACCGCTTTTCATGTATTCACATATGCAGCGACTCTATCTCATTCCTGCTTCCCCCAAAGTTCCGAATTGGCGATCCTTGATACCCTTTAGTAAATCATCGCCTTTTCAGCCACTCCCAAATCCATCAACATTTTCTGGACAAGGCCTCCAAAAGTGGTTATGGTCCGTTCTCACGTTCCCGACAACCATTTATCTGATCTTGCTTGTTGTCGACTATTTGGACGAGTCTGCCTTCGCAGAGATACCGCGGCCAGCTATCATTGCACCAACTAATCAAGATAGAACAACCAAAGACTCCTCAAGGCTTATCAATGGAGGTCCTGAGCTATCGAAGAACTCATACCAGATAAGGACGCAACTGCTGGCTGGAATTTGTCAGGTTCGCGATCGCGTTCTGCAGACCATAGGCTGGGTTCGGCGTCCTCCTCGACGTCTCCGTGAGCTACGAAAAGCACACCGCCCATCCTCCAGCATACCTCCAACTGACACCGATGAGTATGGCGATGGTAGCAACACTCCATCTTCCGAAGCAACATCAGCATACACCGATGCTTTCGAAACTCATACACAAAACGATGCAGATACCACGTTATCCTCTGCCGACATAAACGATGCGAGCACCCTCACAGTACTTGAACGCAGTGGCAGAACCCAACGAGTGTCGGAGCTTTCACTCGCGCCGGCGTTATTCTTGTCGAACCTGGTTGAAAACACATTGGTGGAATGGGCATTAGTTCCCTTAGAAGCGATTAGAATGAGGGGTATGGCGGTTGCGTTTCTATCGGCCACGTCTGGACTCAACGCGGAACAGCGTGCGAATGCCGGATCAATAAAAGAGACCGTTCATTCCATATTCCTGGGACCTGCCATTGGAGGAGCCCTTGGGTTGCTAGGAGCCAACAGGGTGACTGGTCTCGGCAGTCAACATGGGAGAATACATGGGCTTTGGGATATGGGCGTCTATTTCAGTAGGATTGGTTTGACTTGGGCAGCACAGACTGCTGTTGGCCTGAGTCTTTGGGGTATAGAATGGGCCGTTGTTAGGACTGTTGGAAAGAGGTTTTTCGGATGGGGAAGACTGTGAATCTGCCCTTTTGGCTGGGTGTAAATACTTTGGGTAGTCGCTTATCAGCATAATGTACAATTGTTCATGCATGTCTCAACGTGCTGACACCGACTTTCGGTCATTCACGACGACAGAATTCAGAGGACACGCTTGGGAGATGGGACATTTTCCTAGATCAAGTCACGACATGCGGAGAAGTAAGTTGCGAAAGATTAGGGAGTAAACCACTCCGCCTCAAATAGCTAGCACTAAATATCAAAGTCAAGAGACGAAATGGAATTTTCTCGTTATTCAGCGTAATCTTCATTCTCATTGCAGTGACCCCATTGCAGTAGCTATGCCTAGATCGAAAAGCACTTGAACGCCTTCTCAATAGTCTCCATGCAGCACCCATGTAGTCAATGACATGAATTTCTATCGTACAGATTTGATGATGATGATTGTATGTATCCCTTCATACGGCACCTACTACCCATCGCCATCACTTAAGACGACCCATCGAGAAGCAGGCTTCCTAAATCCGGGAAGAAATTCAATCTCCGAGACCACATCACGTTTAGTGACTGGCAATATGCCGCCGTGGAGGCGTTCTGAGCGGCTATCGTGGCTGGTCCCGTTAGCTTTTGATCTGAAGAAAAAAAAAGGAAGAGGATGCGGTGCGAGTGAGGATTTTGTACCTACGCAGGTCACGTGCGACGTCCGAAAAGCGACCCGACCCATCTGCGCAAATGAAATTGCATCTAATAATAAAACTAGTTAATGACCGCTTAATAGCCGAAATGATCTTTTTTGATTTTCGACTCAATTTCATGAGCTAGTGCCCAATGATTCACTATCTTCCAAATGGTGGCGTTCACTAAACTTCCCATCTACTAAGATAATCAAGAATTTTGTAAAGAATATTGTCGACTTGTCTAGTAATTTCCAGGATTAAAGCGGAGTTTTTGCATCAAAGATGGCTCCATTAGAGAGCATTTTCATTCCGTAGCGCTATGGGTATGCATGGTATATTGTACACTACGACCTCTGGTAAATCATGCTGACTTCACAGGTGCACTGTCATCAAAATCCACCTCTCTTATTCCATCCTTCGTCATTACCTTCACAATCAACCCTTTGAAGTCTATCGGTAATCTCCTCTTAAGCTCGTCCGAGCACATCTTGAGGATCTTCATCCCTTGCTCAAAGTCGATGTTTGGGTGGTGGTGCTTGTCGAGGATTGAGAGGCAATAGTACCTAGAAGTGTCGCTGTTAGCTCTACGTCGTTGCATATCTCTTGAGTGGTAAGGCATCATCCCGCTTTTCAGCGTTCTCTTCCCATAATCTACGCCAAGTTCAACATGGAGAACAGGGATAACTCACTGTGCGTATCCATGAGCCGCATATGGTACTTCGGCTTGGCTTGCCAGATAATCAATCCAGTACAGCCTGCCGCATCCCGTCTTCTTGATAACCTTCCCATTCTTCCCTTCCTTTGCACCGCCTTCTTCTTGCTTGCCTCCATCGCCATCGCCTTCGACCTCAACATCTTGGCCCCCCAAGACATCCCAGCCACCCAGCAGCAAATTCACCATATAAGGGCTCCGACTTCTTAAACTCCTTGCCAATTCGCTCCTCGTGAAACTAGCCACGGCCCCGGGACGCAGATCTACATCGTTCCGCATACTGTAGAGGGCGATGTTGGCTTGTATGTACTCTGCGAACTGGACGGTATCGCCTGCTTCGCCGGAGAAGGACATGAGGGTGTGCTTGGTCAGTTCGCGGGTTTTGTCATCGGATGCTTTGAGGATGGTAGCGCCGCGCATGGCAGCTTTAGAGGCAGCCATGAGGACAAAGTCCCGGCCGGTGAGGCCGAGTAAGACTTCCCTACAGAGGTAATTAGCTGCAAGGCTATAGTGAGTTGAAGGGAAAGGAGGGATTACATCGTGATAGATTCGATCTATTGATTCAATATTCACCGTCCTGAGCTCCCCGATGAAGATGGTGTATACTGTAGGGCGAAGGACTGGACGCGAATACTAAATACTGGGTTGTAGAGGCTACTCTCCAACACGCGTAGATGATGAGCTGCCTGGGACTCTAGGAGCTTGGGCGTTGCCAGAGTTTTGCCGACCACCGATGCGGGCCGAGAAACTTTTAATATTGCATCACAAATCTTTCTACAACCTCGAATCAGAGGATTGGAGGTCAGGTAGAACATGTCCTCATTCTTCACAACACCGGCCTCGCAGAAAAAAAGAAAGCGCACCGAATCAACACAATCATCTGCGCACAAACGTCGAAATGTAACTGCAACCAGCACACGAGCGCCCTCGTCCTCCAAAAAACGACGAAATCGTGATGAGTCAATATCGGGTAGCGAGTCAGAAGATGACGCGCCTCGCCGTATACAAGACGATGAAGATGGAGAAGGTTCCGATGAGTCGGAGTACGAAAACGAGACGGTCGCGGAGCGTCGTCTACGCTTGGCAGAGCAATACCTCGAAAACGTCCGCGAAGAAGTGGACGAAGCGGGCTACGATGCTGCCGAAATCGACCGAGACTTGATTGCCGAGCGATTGAAGGAAGACGTTGCAGAGACAAAGGGCAAGCTTCACAAGCATATTGCGGACAATCTTGACTGGGGACGGGCGAAGAGCGCGAAGATGGCGTGGGGTGGACATGCATGCACTGGCATCGCTTACGCGAAGAGTGTGGATGGCGAGCACGACTATCTCTATACGGTCTCCAAAGACAATGCGGTGGTGAAGTGGGAGGTGCCCAAGCCCTACGTCAAGGCCCCTTCTACACACACAAGATTTGACGACGACGGTCAAGCATCAACTACATCTTCCCTTGAGGCTGCACCGCATACAAACGGTACCAATGGCCAGACACCAAATACCAAACGCCGCCACACCCCGCAAAAACTCGCCCACTTCTCCTGCCGCCGTCCGCCCACCTCCACCCCACTCGCCCCCAGCATCACCCTCCACACCGGCAAAATCCTCTGCATCGCCGCCGCGCCCTCAGGCAAACACGTCGCCACCGGCGGCTCCGAGAAGCACATCGTGATCTGGTCTGTCGCCGCACCGACTGAGCTCGTCCCCATCCGAACCTTCACGCAGCACCGCGACGCCGTGCTCTCGCTCTCCTTTCGCATTGCACTAGGCGGCGGCAGCGGCAGAGGAGCGGGAGGAGGAGGAAGAGGAGGAACAAACGTCGCGAGTGGAAGCAATCAGATGTTTTCGGCGAGCGCGGACCGCACGATCAAGCTGTGGGATCTCGATGCCATGGCGTACGTCGAGACGCTGTTTGGACATCAGGATGGGGTGGTGGATGTTGTGGGTTGTGCGGGCGAGAAGTGTGTGAGTGTTGGGGCGAGAGATCGGACGGCGAGGTATTGGAAAGTGGTGGAGGAGAACCAGTTGGTGTTTAGAGGTGGCGGTTTGGCTAAGTCGAGGGGTGGGGACGCTCACGTTTCACTCTCCAAACAAGGGGATAAAACGGATGGAGCAGTGATCAACGGAGTCGATATAAAGGCCCATGCGGAAGGTAGCATCGACCGGATTGCACTGGTTGATGAAGAGACTTTCGTTACGGGCAGCGACAATGGCAGTATCTCCCTTTGGAATATCCACAAGAAGAAGCCGGTCTTCACTGTTCCCCTGGCACACGGACTCGATCCTCCAATGTCAAGAGAGGAGGCTCTGGCGGAGGAGACGTCCCTTTTTAAGGCTAGAGAAGGAGCCGCAGAAAATTGGAAACCGCCGCCGCAGCAACCGCGGTGGATCACGGGATTGACAACGTTGCCGTATTCAGACATCGTTGTTAGTGCGAGCTGGGACGGGTGTATAAGGGCGTGGAAAATCAGTGAGGACAAGAGGAGGATCGAGGGAATGGGAGTTGTTGGAGTTGTCGACGAGACGTCCCAGAGTGCTGATCGTGCTGGGATGACAAATGGCGATCTTACGAATGGATCTCATCGTGAAATAGATACAAGAGAAAGCAAATTGGTTAGAGGAATTGCAAATGATGTTGTCGCATTTGAGAGGGGGGAACGAGGGAAGGATGGTCTCTGCATCGCTGTGGCTGTAGGTAAAGAGCATCGACTAGGAAGATGGAAGAAGACGAGTGCGAGTAATGGAGCCGTGGTTTTTGAAGTACCCCTCAAAGAGAGGCAAGCTGATGTTGTTGCGAATGGCTCTTAGCTACAAGACTAAAGATACCCGCACTACCATGTGCACAATGAATAGCTCTTCGATTGTCAATGAATTAGAGGCTTGGGGCTTCAAACAAGAGCGATCTTTAACCCGACAGGTGAAGCAACAGGTATAAGACGTGTTTTCTCGGATTCAGAGCAGCAGGGCTTTGTCAAGAGGCAAAGGAACATCGGGCCCACATAGGATCATGTACAAGGCTCATTTTAAGCAAGCTGTGGTTTGAGAAAGGGATGCCTCTAGGGAAGCTGAAAGCCAGAGGCGACTCCAAAGTAACAGACAGAATTCTCTATAGTTTTGAAAACCGATTAATGAGATGGCTGGCATGACCTTGCACCATAAATTGTCATCTATTGATCAGAAGCTCCTGCAAGCAGTCTTTGGGTATCTCGGAATATTTTATATACCAGTAACATTGGATTGATTCAACCGCCGCTGATAACTATGTAGCGGAATTTGCTATCCACATTAGCTAGCTCAGACGATGTGGCGCTCGTTGCAGTGTCGTCCGTTGATTCTAATGTTGTGGAAGAGGACGGAGGATTCAGGGAGTTCGAAGTGCCATTGACGATGGCTTTTCGCCACGGTAAGGACTCTATATATTGCTTTGCATCTTTGGTGAGGCAGAGTGCTGCATCAAATTCCTTTAATCCAGGTTCGTGGTGTAGGGCAAGCGCAGCTAGCCCAAGGTACGAATGGTAGATGTCTGGTGGGTCGCCCGCGATCTTTCCAAAACCACCGACCATGTGCTGTGCCTTGTCCAGCAGATATCTGCGACTGGCTTGTTCATCTACCAGATGTTGTTTGTTGAGTATCTGTGCGGATGGTTAGAAATATCACAAAACCTATTGCAAACGCAAGGTAGTTGGGAGAGCGAAGCACACTCAATGCAGTGAAGCACCTAATAGGAGAAATTCGGAGGGTTCTCTTACCGATAACGTTGCGCACACCCACCATGTGTAACAACTGTCCGCAATTTTATTTAATCTACCGTTGAAACCTGCCCATTGAAGCTCGAAGTGCCCGGTAGACCGCTCCAGATAAGAGAACTCGCCTGTCTTGGAGGGAAAGCTACGGAGCTTAACGAATGAATGACTGTCGTGGCATGTATTTGGCGTATCGGTTTCGTCGGCATTCGTATCAAACTCGTCTTCTTCGTCTAATGTGGCTGTTTGTCGAGAAACAAGCCAGTGTATTATATCCTCTAGCTGAGTAACACCTGGCGCCGAAGGCATCGGCGAAGATGAGGTCACGCTCTGTGGCAAGCATCCGAGTAATGACAGAGCACTAATGGCACAGAACTCAAATCCAGCTTGTTCTCGTTAGTCCTAGTCGAATTTACTTTGGGGGTGATGCGTACCGTGGGCCTCGTGGAAAGGCGCTTCAGAAATGCCGCCATCGTAAGTCTACGTTATACATCAGTATGATGCTAGATTTCCTGCAGTGTGATCCGATTACCTGGGATTGCTCGACACAGCGGCAAAAATTTTCGACATTAATGTCAGGGATCCCGTCCAGGGGACCCTCTTTAGTACCTCTTAGCATCCATCGCACAGCAGCCGCCATATATCCAAATCGTGAGTCGTGCCCTCCTTCTATAACGCCGTTCACGATGATTTGACCGAAGCCGCCGTTGTCCCTTTGCAGCTTTGGCAGCAATTCTAATATTCCTCGTCTATTTAGGCGGCTAAAGTCATCTTTGAGCACTGCCAGTGTTTGGAGGGCGAAAAAGATTGCAGGAAGACTTGGCGGATCCCATTTCCGATTTTCTTCGTTTCTTAAGTTTCCAAAATCTGAGCCCGGAAATGCTCGAAAGCCGCCTTCAGGCAGCTGGCATCGATATATCCAATCGATGTGCTCTGCTCGCTCTTCCGGGGTCACGGAAGTGTCAAGGACATTGAGGACATCGAGTGCGGAATAGATGAAGGATGCAAAACACATGCGATTAGAGTCATTAGAAATGTAATGATGTGGCAAGGGTGACTTCAAACACCGTAGCCAATACTTAATATGCCTTTCGGAGTTGAGCTTGGGTTGTTGGAGGGAAGGAGGATGAACGCCGTCAGTCTGAGCAGCGAACATCTGCGAGGAAGTACGAATAGAGACCCTGATTTGTAGAAGGATACACAAAGAGTCGACGAAATGAGGGACGATTCGAGCCGACAGAGAATGTCCGGACCTATGACGCTTCTCGGACAATAGAGAGGCTGAGTGGTTCTTGACTAGAAGCGCCTAGTGTATACCCCAGCGGCGATCCTGGTCAGTGGGGCGCGTGTGGCTGGTGACAAGACACCTGAATGACGGTCCAGGGCGCCAGGGTGCCCGGTGCCAGGATCATGCAAACTTCGAGGCTGGAGAAGCTTTCGACGTCTGCTTCGAGCACTCCTTTTCGCAGAACCTTGGATCGCGAACCCTGTCTCCAACCAAACTCTCTTGGGCCCTGTTAGGGAAGCCACGGACGCATTCACTCCGCGGATGACCCTATCGACCAAGACAACAACTCTCCTTACCACTCCATACGCCGCGCAACCGCGTGAGTAGCGCTGATAGCTACGGATCCTCACCACTCCGGCTACCGGGTCTCGTCTCTCGTTTATAAGAACGAGCCCCCGTCGCCTCGGCTTACTCTCAACAATTATAGGCTGCGCTTGATCACTTTCGAGGAGCTACAATTGATTGCGCCATGTCAAGTTTTGCGAACTCGTTTTGGTCCAATGACTACGCTGGAGGCAAGTGCTACATATAATTAGTTGTGGCATTCCGCTAATTGGTTATCACAGGGCTGGGGGTGCTCTTTGGCAAGCTACAGCAGGGAGTTCAGGAAAACCAGCAGATCCTAAACATCGCTCGCATGCGTGCCGATGCTGAGGAAATATACGGACAACAATTGGCCGAGATCCAACCTACTACAGATCGCATCACAGGTGGCTTCCAGAGAGACGAGGGTGCTAGTGTGAAAAAGGTGGGTTGGAGAGACTGCAGCTGAAACCTTTTCTTTGGGAAGCAAAGCTAAGAATATCTGTTCTTGCAGGCCTACGATGGCATCCGAACCGAGATGGCAGAGGCAGCCAAGGGCCATGGAAAGATAGCAGCCAGTATCAGAGAGCTCGTCGTGACCCCTTTTGGACGGTGGTGCGATGCACATGCTGCGCGTATCCAGAACTCGCAGGACGACCTCCAAAATCGTCTCAAAGCGCACGATAGACAAGTAGGTATGGTGCAGAAGCTCAGAAGCGCATACTACAACAAATGTCGTCAAGTAGAAGATCTAGAAGAGGAGGACAAACTGGCTTTCCAAGACCCTAAGAGCGCAGTACCGCAGAGCCCCAAGCCAAGGATACCGACAGTGACAGTTGCTTCGGAAGACCCAGAGGAAGACGAACCAGTCGAGATCGGCGATGAACAGTACCCGCCGGAGAAGGTGAAAAAGATTCTGTCCCACATGCTGGAGAACGTTAAACTTGGAGAAACCAAAGTTCCAATACTCGGCACATATCAAAACGTATCAAACGGTGCAGATATCACCGAGTACATTCAAAGACACATGGGTGCAACGACCGTCAGCTACGCGGAGAGGATAGGTCAAGATCTAATTGGAAACGGATATCTCAGGCTGATTGGCAACGTGGGCAGCGCCTTCGTGAACAGCTCGAGATGGAACTACCAATGGCGGCCAAAGGCCTTTCAAACCACAGGCTTTCCAGAGAAACGAGCGTCAATGATGTCACGAACTTTTTCGACTGCTTCTACCGATAGTGTCGATAGCTCGCCCGTCGTGGGTGCTGTTGGCGATTATCTTGCTGGATGGAACCCGCTGAACAACCCACATCCGAACGAAACCCCAGCTGAGCGTTTGAGACGAGAAGCCCGCGAGGCAGATGAAAGGTACAAAGCCGCAGTGAGGAAGCTCGACGGGCTCCGTTGCCAACTCGAGGAAGCCATGATTGACCATCTAAAATTCATGGAACGCTGCGAACTGGATAGACTCAAGGCCGTCAAAGCTGTCATTTTGGACTTTTCTGGTGCCATCAGCAATGTCATACCCAGTTTACAGAGCACTGTCGATAATATGATGCTCTTTCAGGAAACAGTTCAGCCCCTAGGAGACCTTAGGTACCTGCTGGAAAATTATCGAACTGGCTCCTTTGTCCCGCGCGTGCAGACCTATGAGAACTACTATAACTCCGTTGATGAGCAGACCTTTGGTGTTGACCTTGAAGCTCGAGCACGATCTGACAGGAAGCGCGTTCCTATCATTGTCACATCTATTCTTATGTACCTCGATAATCATTACCCTGATCTCGAAGGTGATGAGCCTAGGCGGGCCATATGGCTCGCAGACGTCCCTCTCGGCGCTACTCACCACCTCCGAAATGCCATCAACACCGGCAAACCAATTCCTCCTGAAGTTCTTGAGCAATATGAGATACCCATTGTCGCCAGTGTTTTGAAACTTTACCTCCTAGAATTACCTGGTGAGTAGCAAATTCCATACAGCGAGCAAACCTTCACGTATGCTAACCCATCTTCAGATTCGCTCGTCTCTTCACACGTTTACGAAATCATCAAGACCATTTACTCCACCACCGCACCATCCACTGACGAGTCAACTCGAATCTCTGTCTTGCAATCGACGCTCGGCCAGCTACGCCTTGCCAACATCGCAACCCTCGACGCTCTCATGACGCACTTCACCCGTCTGATCGACCTCACCTCCGCCGACGAAGCCTACGTCTCCGCGCTCGCCATCAACCTCTCCCCATGCATCTTGCGCCCCAAACAAGAATCGAGTCTCACCCTCGACGAGCGCTTCGCCTACCGCCTCATCCGCGACCTCTTCGCCCACAAAGACGCCATCTTCGGCGAACTCAAACGCGCCTCAGCCGCACACTCACTCGGCCCCTCTTCCAGCTCCTCCTCCTCCGCCGCCGCCGCCGCCACTGCTGCTGCCGACCAACACCGCTCCCGCGCCATCAGCACCGACGAAAGCAACCGCCGCGCCCACATGGAAGAGCGCCAGCGCGCCATCGCGAACCAGCGCAGCCGCGCCAGCAGTCCCGCCCCGGGCTCTCGCGCGGCGGGGGCTGGCATGGCACAGCATCACCACCGGAGAGAGCGCAGCACGGATAGCCGCGGGCATGAAGGCCGCTTCCCGATCAATACGAGCCCAACGGATGTCAGGGGCCGCGCCCGGACGAGCTTGGAAGTCCCGGGGAGCGCGGGGCTGGGCACGCCGACGCTGCCGCCGAAGGATTTTGCTCCGACTGTGGGTGGAGCGGGGGCGGGAGCGGGGGCTGGTGCTGGTGCTGGTGCTGGTACGACTGCGGCAGGAGACGCGACGACGACGACAACGACAACGCAGGTGAATGGGACGACGACCACGACGACGAACGGCACCTCTGCTGGCGCCACGCCCCCGCCGGCCACCACCACCACCACCACCACCCCGTCCTCCTCCTCCGTCGTCGCCGACGCAGCCAAGGCCGAGTCGCCGGATACCGTGTCCCCCGTGACGGCCGGCGGCGCCGCGGACGGCGTGGAGAAGAAGAATTCGCTGGGACGGTCCGGGGCGCAGGCCCGGTTTCCGCGGAAGCCGGCGGGCGGCTTGCAGAGGCAGAGTCTGACCAAGGAGAATATGGTGGGGAATCGGGATAGTGTGGGGAGTTTGGGGGATGGCTCGGCGACGACGGCGGCGGGGAGTGAGAGGGGGAGTTTGGATGAGAAGAGGGGTGTGGAGTTGGTGGATAAGCCGATGGATTTTTAGAAGGGTAGGGAAGTGTGTGTTTTATGTTGGGTGTGGACAGAGAGAGGGATGTATTGAATTGAGGCAGCCAAGGGAGGGAGGTGGATTGGATTGGGTGGCGTGGTTAATGTGTGAAATCTTGTATTCTAGGGGTGGATATATTCCTGAACGATGCAATGACCATGTGTAGTCTTCAACTCGGCCTTCTTTTGTCACATTTGTCATGGTCATCGTGCTTTGCCAACCAGCACCACGGCCTCCCTCAACACGGTAGTCGTTCAATGAATAACAGACGCGGAGGATCTGATACAAGCTGAGAGCATTGGTATATGTTCACTTTTCAAATTAGTTTTATCTTGCAGTTCCTACGCTATCAGTCAAGCCCCGCTATCCGTATCTCGCCAGCACCGTGCAAATCCAATTTTCAGGCAAGCAATTGTCCTCAGTAGCAGAGTGAGGTCCGGAGACACTGAAACCACCCCCGGTTTTGGCTCCCTTTCCCCGAAAGGTCATAACCTAAATGTTCACGGCCGTCCTGAAGTTGGCGCCTGCGTAGATTGCGTTGCCACCGAGCTCCTCCTCGATACGAAGGATCTGGTTTAGTTTCGCCAGACGCTCGGAGCGGGCTGGCGCACCGGTTTTCTGGGATTCATCAGCAAATTAATCTTCTCAGGTCGTTCTGAGGTGGAAGTCTACGTACGATCTGACCAGAGCGGATACCGACAACGATATCGGCAATGGTGACATCCTCGGTCTCGCCAGAGCGGTGAGAGACCATGACGGCCCAGCCAGCACCGAAAGCGTCTTTCGCAGCTTGAATTGCTTCAGTGATGGTGCCTATCTGGTTCACTTTGAGAAGAAGGGCATTGCAGGACTTGAGCTCGATCGCCTTCTTAATGAAGATAGGGTTTGTCACCGTCAGATCGTCACTTTCACAGAAATTAGTAAAGGTCCAGCGAAGGATCGAGAGGCCTTGGGACTCACCCCACAATCTGGAAGTCCGAGGTCTTGTAAAAGTAGCTCCATGCCTCCCAGTCGTCTTCGGCAAATGGATCTTCAATGCTGACGATGGGGTATTTGCTAGAGAGAGACTTGTACTGGTCCGCTAACTGCTCGTACGTAACCCATTTACTCTTGTCGCTGTCCGGATTCTTGAAATCTAAGTCGTACTTCTTCTCGTCGCTCTTGTAGAATTCGCTGGAGGCAACGTCCATGGCGATCTTGACCTTGCCAGTGTAACCTGCCTGCTCAATCGCCTCCGTGATGAGGTCCAAAGCCTCCTCGGCGGTCTGAATGTCTGGTGCAACACCTCCTTCATCTCCAACATTGCCAGCGGACTGACCGTACTTCTTCTTGGCAAGGGCCTTGAGCTTTTGGTAGACTTCGGAGCCGTAGCGCATGCCCTCCGTAAAAGATGGTGCTTCGCTAGACGAATCAGATGGCAACATTGATAAAGGGTTCGCTGACACTTACGAAGGAACAATCATGAACTCTTGGAAGGCGAGACGTCCGCCAGCGTGGGAGCCACCGTTCAAGACGTTCATAAAGGGAACGGGGAGGACATATGGCTTCTTCGTACCAGCGAGATCGGAGATGTGTGCGTAAAGAGGTACACCCTTGAGAAAGCTTAGTTACAGACTCAGGTGTCATTGTTATGAGATCAAACCTTCTCAGCGGCAGCAGCCTTGGCGACTGCCATGCTCACGCCTAGAATCGCATTTGCGCCAAGCTTCGTCTTGTTCTGGGTGCCATCGAGCTTGTTGAGAAAGTTGTCCACGGTGGATTGATCCTTGACATCGAAGCCTTCCTTAATCAGAGCGGGTGCAATCACACCATTGACATTTTCAACGGCTTTCAAGACTCCTTTCCCACCCCAGTGTGTCTTGTCGCCGTCGCGAAGCTCACATGCCTCGTTGGAGCCTGTATATCAGTGAGCCAGAATGTCAAGAGGCTACTCAGTTAGAATGACATCACCGACCAGTGGAAGCTCCAGAAGGAACAATAGCGCGGTGGAGTCCAGTTTCAGTGACAATATCGACTTCAACGGTTGGGTTTCCACGAGAGTCGTAAACTGAGCGTGCGTGGATCTTGGTGATAGCCATTCTAGAGATTCTACGCAATTAGTCGTTCGTCCCTCAAAGAATTAGCTCAAGCGAAAAAGGCGAAGTGAACAACGGCCAAGGATCAGATTTCAGTAAATCTCACCTCACTTTTGAGAGTGAGCCGGAGTCCGGAGTCCCGGAAAGAAATAGTGGAATACTTTTCGCTCTTCCTCAATACTTCCACGACGAGCACCAATAAGAACAATGACAGAGCGAAAAAACTAAGAAAGAGCAAGGCGAATAGACGAACGCACCTCGAATATGCAGGTGGGAATGGAAAAGAGGCCGAGGAGAAGAGTTCCAGCAAGCGGTTGAGGAAATTCGGACAGGTGGGATGGTTCGTAGTGGGGCATCAGAGTTGTGGACACCTCCAAGTTCGTAAGGCTGATGGGGGCGTGTCCCAATCACTCTGGCTTACCTAACCTGGACGCGAGCCGATAGAGCTTACCTACCTACGGGCCTCAGGTGCTTCAACAGCTCCATCCGTAGACCGTACTCTAGCATATTCACTATCATCCCTGCATTCCAAATCGCTCTCAAACAGTTCTTCTGTTGCTCGAAAGTGTACTTGTATCCTATCAAGAGAAACAAAGCACTTGCGACTCCCCTATCGACTTCTTCAATCCTGTTGCCTCCTCCAAACGTTTCCGCGATAATTTGCCATGAGCGGATCAGCAGATCCAGAGCGTGAGCACGCTCTCGAAGAATACAAGAACAAGCTCCTTGAATCAAGGGAATGGGAGGCAAAACTCAAGGCTCTCCGGTTAGAAATCAAAGGACTACAGCACGACTTTGACGTATCAGAAGAAAACATCAAGGCGCTACAGAGCGTCGGTCAAATTATCGGAGAGGTTCTTAAGCAGCTTGATGAAGAGAGATGTAAGTTCAGCTCTGGCTGCGATTGACGGAGTCTCATGGATTGATGCTGATGAACGTGTGAAACGATAGTCATCGTCAAAGCTTCCTCAGGACCTCGATACGTCGTCGGATGTCGATCCAAAGTCGAGAAGGCAAAGTTGAAACAAGGCACAAGAGTTGCATTAGATATGACAACGCTCACAATAATGCGGATGTTACCACGAGAAGTCGATCCTTTGGTCTACAACATGTCGTTAGAGGATCCAGGGCAAGTCAGCTTCGGTGGTATCGGAGGTCTCAATGAACAGATAAGGGAACTGAGGGAGGTCATCGAGCTACCGCTGAAGAACCCTGAGCTTTTCCTTCGGGTCGGTATCAAACCTCCGAAGGGAGTCTTACTGTATGGGCCGCCAGGTACAGGCAAGACTCTGCTGGCTCGAGCAGTGGCAAGCAGCCTAGAGACAAACTTTTTAAAAGGTGATACGCTCAAATTTCTCCCTTTAGATCCGCCATAACCTTCTAACCATATCACAGTCGTTTCCTCCGCCATCGTAGATAAATACATTGGTGAATCAGCACGCCTCATCCGCGAAATGTTCGGATACGCAAAGGAACACGAGCCGTGCATCATCTTCATGGACGAGATTGACGCCATAGGTGGCAGAAGATTTAGTGAAGGTACTTCTGCGGATCGTGAGATCCAGCGCACGCTCATGGAACTGCTCAACCAACTCGATGGCTTCGACTACCTTGGCAAAACCAAGATTATCATGGCAACGAACAGACCTGATACTTTAGATCCGGCTCTGTTGCGAGCGGGAAGGCTGGACAGAAAGATAGAGATACCGCTACCCAATGAGGTGGGTAGGATGGAGATCTTGAAGATCCACGCCAGTGGAGTCCAGACGGAGGGAGATATTGATTTTGAGAGCGTGGTAAAGATGAGCGACCAGCTGAACGGTGCTGATTTGAGGAACGTGGTGACTGAAGCGTAAGTGCAGATATTCTCGTCTCAACGAGTCAGATATAAACTAATCGTTCTCTTACACAGAGGTCTGTTCGCCATCAAAGACTACCGTGACGCGATCAATCAAGACGACTTCAATAAAGCTGTTCGTAAGGTTGCTGAATCGAAGAAGCTCGAAGGCAAGCTAGAGTACCAGAAGCTATGAGAAAGAAGCCTGCGGACGCATAACATTTCAGCATGGCCTAGGCGTTTCCAAATATTCTCTTGCCCGGGATACCCGGATGTGATACTTGTGTAATAAGAGTAGAAAGAGAACGGCGGTCAAACTTATTTCTATACGATAGGCTCTCTGAATCTGTCCAGATTAGAACTTAACCAGCCAAAGAAACTTGATCAGCCTCTTCGCGCGCTCATAAATTGGCTTCACACGTTACCCTTACGATGGATTGTAGATTTACCAGAAGGCAAATCTTGGTCAGGTCGTTTTTGTTTCAAACAGCTAGTCCAACTTCCAGTAGAGGAATCAATATCGTGCCTACAGAAAGCCATTTTGATGTTTCTCGGGTCGCGCATTGCTCCCTGTATCCCAATCAACTTTTCGAAGATCTTTATGTCTATTCCGCAAAGGCGTCGCTCATAGCACCAGCTAAGGGTTACCCCAGAGCATCGGCAACGCAGAAGATATTTTTAATGCTATCTTGTCAGCTAAGGTTTCGTCTGTTTCCGAATATCAAGACCGTGATGGTACCAAGACGGCATTCTCCTTGGCAATCGAGATAGAATTAATAGTATCATAATGATTGAAGATGAGTTCATGCTTGTGTTCCGCTTGGAGGGCATATTCCAGGGCATAATGATGATCGTGGCAGAAGGAGTCGAGGCGTAATAGACCATGTAGCAAATGCTTCAACTGGCGTTTCAAGCTACAACTTCTGTCGACACGTAGCCACCAATAATCTATATTTCTCGAGATGGCAATGTCGTACAGAAAGATTGGAAATTGGAGTAATGTGTCATTTTGAGTTTGAATGCAATGGCAATATCATCTATGGACGAGCCAATGAACATTTTAATCACCGGAGTCGGGTTCGTGGCCGGGCACGTCATTGACGCTCTGCAAGCCAGACATCCGCATTGGAAACTTTCCGTACTGGACGTGAGGTCTCCTGACTCTTGGCAGGATCCGGAAATACCCTATTTTCAGGCCGATATCACCGATCTCAATGCGACAATCGAAGCGTTCAGGAAGGCGAAGCCAAGACTGGTCGTCCATACGGCAGGATGGGTTCCCGGGGGTCCGGCGAGGTACGCACGAAAAGACTTCGCGGCGGTTATGAAGATTAATGTCGAGGGCACGAAAAATGCACTGGAAGCTGCCAAGGCGGCTAATGCTGAGGCTTTTGTCTACACAAGTAGTTGCTGCCTTGTGACAGACGATATGAATCATGAGTATCCCAACATGGATGAGTCTCTACCAACCGGTTTGGCGACGTTAATTTATGGCTATTCAAAAGTATGTAAGGAAGAATCTCTCGATTACGCAGATCTTTACTTTTCTCCTCAAGAAAATCTCATGGAGCCATAAGCTCGTCCAGACTTTCCGCGGAATGCGGGTTTCGTGCCTTGAGGCCTGCACCACAAAAGACTGTTTGGATGCTAACGTGTTTAGGGTGTCGCGGAACCTTATGTACTAGCCGCCAATAGCGAAAAGATGTTGACCTGTGCCGTTCGTCCATCTGTCATTCTTGGCCCTCATAGTCGCTTATGCCCTGGTGACTATCAACTCGTGCCACAAATCCACGCATGCATTGCCAAGTTTGAGACTCCGTTCGTCATTGGCAGCGGCGAGAATCTCTATGACTTTACCTTTGTTACCAATGTCGCAGATGCGCACGTCCTCGCCATCGAAAACCTGCTTTCCTCAAAGACTGCCGCAGGCGAGGCCTTTTTCATTTCTAACCAGGAACCCGTTCCGTTTCGTGACTTTATGCTAGCGATTTGGAGGGAATTCGGTCATGTCCCACCGTTCGAAGTTAGGATACCAGAGTCATTGGCATGGCTGGCCGGCATGGTTGCTGAGTGGGCCACGTGGATAACCGGTACCTCCGCGATGGCGACGTTAAGTAGAGGCAGCGTCCAAGATGCCACCGGTACGCGGTATGCAAGCGGCGATAAAGCGCGAAGGATACTAGGATACCATCCTCGCATAGGCCTGCAAGAAGGGATCCGGATCGCCTGTCTCGTAAGTCGGAAGCAATTGAAATCTGCAAGCTCTCCAGCTGATTGTGTAGGAATACAAGCAACGTCTAGAAAAGAAGAGCAAGCCGCCGCCTTAAGCTCAGGGATCGTCCCTGCGCTTCGGAGCACATGGCCACAAGAGCTCCTACTGGAGGATGTTGATGAGTCCGAAATTTCGAGAGAAGTACCTTCCGTACTATAGATATGCAGTAGTATTTAGGTAGATTTTAGCCTACAGCTTAATGCAGATGATGGGAAAATCGCTGCCGGATCTGGACCTCCATGCCAAGAAAAGCCCTGGCTACTGGTTCCAGCGCAGATCTCAACCCTATACATAATGCTTCCCCGATGTTACATTTAGCAAGATCTATCATCCATACCAGGAACTCTTAATAAGGTAAGCAAGCCGACTAGACGTATCGGTGGTAGGTATCCCTTCGGCTGCTGATGGTGGCCAGGCACGAGCCACCTGTTGTGGTCGCTGGGTGATCGCTGGCGACCACCAGCAGCCGGAGAGATAGTAAGAAGGGATATGATAAATCGAACGTGCTGAAAGACTGCGAGGCACTGATTTCAAGCAATTTGTTTTGGATTATATGTACCGAGCCTCTGCAGTAAAATTAAAACTTGGCGGATCCTCATCGCAGAAGCAAGCACTGTCCATATTCGGGAGCCAATGTGTTTCTGCATATGGTCGCGTGATAAAAGTCAATAGGGGAGGCTGCATCCTTCGCCTACCTTCTCCGTTTTCAGCACTTCTTTGTCTAAAAGTATGGTACGCCATTCGTGAAATTTAGAGAGCGAATTGCAAAAGCAAGATCCAAAAGAAATGCAGCTTTATTTTTCATAGACACCAGATTTCCTGCATCTCAGCCACTGCCGTCTAATACGACGGTATTCCCCTAGCTGCTGCTGCCCAGGAGTTATACTTGTATATTCCACAGATAATTCCTACTACTCTACGAGGTGGAATGAAGGCTACTTATGGGTTTTTTCGCCACATTAGCTGGACAGCGCTGGATTGAATTGCATTTTGACAGAAATGAGCAACTCCAGAATCCAAATTGCACTCACTGGCGAAGAATATTTGAGAGGCAACCAATATAAGTCTGAATGCCACCCTCATATCGGCCTGAAGAGTATCTCAAGCTCAGACGTCTGTATTGTTTACACGGGCGGATACCACTATCATTCGATACGACCTGGAAGGACTTGGAGGTTACCCGCGCCACGACTCTCAAGTCTCAACGGCCTCAAGACCGGAGGGAAGAAGGTTGTCTGGATCGACACGACTGTTGCTCGTTGCTGTAACATCTGGGCCCCGGGGCTGCATCACCCCAACAACATCTGATAAATCCATCACTCGGCAGGTCACAGTGGCGACGTATCGGCTCAGTATCCCATATGCTGCAAGTTACAATTTTGGCCTGAGCTACAAGTGGATGATTATTTCACGTACCTTGTCCAACTAACAATCACCTGAGGTACCGACGGCACCAGCCTGCGCTTCACAAACTTCGGCAACTATTTTGTGTACTCCTGTTTCAGTGACTCTGCATTGTGCCACCCACCTCGTCAGGGCCCATCGGTACCACCAAAGTCAATTCAGAGCCCACGACATCCTGGAAAACAGTGGGCTCCGCCGTCAACGAGGGACCTCAGGCCATGTACCACGGCGGGAAGACCTACCTTTTATACTCAGCCAATTGTCACGGGACGACAACTACTCCTTGGGTCTCCTGACGTGAAACGGCAGTAATGACCCGACTCTTGTAAGCCCTGGAACACGACTGGACCGTTCTTGACTTCAGGTAATGGGAATTACGGGCCAAGGGCACAATAGCTTCGTCGCCGTTTAGATTCGTCCTTTGATCCCTCGCTTTGACTTGTGCTGAATACGTGCCGTAATTTCTTCTAAATTCCCGAAGCCACTTAAATCTGGAATGTCTTCCATGCGACGTCAAACTCGGGAGGCGCCTGTGGCCGGGATAGGCATACGATGGTACAGATTGTAAACTGGAACTCAGACGGTCACCCGACTTTGGTGTCCTGCAAGCCCCCGGGGCAATTTTGCAGTGTCCGTCTTGGGAGTGATCTGAAGATTCGGGCTTTGTTGAATTAACTGTTGCCCTCGGCACGCGTTTCCAGGTTTAAGCATAGACATGCTGCATGGAGTTAGCCGAAAAGTAGCTTGTCTTTAAGGGACATTGGCGTACACTGTATACTCTGAAAGAAGCGAACGGGTTTCCTTTGAGAAGGAGATCTCGATGGCTTGCATCATTTCCTTTAGTTTAGCAATCCAACCCTTCATAATGTCAACGTTCCAGTGTCATAGCAAATGCTCAGCAAACGTGCCCACGCCATTGCACCTTTCCCGTATCATGGCTTTGATCTTGGGGAGTCCATGAAAATGGGAATAGGAAAGGATTTGGAATTAAGCACAGACTGAGGAAAAAGACTCTGGGAAAATAGACAAAGAGAGATATCGGAGAGGAAATCCATCCCGCGCCTAGACTACAACGAATGACAACCAGCTGAGGCAATCAAATCGATAAGGCTGACGGGAATTGCGCTTAAAGCAAATTGAGGGGCTGGCGAATTGAGAACGAAAGGGACGGATACCCGACCTTTTGGTAAGAGCACGCTGGGGAAGCATCCGATATCTTGGAACGAGTACCATTCGCAGCAAGATCAAGCGAAACTTTATCTTGTACGGGTAGGGATTGGCTCCGTTGCAGAAAGGCGGCGAACAGTGCGGAAATGCATATTCGAAAAGCGGAAATACTCAATTCCTTCTTGGGCATCGTTAAGTGGATATTTACTGCATACGTGGTGTGCGTGAGAAATAGGCATTCAGGCGCCGAAGTTTCGGCTTCTTCCCTGGTGATACAGAATTCTGGTCGCATATTCATACCATTGGTTAAAGAGTACGCGCCCTAATAGTTTTTCAAGGAACAGCTCAATGCACCTTCGACCTATGCATATTGCGTTAGCATATCTAGATAAACAAACCCCAATCCATTGGAGAGCCGGCCAGCACTAAAGCATCGGCGGAAATGAGGGTAAGAGATATCAGGCTTGCAGTGTATGAGTGGGTCGCCGGTCCTATGAAGTCGTACGCGTAGGCTCGATCCGCAGAAAAGATTCCTTGCATTTCCTATGGCGACAGTGTAGCGTTAATCACATCTGGTCAAACCTGGGGCTTCGCGCCATGGACTGCCGTGTCCCGGTCAGGGTTTCTCGACTGTCGGTTGCCAGATATATCCGTCATCGGCACGAGCAAACAATGTCAGGCGTGAGTGGATCCTCGCGGGCAGGAAAGTGGACGTGCCCAACCAAGTCGATCTTTGCTAAATGCAACTGCCAGCAACAGGTTCCGCACATGGCCTCGGCACGACATTTCAAGGTTACAAATGCTTAATGATGTCGACTGCTAGGGTGCTTTAGGCGTGACCACGACGAACTGTGATCCTCGGCGCCGCCGTACGGACACCGGCCAACCTATGCAATTATCTGCAGCAGATGTGCTTTGCACTCTTGCGAAACACTGTCGCGTCGGAGTCTCTCGGTCTGAGGCTCGACACTGAAAGGGCGCGGTTGATCCAGATCCCGGACGAGTGCATGGACGAAAAAGAGGTCTCAAGCTGCCCGACGTAAGGCGACCGTAACATTAAAAGGCGGAGACAATTGATGCCCAAGTGTGTTTCGGTGGCAAACAAAACCAACGACTGGGGTTCGTTGCCCGACCCATTGTGCCCAAATGACCATCTCTTCGCAGAGGAGCGCAGCGTCCCTCGTAGTGGCGTACCTGACTGCGCTGCGACGGTCTCGACTGAACTGGCGCGGTGGCCGCTTCAACCGAAGTGGAATGAAGTGGAATAATCAATCGCTCTAATACCGGGTTGCCCGTGCACATGTAAGCTATCCAATACCGGCGCCTGTCGTCTCCACCCTGTCGGGTAACGACACTGGGTTGAACAGTCTCATGCGTGTGGCAGATCACGTCCAACGGCCTGGCGGATGTCCTCTCCTGTTGCTTTGCTGACATGACGGCGGTGTGAGCTGAGAATGGCTCTAAAACGTCACCAGTCGGGGTTGCCCTTGCTCGCCAATGCCGTTTAATTGAGCAGTTGGGCACGTCGACAGCAATTTCTGCAGTATTTACGAAGAAATCTGAATGTCCCTCTTACAGGGGCCACGTCCATACGGTACTCAAGCTGCTCAATATCTGCCGACCCCTCCTGCGCCTTTTGCTCCTCCTCCTCTTCTTTTGAGAAGTTATCTAAGTTTTTAGTGCCCATGTCAGTCGCGACGTTCGATGCAATTTATAACTGTAAGGCGCTGGCGATCCTGATTTCCGGTCGCGTCGTAGCAACCTTGCTCTATGACTGTCGCACACCTTATGTTCCCTCGCAGTACCCCCTCGTCGGAGTCTAGGCTCGCATCAATATATAGCGACAGTGTTCCAGAGACGCTGCTCGAGCAAGAGTACACCATTCCTCAGCAGAAGTGCGTGACAGATCTGGAGAACGCCTTCTTTGTGATTAACTCTGCCTAGTTTTGCACCAGACCCCTCTGTGCTGCCAAACAATACTCTATCTGGTCACGAAAGCTGGGACACCATGAGGAGGTACGTCTGCTACTATCTCGCTGTGTTGATTTGGCACCACTAACACACCCCAGTGCTTCGCAGCGTGCCAGCGGCGTGCCAGTCTCGCGACCAACAACTTATAATTCTGCAATGCCGCCAACAAGCTCTGGACTGGCTTACACCACCGCTGTAGGTTATACTCCCAAGGCCGTTGGATATTCGCCCCATCATTCGTCCACGGAATCTGCTTACCAGAGGAACTACGCCAATTATCCATCGATGTATGGCTATGGATCGAGTACTCCGGCTCCCAGAACTCCTGCTGTCCCAGGCCAAACACCACCGGAATGGAACTACTCCAAGACTTCCAACTCTCCGGACTCCTATATCATAGATCCCGAGGCAAACGGTTCGAGGACAGCACCTGCGTACGCCGAAGCGCGGACGAGCTCCCAAAGAAGGCCATCAAATCGGGACGAATTTGACGGACCGCACCAGTTACTGGAGAGGCCTGGCCCAGTCGCCCAGGAGGCACAGGAAACCGATCTTCCCCGTCTCCCGGTGACGCTTCATGCACAAGAGCAAGATGAGATACTAGCTCGCGTTAACGAAAGACTGTCTCGTTGCGCTTTCGATTTCATTGCGAAATATCAGTTTCCTATCCCTCTTGAACCAGACAAGAGACCAGTCAGAACACCAGCCGACAGAGAATGGACTGAATGGGTATATTTACTGAAGCGGCTGGCCACCAAACGCCGGATACCAGCACGGGTGCTTTACAATGGGCAGATTAAACAGTTTATCACTGTCTTGGAGAATTCCCTGGAGATGCGGCACGCCGCTAAGCATCAGTCACGGCCCCTTAAGGATGATCGTAACGTGCTTCAGCTGATATCTGCAGGCATTCAAGTGACCAAGATTCTCAAGGACGCTGCCGCAATGCAGTACCTTGACGCTTTGTACGTGCAGACTGAGCAACTCATTCAGAGCAGAACGTATAGCAGATGACGATTGCTCACATCTTCGCCTCTTCTCTTGGGATTGGTAAATGCAAACCTATCCTCTTAAGTTAACTTATAGATCTCGGGTTCTACGTTCGTGCCGTCCTGGCACCAATAATCCTATCATGGCCACTACTTGCCGTAAGGACCCCCATAAAATGGATTGGTCAAATTCCCATTCTCCAACTTTCTTAATCGGTCTTTCGTTTTCTTTGAACCAGAAATGACAGCGATGACCAGAGCAGAAGCGAGGACGTCTCTATCTTTGTGCTGATTTTCAAACCAATGACCTAGTCCCTTGGCGTTTTCGCGATACATGATGGCTTGCAATACCTTGGACTACTTTCCTGTATTCGTATCGTACAGCTCTCGTATTAAACCTTGATTACAAGTTTGCCGACGCTGGACTGGCTTTCCAAATCCTTGAAGGCTTGAGGTGCTTGCTCGAACTCATAGACCTTGCCAACAACCGGATGAATGTTATGGTCCTCAATGAGCTTAACCATGTCTCTCTTCATATGAAAACTGGCGGAGCCCAGCACGCCACGAACTGACGGTTCCGAGTTAGCGCTGCTAAGCGGAAATCTTGAAAGCGGAAAAACTTACCCGTCTTGGCACCATATAAAATATCTGGTATTATGTCGACTTGCTGACTTTGACTCAATATTCCAATGACGGAGATGAGACCACCCTTTCTGACAGCACGTAGCGACTGCTTAATCGTCCCTGCGCCGGCGACATCCACAACATGGTCCACTCCCTTACCTTCGGTAATGCGCAACACCTCGTTTGCCCAATCTGGAGTTTCACGGTAGTTGATAGCGTACTTGGCACCTAGCTTTTTAACCAAATTTATCTTTTCGGGGCTCGAAGTCGTGGCAATCACGGTTGCGCCAACTGCTGCAGCAAGCTATTTCAACCCAATCGTTAGCATAGAGTTACCGAAACGCTCAAGGATGAACCCAAAGAAATTAGGGCAAGTTCGGCAAAATCCGTTTAGCAAATGAGTCGCAGTTCAAAATGAGACCCCTGCCATCGCTGTCTGGCGGCCCAGCCTCCCCCCACTTAGTCAGAGCCTATTTACGGATCGGGTGTCCTTAAATTTTGTGCCCCACAAATGCAAGAATCTCGCCATATCCGATGCTGTGCTACTCCGTACGTCATACGTGTTTCGAGCCTGGATGGGCGGAGAAAACTCCGCCCAGATCCGTCAAGTTTGTGATCCTGGTCGATTGACGACCGCGAATCGACAATGTTGAGCAGCAAGAAGAATTTTATGAAAAATGCTCAGAGACTTAGGGTTCTCACCTGAATAGTACTACAGCTCACGCCGCCGGTGCCCTGCGTCAGGATGGTCATTCCCTTCTGAGCCTTCCACTGCGCACTGCCCGTCCCATCGGGACCCCAAAACAATGCGTTCACCGCCGTACCCATCGCTGTTGGGGTACCCGCCGCCTCCTCCAACGTCACGTTTTTGGGCGCTTTGACGAGACGGTTGTTATCTATGACCATGTAGCGCTGCAATGTTCCGTTGCAACTACCCCCTCCCAGGGTCTTCTCGAGCTCCCAGTCACGGACGTCCGTGCTCTCGAGCCAGGTGTTGGGGTGCGGCATGACGACCTCACCGAGCTTGAAGGGAGAAGATTCCGACGTGCTGATGATGGTCCCGGCGGCATCGGAGCAAGGTACCAGTCCGTTGGAAGTAACTAGGGGATAGAGAGGCGACGATGATGCGACGAGAAGGTCCCGATAATTGAGGGCAGCGGCATGGACGCGTATGAGAGATTGGTTCTTGCCAGGGGAGGGAGGTGGAGGGAGGGTAGTCAATTCGAGCTTGGAATTTGATGTGTTGATGGTGTATGCAAGATTGGGTTCAAGTTGTTCAGACATTGTGAGCGCAATGATAGGAGCCAAGTACTGGCATGTAACCTAAAAGAGCAATTGAGTAAATGATTGGATAAAAATGAAAAGTAAACCGTAGGTTGCAAGGTAAGAGCTCAGCTCTCCGCAATCGCTTAAATAGACGCTCATCTTGCTAGAGCAATGTCCTTGATTTCAAAAGGTACGTTTACATAAAGTCGTGTCGACGGTCCTATTTGTTCCATCTTCATTGGACAAGACATTGATGAGTGATCGAGTCGCTTACAAATTCTCTACCCTTATCCGAAAATGGAGCTTTAGCGTCGGTGGTGCGCACGCAATGCGGACGCATTATCCGCACTCGTCGAGCGATCTCAGGACTCGTTGGTTAGTCAACGAATCCTCCATGTCCAACTGAAGGAATAGGGGGAGCATGTCAGTCAATCGTGAAAGCTGAAAACGCGCTGACACGAGTAGCTTTCACTTGGGAAGTTCTGAGCACAACTGTGCCTTAAGAAATGCACCAAGCAACTTTACTCCGTACGGGACCGGAGCCTAGCTATCTTTGACTTGCTCATTCTCTGCTTGGCGCTGCTTGGCTTGTCTTATTTCGTCGCGCATTCCAGTATACACCTAGAATATTGTCAGTACTTGCACAAGAGACAGAGGCACCTTGCCCATTGGCCCTCACCCAGAACCATGTTGCCACTTCCATAAAACCCCATGTGAAAACAAGACTATTCTTCAAGGTGTCTCCTGGTCCTGATGCGTATTTGATTGCTTCTCCAAAAGCTCCTATTCCACGCTTAAATAGATACGTGTAGCCGGTTACGACGAAGAGGAAGAAAAGGCGAACTGGCAATTGCGATGACCAATAGGGAAAAGCAATTTCTTCACGCATGGAAGCCGCAGTGAAGTCGGACAGGCCAAGGAAAGCAAGGATAACGGCGATGAATGCAGTGGCATCTGTGGGTTTATCGAAACTCGACGGCAACGGCTGCGTAGCTTGGAATCAGAATTTCGAATTGCATCAATGTAGCAATGTCTAGGCGTACGAGTTGCATTGATGCTCCCAAGATTACCACAATGTTTTGCTCTGCGATCAACTTAGGGGCGGTCAGGAAGAAGAATGCTATCGTCATGTGCGCAACAGACAATGCTCTGATAATTAAAAGGGAGGATAGTATAGCCATGGCGGTCAAAAAGCACTTTAAAACCGACCGACGTACTTCCACCTTACATGGAGTATATAGTCGTGCAATTGAGAAGGTAACGGTAGAAGAAGTAATTTCACTTCAACGCATGGAAGAGTACAGAGTAAGGTACCTACTTCTACCGCGTAATATTCAGGTAAACTTTTGATCGTGACGGTCCCTGAATAGGTATGGCATCGGTTAAATATCGGTCCGCAAGCGAAACCCTTCAACCGCATCCCTGTATCTTTTAACCGAAGAACAACCGGAGCTTTCTGTGTTCGGCGTGTTAATGGACGGGTGGACGTAATTCACTGTATTCACTTGTCTTGCAAGCCATGTTCGAAATGTTTGCTGTGATGGAGGCCGACGACGTGATTAATAAGCGTTCGCCCCACAAGTAGAATAATATGCTTTCTCTCCGAATGTTTCTCCTACATGTATACTCTTTCCCCTGATCTCTAAAAACTCCAAATATCGCTGTCCTCAAGAGGTCTGTTCTAGTGCCCAAGCTTTCTCTGGCTCTGAATCGAGTTCTTCTACTCGACTATTATTGACACTAGACTTCAGCATAAATAACGATCTGCGCCATGGCTGCAGCGCCAGCCTGGAAAGTTGAGTCGTTGAACGGCTACCTAGACAGTCATAAATATTCTGATGGCTTAAAGGCTTGTGAAAAGCTCTTGAAGAAATATCCGAACGATGCGGCTTTACTTGTAAGTTTTACCTGGTTTTTGTAGTGCATCTTTTCAGCTTTCTTACGTTCGGATAACCGATAGCTTGGAAGGGCTAGGTTCCACTTCCTGATGGGCGACTATGACGACTCTAGCAGAAGGTGCAAAGAGCTTTGCCACCGCCAACCGCCTATCGTCGAGGAGAGCACCATTCAACAAGTCTACAATGTCGCAACCCAGATCCTGCAGTATTCAGGCGCAAAGACAGCAATTGTTGATAGTGATTTGACCAAACTTTGGCAAACTGCAATCGAAAGCCAATCTCAGAATAGAGGTAGACTGTATCATGCCTGGATTGACATGGCAGTTGAGTGTGATCGCTGGGAGGATGTTCAGCAAGCAACCCAACAGGTTCGTGCTTCGTTCATGCGAACGGCTTGGTAATACCTGTCGTGGCCAGCCCTCGCTGGAAGCAAACTTTACATCAAAGTCCGCTGTCGCAAGTCTTTGAAAGCGTGAAAGATTCGCGTTGGAAGCAACATGCTTTCCTTCGCTATTGCAATAACTGCGCTGCTTCAGAGCTTCAAGATGGCCAAATGCCCTGCATTATATTGTGATCTGTTTTGCTTCTTCTAGTCTGTGATAGGCCACAACAGATGTTACCAAGCTGGTGGTATTCATAGCTCCTAGATCCATTATGTTAACTCCTGATAGGCCCAGCGCACTTTTCGAAGCGATGAGATGCAGTATCGACACTATTATTTTTGCAACCTCGCTGCTTCTAAAATCACGTCGGACTCGCTCCGCTCCGTCAATGAGCTCAAATCAAAGACCATCGCGGCCGTCTCGTTGAAGCGCCTTCAGAAATCTGCTCAGAACACTATTACATCTCCTACCGGTACGACCATGGAGTGTACAGTCCGATCGGATACGGAGTTCCGATTCTTGTATCAAACCTACAGCATCCACGGTCAAGCAGAAGAGATGTGCAAACTCATCCACGATCCGATCCTTGGCCTACATTCTAATCTCGGGAAGAATGACTGGGACCTTGTTCTTCAAGTATTCAATACGTTACGCCGAAAAGAAATGTGGAAAGAGCTCAAAGAGTATGCGGAGGAAATTCTGTTCCCATCGGCTTCGTCCACGCAGCAGGGTTTACCCCCACTAAAGGCATTAACTCTTGAGGAGGCAGCAACGCAAGATATGAACCTTTGGCGTTCCTATATAGAGAGCGTGACACGTCTTGGTGATTTCGACTCTTTGCCTCAAGAGATGTCTGTAAAGGACGAAAGCGATGTAGCTGCAACTCGTGGCAAAGCGATAGCGAGGTGTGAATTCTTGCGCGAGCAAAATAATAACGATACCTTCACGGCATGCGTCGCAGCATTACATACTACTAGCCAGACATGGTTCAGTGATATGAAACCATACTTGGAAAAGGCGACTGTTCAAGACCGTGCCCGCCTAAAAGACGAAGTCGAGAAGATGGTGAGTGTGAACACTTTAGGTTACTTTGTTATACTATGACCCATCTAACGGGATGGTCACTAATTAGAAGGTCCAGGCACGATTTTTAATACCAGCGGAAGTGCACGCACTTTCGCTGAAGCTTGATTATCTCTGGTGTAGGTCCGAAGAGGACCTCACTGAGATAATCAAGGACGGCCTGCAGCTCCTTGAAGGAGACGCGGCCGACGAGGCCAGCTCCGAGGACGTGTTTCTCCCGCCAATCGTGGGCCTTATTAGGCTCCACATATACACCCGGAGCCAGCCTCGTCGATCGCAGACATGCTTGCTGCAGGCCATGTGCCTCCTCGATTTCGTCTCCAGGAAGTTTCCCAAGAGCTTTCAGAGCACGGGCTTGTCAGTGCGCCTTTCGCGCTATCTTGGATTCAAGCCGCCCCCGCTTGCCAACTGGGTCGATCTCGGCGTCAAGAATATATTGATAGACTCCCTCAGTCACCTCGTTGTCGAGAGAATTTCCATCACGCAGCCGGAGGGGCCCGTACGGCAAACCAGGGTTGAGGAGCCCGGCAGGGCAAAAGACCCTGCGGAGTTTCTGACCTCGATCCTGAAGGAGTATCAGAAGAACGACACCCAGCTTCGACAAAATCTACGAGAGGCGATTCGGGAAGGTAACTGGAATATCATCTACGAGCTCCAAGATGCGTGCAATCGAATCAAACACAGCATCACTCTTCGGACCACAATTCTCGAGCGACGACGCATTCAGCGTCTAAAAGACGAGCGATATGATACCTTTGGCCGAAACGAAATGAGATTCACAACTTTTTTAGAAGCCGACATTATGGATAGTCGAGATACGAGTAGTCTCCTCAATTATGAACCCTCGGGAGAAAAGACTTCCTACGAATATCTGTCTACCGGACCTGCCCCCAAAGTCTACTATATTTCATACCTCCTGATGATCGATCAGGTAGATTGTATCTTGTCTGACCAGAAGTCGGCGGGAATGACTGCCGTTTCCCATGGGAAGTATTTGGAATTCAATATAGAAGACAGAGAGCGATACCGGGACGAGTTTACGAATGATGAATACGTATCAATCCCGGTCTGGTACGCGCTCCACACGCTTATTCTCTACCTCGATCAGGGATCCAGGGATCGAGCAGCTCTCGAGACGCGTCTGGGGTCTGTGAAGCAAAATCTCGACGACTACAAATTACCATCAGAAAGTATGACTGTTAGCGTCGACAATCAAGCTCTTCTCCCCGATGCCAGTCGCCTACAGGCGCTCTACATTGATCTCGAACTCTTCAAGATTTGCGCCAGGTTTGTTTCTTTCTTTAAGAAAAAGACCAAAAACGAAAAGATGTACGGCAAAATCGTCCAGGACATTAAAGAGAAGATTGAGGCATTGCATAGCAGAAATGTGGCGTTTGTCCAGGCATGGGCGAAGGAGCTCGAAGAGCTTGACCTGGGAAAGCAAATGCATGAGGATGAACTCGGAGCATTGGTTGCAAGTGTGCGTATGCGGAAATCATTTGACAAGAAGAGCCAGGAATATCAACGATATGAATCGAATGAAGAGAAGGGCAAGGAATATCATCAAGATGCCATGCACGCTCTCAAATCCTGGTTAGCGTTCGGCGGAAATGTCACTAAGGCTCTGGCTCGATCCTGACATGCGGCCCCTAAATCGAAGATGGTCATTCGACGAGACGTGGTACTCGGCGCTGGTTGCATTTGAGCGTATTCTGATGGGGCTTGTCTTGATACTAAAGCTTCTACTGTGAAGAAGAACTTAAAAAAAAGTGAGGATCTTCAATGGGTTAACGTTACGCAAGTGGTGACGGGTATGTGGAGCACGTAGTCCACGAAGGCATTTGGCAGGTTCTATTGAATACCCTTTTGAACTTTGTAGATACCAATTTCACTGAGGCATAGCACTTTACGGATACGCAATGGACCATACACAAAAAGTTTTTCGAAAGAGCAACAGTCATTAGCAAGACATCATGAACTCTTTCCCTGTCTATGAGAAATCTTCAGGCCTAAAGGACAACCGCCATCAGAAAACCATCATAATTCTTCTCGGCCACAGTCTGCATCACCACTCCCTCTACTCGAGGATCCTTACCCACTTTCTCGACCAACTCCCTCGCGCCCCTCACCCCTTCCGTCTCCATCTCTTCTGGATCGACCAACTTCCCCCTCCTAACCACGTTATCAACAATCACACACGCCCCCGACACCGCCATCTCCACAAACTCCCGAAAATACGTCCAATTATTCTCCTTATCCGCATCCACAAACCCAAACCCAAACCTCGGCCTCTTCCCCGCCCGCACCTCCTCCCGCAGCTGCGGCAGCACCTCGACCCCACTCCCAACCAGGACCTCGACGCGCTCGCTCAGTCCCGCATACGCAATGTTCTCGCGCGCGACCCGGGCGTGGCGCTCGTCCACCTCGACGCTGGTCAGGTGCAGGCCCGGGTTCAGGCTCGCGAGCCAGATGGCCGTGTAGCCGCCGAGCGTGCCGACTTCGAGGGCGTGCGTGGCCCGCGCCGTCTTGCACTGCAGCGCGAGGAACTTGCCGAGGCTGGGGTAGGTGGAGATGTCGGGGAGGTCGTGGGCGCGGCTGTGGGCGAGGGCGTGGGCGAGGGCGGTGGAGTTGGGGGCGGTCGTGGGGTGGAGGTGGGAGAGGGTGTAGTGGTCTACTTTGGTCCAGCGGGAGTCGTGCTCCTTTTTTTGTGGTTTTTGCTCAGTTGGTGTTTGGTTGGTTGCTTTTTGGGGGGAAGAGGGTGTCTCACATATTGGTTTCCTTGGAAATTGTTTGGCGCGGCCATGTCTTTGTTTCTTCACGGGATAGGTGAAACTAAAGTTATGGTGAAATGACGTCCTGGATTACAATTGTGCCTCTTTAGTTATCAGATCTCGCGATAATACAATACTGAAAAAACTGCTAGATTAGGGCTCGAAAATATATAGTGAATTACTCGGCCGAGTAGGCTCGGTGTCGGACGCTGCAAATCCGATTGGGAATCAGTGCCTTAGGTTGACTCACAATACGGAGAACCTCTCCGCAAAAGAATTTCGCAGCGATTGCGGTGAACGCAACCCATTGGAAAAAAAGAAGAAAAAAAGGAATATGAATTGCTTCAGAATTAGGCGTAAGGAATGAACCAGTGGACGTTCTTCCAACTGTCACACACTCGTTTCATCCGACGCTATTTTTGTCTGTCTGCCTGTCGACACACGGCGTAATTTTTGCGCAACCAGAGTACAAGGAGAAAAAAGAACTTATCGTTCCTACGGAGTACAAACGAAATGTTTGTTCGGCTGCGATGGTCTGTGATTTAGGGGTTTCAGTCAGCTGTGGAAAGACGGAAACTGGAGAACAATACGGAGTGATGGGGGTGAGCCTGATTCATTCTTAGGTACGGAGGCAAGGCGCAGTCGAATTGGAACACAAGGCACAGAAGTCGAGCCTGATTGATATGGACGTATCATCAATATGCAAGTAGGCGGGGTTTCCAGTAAGAAGTAAGTCAAAGAAAGCGATATGGTAGATGATCGCCAGAAAGTTTATTGATAGACTTGAAGATCTCGTCGATCTGGGATCTCTCCACCATGTCGTATCGAAATTTTGACAACCTTCTCATGAGGCTCTCTATGGCTTTCAAGCTGACCACAATGGACGTGCGTCCTCCAACGGAAGAGTGATCGAGATGAAATGAGCGAACGGAGAGTCGAAGAGAAGGCAAGGTTTCACTATGACTTCATGCTACCATAGGACGCAGTGCCGCAGATGCAGGTGTGTGTGTCGGGAGTGACAGGTGCCGAGCGCAGTGTATTCTGGTCCAATGATGTTCCACCTGGCAGTCCGAACGGTTGCCAAGCTCATCGGTTTTGCGCGCATGCACAAGCTAGGGCCGCCCAGCCACTTCCCTCACCATGATTGCCAGCCTCCTCCTGGCATGTTGGACAAAGGTGTCGTGCTGTCCCTGCGTGAATAATTAGACCTTGAAATGCAAACAGTGTCTCTCCTGTATATTGCTAGCGACGAGCCCAAAAACCAGACAATCTCGCTGCTTTGTTTACGGCCGCAGCGTCAATTGTATTTTGTTACCTATTATATCATTGTTCGTCTGGTCTGCACGGGCCCCCGCAATCGCTCCCGCAGCCACGACGTGCCCCTGAAAGCAACAGCTTACCCATGGCGCTTTCTTTGCTTGGCGAACTCCACCACGATCTGGCACGCCTCGACCCTCCTGTCCAATTTCCTGTGTCCCGGCCGTGTATCCCACATCCTTATGACAGTCAGCCACCAGTGCCGCACTTCGACCCGTCCGAATATGTACCAAGCAAACAATCGTTGAATCGCCATCATATTCTTGCGGCGGCCGGTCCCATCGCGATTCCCAAGCGCCGACCGCATACCCGGTCCCTCACGGCCTCGATGGCTATTGCGACGATGATTATGCATGAAGATACTGCTCCTAGTTCTCCTCCAGAACTTACCGACTCACGCTCATCCAAATCATCCTCTTACAATTCATCTATCTTTGCGGACTCGACCGCCGAAGACATCAATCATTTTGAAGACATTGCTCTGGAGGATGTGCAGGAGCCTGTTCAGCCAGAAATATACAAAACACGCAGACGGAGTACCGGAAATCGAGCTCTCCCGCCTAAGAATATGGCACAAAGCTCGCCCAATGCCCGTGGAGCTGTGCACACTGCCGGCGGTTTGCGAGATTTGACCAACACGTCACGACCACAATACCCAAGTCTAAAAGGTCAAGTTAATGGGGTCAAGAACGACCAATCATCACTTGGCCTCCCAAATGGGAAACAGATGCGTCGCGGTTTTACCAGCCCATCCTCACCTTCTCTTCCAACCATGATCGGAAGTGGCACCCGATCACGCTCGCCTTCTCCGACTCCCACAAATCAGCTGAACCTCTCGTCCCGAGCTCTCCCCCCTCGTCGGATCCGTACACACTCTCCCGGTCAAAGATTTACTGCTAGACGGCAGTCATGGCAACCAAGCCGGAAATCAGTCAAGGAATTGGAAGCCGAGTATCACGATTCTGACGAAGATGTTCCTGATGATGCCATCATCCATAATGTTCCGCTATCCCCTGGAATCAGCCAGAGATCTACCACTCCGAGTCCGGAACGGAATAGTCCGTTCGCTCAAGATTATCGACTGAAGGGCAAACGTCCATCTGCGCCCACTACAACACAAAGTAGAGAGCCGTCACCACACTCCACAGCCGGACCTAGTTCCTCTCGTAGTATGCCTCCACTTATGTCCGAAAATACACCGGCCCTCCCACCGACTCGCTCCAAGTCTTGGAATATAGCCATGTCAGACCTCTCAAAAGAAGCACAAGAGCTGAGCATTGCTCTGGAAACTCATGCTGAAGAGCTCACATTGTCTCGACGTCCTTCGTACGCGGCATCGGAAAATCAAGAAGACCACGGCGACCTCACGCTGCACCGCGCCAAAACGGCCTCCACCGTCGAACTGCCTCCCGTTCGAAAGGGCAATATCATGATTGATCCACTGCCTATTAGTAAAGAGAAGGAAGCTGTTTTAACTCGGACCAGGCCATCTTGGTTGCCGCCCAAGAGTCAAAAGGAGGAGAAGAGGCATTTGAAAGAGTATCAAAGGATGATGGCACAGTCAGCAGAAGTTGATCGCCGAAAAGCGGCGAAGGTAGAAGCAGCACAACAGCTTTTGGTTGAGCAACGTGGTACCATGGAGAAGATTTGGGAGACACACGTGCTTCAAAATTGGGATCAAGTCATTACCGAGAGAAAAACACGTGAGCTTTGGTGGAAGGGCGTGGCAACAAAGTCAAGAGGAAAGGTGTGGCAACGTGCCATAGGTAAC
Organism: Astrothelium subdiscretum; assembly: GCA_021030935.1. Taxonomy (NCBI): domain Eukaryota; kingdom Fungi; phylum Ascomycota; class Dothideomycetes; order Trypetheliales; family Trypetheliaceae; genus Astrothelium; species Astrothelium subdiscretum. The sequence goes on from JAGFMW010000013.1 coordinate 189,843, forward strand.
GAGCTCGGACTGAATGACTCGAGTTATGAGAAAGCGCTTGCACGCGCGAATGCAATGGACATTGACGACGAAGCTGCTGGTAGAGAAGACACGGCAAAAAGAAAAGAGCACGAGTGGTTCAGAGCCATTAAAAGGGATGCAGCGACCGCATTCCCTGAGCTCAGCATTTTCCAACAGGGAGGCCCTCTACACGAAGATTTAGTGAAGGTTCTCATGGCGTATGCTATGTACCGGAACGATGTCGGATACGTCTACGGCACCCACGTAAGTTTTGCCTCTCCTTTCGCTTGCTTTTCTGTGCTGATGCCTCGGTTCTAGCTCCCTGCTGCACTCTTACTCCTGACTCTGCCATCTCCAACTTCAGTCTTCATCTCTCTGGCCAATTTGCTCAATCGTCCACTACCCTTGGCACACCTCCTCCCGGACCAAGGTGCTCTTGCTCGTGCCCATAGCCTCGTCCTTTCCATGCTATCTTACAAGGCACCTCGGCTCCACCAACATCTCACAAATCCCCAACTGGACCTCCATCCTGGGGAATGGATCGACCCGATGCTACGAAGTCTCTTCTGTGCCCGTCTCGGCGTGGACGAGGTAAGCCGGCTGTGGGACGTCTACGTCTTCGAGGGCGACAAAGTCCTGATCCGGGCTGTGGTGGGGTGTCTCATCAGCCTGGAAGGCAAGCTCTACTGTGATAAGAAAGATATCCTGAGAGTGCTTGGTTGGCCCAGTATTGACGGCACTGCCGATCTCGAAAAGCTGACTTCAACATTGTGGGATGTTGGCACCGAGGAAGACTTTATGAGGGCCGTGCGAGAGGCTGGTAAAGTCGAAGCAGATGGTGCCCGGTCTCCTCTACCCGCTTAATTGTACTATTCTTAATCTTTATACGAAAAGCTGTGCAGGACGCGATGGTTATATCTGTTGTATTATATGGGCTGCTTGAGGCATGTGCTGCCCAATCTGACCCTTTGGATTCCGCCTTCTTCGGTGCTGATGGCAAATGCGTCATGGTTTTTTATTCATACTCTTCTCCGTAGGGCTGGGCAAGAGCAGGCACGCTGATTGAACGAGCGGTCAAGCTGTACATAATGAATGGAAATGAGCTGTATACGATGGCGCGGACCATGTTCTAGGATCCAATATGCTACTTTCACCCTCTACCTGACTAGAGACGCGAATTTGCCAACCTCCTCTGCAGTGCCAGGCCATCCTCTCTTACTTCCCTAACCACGTCCGCCGCCCCCTTCACCTCTTTTACCAATCCTACTCCGGTCCCTGCATAGGTGGCCAAACGTCCGGTTCCTTCTCTCCATCCTTCCTCTCCTGCGTCCCTCTCACTCCCTACAAGCGCCTCCTCATACAACCTTTTGTTCTCCTCCAACCCCATTCCCGCCTCCGCATCCTCCCAACTCTTATTCAACACTCCACGCGCACCATACCGCTCCGGCCACCCACTCGTCCCCCGCAGCTGATCATACAACCCCGTCCTCCTTGTACTCTGACCCCCATCCTCCGCCCGCACCACCGCCTCCCGATACCCCGGACTAATCGTGCTCTCCGGCGTCGCCAACAACCTCGTCCCCAACACCACCCCATCCGCCCCCAACGCCCTCACCGCCGCCACCCCACGCCCATCCACGACCCCACCGGCCCCAACCACCACCGGCATCGCAACCCCAACCCCACGACACACCCGCGCAACCGCATCCCGCGTCTCCGGCAACAGCGTCATCAGCCCAGCTCCTTCGCGCAGTCCATGCCCGCCCGCATCCGCGCCCTGCACGACCAGCACGTCCGGCTTGCACGCGCGCACGGCGGCGAGCGCGTCCGCGACGCTGCCGGTCTGGATCCAGATCTTGGTTGCGCCGGCGGTGGCGGCGCGGGTTGCGGTCGTCCAGGGGACGAGGTCGTCCGGGTGGTGGTGGGGTGCGAAGAGCCAGAGGGCGGCGGGGGGTGGGGTGGTGGGGTTGTTGGGGGGGGAGAGGAGGGCGAGGAAGGCAGGGAGGGAGGCGCCCCAGGTGAGGACGCCGATGCCGAGGGGGAGGATGGTGGGTGGGGTGTTGGGGATCGGGTGGGAGGAGAGGAGGGTGCGGGCGGTGTGGAGGAAGTGGGGGAGGGGGGTCAGGTCTGAACCTGCGCCGATGAAGCCGATGCCTCCTGCGTGGTGGAAAGATTAGTTGAGAGGGAGTGGAGATGGACGAGGGAAAGGAGCGAACCTGCGCGAGAGACTTCAACCGCCAGTGGTGCGAGAGATATGATGCGCATTGGAGCGCCGACGATGAGCGGCGTGTGGGTCCATGGATAGTCTTTTTGGAGTTGCTCCATGCCGACTAGTAGGACAAATCTTGTCGAGTAAGAAACTTACATGAGCCATGATGAGAATTGAAGTTGAAGGAATTAAAGTCACCCAGTAAGCGCGTTGTTTAGTGCCCGAGGTATGAGATGGGGAAATCCGCGGAGCATAGGAAGTGCTTAAAGCCTCTGTCGCTTCAAGGAAGCCCGGTTAGTAAGCGAACCAGGTTTTGGAGCTTCAACATTTTAATGGATGGAATCTTCGCCTTTATTAAATCCACTTTGTTGCACAGCGTCCTTCTTTTTTCTACTCTAGTCTTATTTAATAATATCATCTTCGTTTATTTTAAGTTCTCTCTCTACCCCTGCTGGCCTCTTCCTAGAGTTGGAGTTTTGAGATAGATTTTGAGTAGTCACACGTTGAATATCAAGTGTTGGATTGTAAGAGTGGTGGGAGGAAGAGATGAATGCACCAGACAGGTCAGTGATTCTCAGTTACATTCACACGTCGGGATTTATCACTTTTGGCAAGAACCGTGTATTTCCAGTCCGCAGAGAAAGCATGGCGCACCTTCCTTCCACAGCACCATCATCTCTCCCATTTTTGGTGCTGCTCTTTACAGAGGATCACCCCAGCACGTCTCTCTCAAGATTAGCTGCCCATTTCTATTTGCGACTGGCCTCTGCTTCCGCAACCATGTCTCTCGCTCGCATGACGCGCGATAAAGATCTCGCTGACAATGTTCAACCCAGGTTCGTACTCTTCGTTCCTTCCAAAACCACCGTTTTGTACAATGACACTTCTTAAACGCGTCGCTCTTCTCTTTTCAGCCTAGAATGGAGGAAAGCGCCACTTGGCTAGGGCTCCCTCATATGATCCAGGGCCCATGCAGGATAACCTAGTTTTTTTTAAGAAAAATCAAATCAGTCTGTCATCACGTTATGATGTCTCAATTTCCTGGAGACAATTCAAATATGCCTCATAGCTCGGAAATTGATACTCTAGACAGACATGAGCTCATCCTCCTTGGAGATGGCGAAAAGAAAGTTACTATGGCTATCGAGACTCGTGAGTTGATTTCAATCTAAAGCCTTCAAATTATTGACCCGTCACAACAGGTGTGCCAAACGCAGCAGTCTTCACCTTCAATAAGGAAGACCACACCTTGGGCGACCTTCTCCGCTCTCGTTTACTCAAAGACAATCGCGTGATCTTCTCGGGCTACAAAATCGAACATCCGCTCATTCCTAAATTCGACTTGCGCGTACAAACCGACGGTGATATCACGCCAAAAGAGGCGGTTCTGAACGCTTGCCGGACCCTTGTACAGGACTTGGGTACTCTGAGTAGGGAGTTCACCAAGGAATTTGAACTCAAGAAGATTGCGAGAAACGATGCGGATGCCTGATTTCAGATATCCTACGGACTTCTCAGATGTCCTCAGCATCGGCATGCGTTTGGACGTTGGCGGTGGTCATTTGAATGAGCAGATTCTCGGGCCTACACATTAAAGGCGTAATGAGCTAAAATAGGGAAAATTCATCCTGGGAGATTCTGTTGCGTAGCTTAGCTTTTCTCTGCTAACTCATGCCAATCCACCATTGAGGTGCCACCAGCTTATTTTCCTACCGTTAACTGTATAACGTTATTGACATTCATCTCTGGCCTTATTGCGACGTTTTGCTTGATAGCTAAACATTTATGCTGGGGACCCCAAGTGGTGTTCGCATTACTCTTTCGCCTCGTGCCTATGTACATTTCCGATCCTCCAGAGCGTCACTCGGATTTAGTCGGCGTACAGTTCGAATCTTTTGTATTCCTTCAGACCATCCTTTGAGAGGGTTCGATCGCTCCGATTGTGCCCCCCGGAAACATCTAGGCTAGGACCGCTTTAACCATTGCATACGAGTAGACACTGTAATTTTGGCATGTTGCAGACGTATTCAGAGAAACCTTCAAGATGTGATGGTAGCCATTGCTGGGATGATATCGACAGTCGAAAAAGCTCGGATGTCTGATGACTTCCTCAGAACGGTGTAGTAGAAGCGTCAGGAGGAAAAAAAGATAATTTGTGCGCTAATTGCATGGAGACGCCCCTAGATAGTGAGGCTTGACCGGGAGTACAGTGGCGGTGGGGGCCCTGTGGCTCAGTGGCGTCTGCAGCGCGTATGAGATCGCCAGGGATCGACGTCGGAAGGGAGAATTCCCAGAGAGCCCAAATCGCATGTTTCCTGCCAGATAATTCCTACGTCTTTTCTCAATCTCCTTAATAACCGCGTGCTCCCAATTGCGATCCTTGCCACATCTGTCCAGCATGGGCTTTTTGGGAGCAGTTGCAGGGCCAGTTGGCGACCGTCTTGCGAGTACCTCAATTGGAATTCTTATTGCCGCTGGCTTTGCTTCTTTCGCCGTTCTCGCCATCGTCCTCAATGTCTTGAAGCAATTGCTGTTCCGTAACCCCAACGAGCCCCCAATCGTCTTCCACTGGCTACCGTTCATTGGTAGCACTGTCACCTACGGAATCGATCCCTACAAGTTCTTCTTTAGCTGTCGCGACAAGGTGAGGACCCTCTGGTGCATTGTGAGAGTTATGCGCTAAATGTTCACACAAAGTATGGCGATGTCTTTACCTTTATTCTTCTCGGCAGGAAGACAACGGTCTGTTTGGGAACCAAGGGCAATGATTTCATCCTCAATGGAAAGCACAAGGACCTCAATGCAGAGGAAATTTACGGCCCCCTGGCCACACCCGTCTTTGGCAAAGACGTCGTTTACGATTGCCCAAACTCGAAACTTATGGAGCAGAAGAAGGTGAGGATGCAGAAATCGCTGAGGCACTAATCGAAGCACAATGCTAATAATATGAATACAGTTTGTCAAGTTTGGCCTCACCTCCGAAGCGTTGCGCTCCTATGTCCCTCTTATCGTTGGCGAAGTACACGATTACATCAAAAAGAACCCGCAATTTCAGGGAAATAAGGGCACAGTCAACGTAACGCCCGCCATGGGTGAGTTGGTCCTATTCACGGCTTCGCGCTCTTTGCAGGGTAAGGAGGTACGGGAAAAATTCGATTCGACTTTCGCAGATCTCTACCACGACTTGGACATGGGCTTTTCACCAATCAACTTCATGCTACCTTGGGCTCCCCTACCACACAATCGTCGCCGTGATGCTGCTCAACGGAAAATGGCTGAAACGTACTTGGCTCTCATCAATGAACGTAAAGCTACCGGAGGGGAGAAAGATTCTGAGGACATGATCTGGAACTTGATGTCATCAAAATACAAGGACGGCCGGCCGATACCCGATGTTGAAGTGGCTCATATGATGATTGCTTTACTCATGGCAGGCCAGCACTCGTCCGCTTCAACTATATCCTGGATCTTGCTTCGTCTAGCAACGCGCCCGGATATCACCGAGGAGCTTCTTCAAGAACAGATCGATGCGTTCAATGGCGGCGACGCCAGTAAGCCTTTACCAGAGCTTGCACATGACGATCTGGTAAAATTGCCATTGCACAGCAACGTCGTTCGGGAGACTTTGCGGATACACGCACCAATACATTCGGTTATGCGCAAAGTAACTTCTCCAATGGCCATGGAAGGGACGCCTTACATGATACCAACGACGCACGTTCTGCTTGCAGCACCTGGCGTCACAGCACGCGCATCTGAACATTTCGCTGACCCATTACATTGGGACCCGCATCGGTGGGAGGAGGAATCGTCCGGCGATTCGGATAAAACAGGTACCGTTCGAGCCGCTGCTGTAAAAGATGACGATGAAGAGAAAGTCGACTACGGGTACGGACTCGTGTCCAAGGGCACAGCCAGTCCGTATCTTCCATTTGGCGCGGGCAGACATCGATGCATCGGTGAACAATTCGCTTACGTGCAGCTTCAGACCCTTTTGGCCACCTTGGTGCGGGAATTCAAGTTCAGGAATCTGGATGGAAAGACGGGCATTGTCGAGACGGACTATTCCTCTTTATTCTCTCAACCTAAGCGACCAGCAATCATTGAATGGGAAAGGCGGAAGCCGAAAAAGTAATACACCGTGCAAGCACAGGATAGAGATACTGTACATTCAACCAGCGTCTAGCAATGGTGTCGGGCTGCATTAAGTGAACTTGAAGTTTTGCTAAACGCTTTTATAATATAGTCGGAGTTCTGTAATACAAATTATCGGCATTTTATTTATGTATATTCACGTCTCGTCTCGCCGGGGTAAGTGTTTGGATTTTTGATAGATGATAAGATATGATGTACAGACTACAGAGTACCTACGTTGCGGGCATGAGCTCGTGTAGGTCCTGACCTCTGTGTGTCCGTGCCAAAATTTCAACCCAATTTTTCAGCTTCCCTCCACGAGACCCCACTCGTCCACTTTCTACACATAATGTCGGGCCACATACGATTTCGAGATGACAATCCTCCAACAGCCACGGAATTATCTCCAAAACCTCCTACCCCGGCTGACCCAGAGGAAAATGGCCAGCCCTACCTGGATCCGGATAGCGATGATGATGCGCCGGAAGCTGTGACGCAGACATCAGCACGAGACACAATTAAGGCGGCCAGGCAAGAAGCTACAAGAGCTATACATGGCCAGAGAGCGCAGGAGAGGCAAAAGCGCCAGTCTCAAGCAGATCGATTAAAAGAGCAGGCCGGCATTTCTAAGCGTGGTTTGAAGCGAAAGCGCACAGTTGCCGAAGAAAAGGCCGAAGATAGAAAAGCCTCATCTCCCTCTCAAGATCATGATGGGGACGGGGATGTGGTCATTGGAGACGAAGAACAGCCACCAAAAGTCTCGCGGAAGAAGGCACTTCCAGATCTACTTCCAGATGAGATTCTAGCTGCGGATCCGCCAGTCAGATTACCTACTCCCGAGCCTGAAGATGAGAAGAATATTCCCAAGCAGCCTCCAAGGGCAGTAGATGTGTTGGAGCAGCGATTAGCAAAAGCATTTCATACACCTAAAGACGTCAAGCGTGGTCCAGTGAAGGTTAGAGTACTGGAAAAGAAAAATGCGCTGCTGCCGCCCCGTGCGAACGCGCAGAGCAGGAACTTACTGGATGCGATGCGACATCGCCATGGAGCTCTGGAGCAGAAAGTGGTGAAGAAGGGATTCGCAACTAGGTCCGGGAGTAACAGATGATAAACACAGGATATCTACGGAAAGAGCGAATAATCTACTTTTGAGGGAGCTTTTCACGGCGCCCGCCACCGACGGCTCCATATATTCAAAGGCGGACGAGCCAATATCTGAGGGTTGGACATAGGGACTGATGACGGGCTACAGCTTCTATTTGCTTGCCTATACAGGACGTTACGTATTTGCGTCGCTCATCTCATGGATTCCGCCAGCTGCAACGGGTGGAAGTCAGGAAAAGCTTGCTTCTATTGTTTTCGAACACGTTCACAGCATGGGCTATACTCTCATCCGCTTGCTTCCCAACTGTAATATGAGCATTTCCAACCTGCTACAGATCCAGGAATCCGAATCATGGATTACACTAATTGAAGCCCTGGCTTTTGCTCCGCCTTTATCTGTTCCGGGTCAACGATGATAATCCCCTTCCCCTTCCTTTACACGAGTCAATTAGAGTTCAGGTGGAGGGTTCGATTGGATACTCACATTTTCCCGCTGTGTGCTAGCTCGACTACTTGTTCGATTTTATCAAGGCCGTTAAAAGGATTCGTATGTACGGAGATTTTATGCTTCGCGACAGCATCGAGCATCTCCACCGCTTCCCTCGGCGAACAGATCAACGATCCATGGATCTTGATATCTCGGAAAATGAGCTCTGCGAACGGGACCGAGACCTCGTCTGGCTGTTACGAGCATAGTCAATCAGTCGAATCCCACGAATACCATTAGCGGACGCCATACCTGAGCAATCTGAACCACAAGACCATGTATCCTCGTCACCGCGCAAGCCAGACCCGCCGCCGTCTTCGCATCACTCACATTGACCGTCGCCTCAACTCCCACACCACCCGTCGCCGCCTGGACCCGCTTCACGACCTCCTCCTTCCCCAACCTCGCATCCACCACCACATCCGCCCCATTCTTCCTCGTCAACTCCAGCCCTTCATCCCGCGCATCGATCCCCACCACCCTCAACCCCTTCGCCTTCGCAAACTGCACCCCGAGATGTCCCAACCCGCCTCCACTCCCGACAATCCCCAACCACTGGCCCTCCCCCTCCGCGTGCAGCCCCGCCTGCAACACCCCACGCCACACCGTACTCCCCGCACACGCCAGCGGCGCCGCCGTCGCAAAGCTCACCGCGTCCGGCAACCGCGCGCAGCCCCGCGCATCCGCCACGACGTACTCGGCGAAGGCGCCGTCGGCCGTGACGCCGAGGTTGCCGGCCAGGTGCTGGCAGTACTGCATGTCGCCGCGCGGGCCGGTGCAGTCGGCGCAGGCGCCGCAGAAGTGCAGGCCCAGGCCGCACATGACGCGGTCGCCGATCCGAAACGGATCAGAGGAGGAGGAGGAGGAGGAGACGGAGGAGCCGAGGGCGACGATGGTGCCGGTGCCTTCGTGCGACGCGGTTTGTGGGAGGCGGGGCGGCATGATGATGCCGGACGCGACCATGCCGTCGGTGTGGCAGAGGGAGGCGACGGCGACTTTGACGAGGATTTCGTGTGGGCCGAGGGTGCTGGGGGTGGGGACGGTGTTGAGTTTGTAGGGTTTGTGGAGCTGATGGGTGAGAAATGGTTAGCGATTTTACGGTGATTTTATGGGGGGAGAGGAGGTATGAGGCTTGCGGTGAGGAATCATATTGAGGAGATTAAGGTACCTCGACGATCTGTACGGCCTGCATTTGGTCTGGAATGCCATTGATACCCATCGCGACGATAATAATATGATACCTGTGGTAGTATGAAGTAGCCTATGAATTGAAGGAGAGCCCAGGACGCGGATTCAAATAGGATACTAGGTTACGGCCAAACAAAAATACTCAATTTTCAGTAGACGTCACTTCCACAGACGGGACAATCCGCGGATTGTTTTAAACTTCCCGGACAAGTGGGGTGTAAAAGAATCGATGGTGTCACAGGTACGTACTAACACCGAAGCCACCGCAGCTAACTCCGAGGTAGTGGATCTCTACTGTGTAGATCAATTAAAGTAAGCTTTGAGACACTGACCGGTTCGGAAGATTTTGAACGCCTCTTGACCCTGCCTGAATTAGACTACCCTCCGATCACTGAATCCAAAAGCCGTTCCTCCTTTGTAGTTAGTCTGGCCTTAACGATCCCTTGAGCTAGCCATGCCAACAAAATCTGGTACTTTGTCTGCTTCTGTCCAAAGACCCTACTGAATGCTGTGCAAGCTAGCCATTGTGCCGACTTCCTGCTTACCGCGCACTCGTACTGTGCCCACCGACCTGTTCGTCGTCCACGCCGGCTCATCATATTGAAAGAAAGCGAGATGATGTCTTCGAGAGTCGTGATGAGCAGCCTCGCAGAAGGCTGCTTCGGCGCGGGTAGACTCTTAATATACGCAAAGCACTTCTGCGCCGTCTCCATGTACGAATGAAACAGATTCGAAAGTACGGTCGTGATGGCGTTGAAGGACGAGTCGAGGAACATGCCGTGCATCTGGATTTTGAGCGCGTTGAGCGCCTTGCGCTGAAAGCCCCGGCCGGGCTGCTTGCTAAATTCGACGGTCAGCGTATCGGAGATGGGTCCGAGGTTTCGGGTCCGCTCGCGGTCTTTGCTGATATTGAGAGTCGCGGGGTGTATGAGATTGCCGCAGTAAGGGAATGGGGACTGGCTTGATAGCGTTGCGATTGGGAATCCATTGATCTGGGCTGGGAAGTTGGTGAGTGATTTCTCTGGCTTTACGGACACACCAAAGTCCGGTATGCCGTCATGCATGATCTGGAGGAATTGGTTGGCTTTCTTCCATTGCGTGCTGACAAGTAGGAAATCGTCGATCATCCGCAGCAAGAGACAACCATTGTCCTTCGCAAAGCCGAGGCTTTCTTTCTCAAGCTGTGCATAGAATAGATTGCATAGAATGCTGGATAAGATGGACCCCTGCGGGATGCCATTCTTTTGACGATAATATTTCTTTCCCACTTTAACGATGTTGCGTTCGATATGCTCGCTGAGGAGATCCAATATATTATCTCTGTCCTCGACTGACTGGACGACAGAATCGACAAAAATTGTCTTGGCTCTTGATTCGGACAAACCGTCGTTGAGTATGTCTTGAAAATCATAGAAGTCGTTGCCATTATAACCTTTGGAAATGAATTTCCGGCTTATTTTCGAATAGCGGTCTTCACTGTTTCCAGCCGGTCCCGTGAATAAGGCTTTGAACTCGGCGTGTCGAGCAATTCGATAGTCATCTGCAGAAATGAGTTCTTCCATGAGGGCCATGACTTTTCCTTGAGGAATGCTATCAAAACAGGACCGAACATCAACCTTCGCAAAGTAGAGTGTATTGCCTAGAGCTCCTTCGGACTTCAGTCGATTCCGAAATTCCTTCAGTTTCGGTAACATGTCCCCTACTGAGAACATCGAAGAGCCAACATTGTCTTGGTGAGTATCCTGTTTGGGTTAATACCTCTGTCGATACTATATCCGCACCTCGGTGACTGGACTGACCTTCTCGAACTTGATCACATTGAAAACCGGTTTCATGATCGTATTGATGCTTGATCCTAGGACGAGTTTGCCGTTCTGGCGCCGTTGAATACGCTTCCTCAGATTGGAAATAGGCCGAATCCCGCTTTGCTTGGGTAAGAGCCTAATATGACTGTACGGTAACGGTCGTTTCCCCAGGATTTGGATTGCCTTCTCGGGTTTCAACTCGTCAAACATGGAAAGTTTGAGCTGCAATAAGGAAGGCTCAGATAGCGTTCGCCACACATCTTGCCTAAAGTAGAACAGTTGATTACGATTGATATTGGATTCTGTAACGTAAAAATTGGTACGAATGAGGGGTATCAGGAAAGAATCGAAGACATAATACAAAAACTCCATGAAAACTTCCTTGCGCTTTTGGAAGTCGGTGAGACTTAATTTGGTCTCTATGGATATGCCTGGCGGAGCCAACCATGATATGTAGTGAATCTGAGTTCTAGTCAGCAAGTCCACACAGTCTCCGACATAATCCATCTGAAACAAACCTTTAGCCCGTCGAGTACGTCATGCAATGTGATGCTCTCATACTTTCGAGCTCTCACAAAACGATCGATGCAGAGCGATACTCGTGATCGATTATGAATTGCGTTGTCCCCGTCTCCCCAAAATTCGAGTGGGATGACGTCTGAGAGCGCAGACCGACAGAAGGCAGATACATGTGACGCTGATGTTGCAAATTCTAGGAAATTGACTTGGTCAACATTGCGAGTGCTGTCCCGTGAACCCAAGCTGGCTGGAAGTGGACAATAATGTTTGAGTAGTTCTGTATACGAACATCGAGCGTGAAGCCTTCGGATCTTCGCAACAAGGTCAAATGGCTTTCCTCTCAGTCTTTTCGGCAGCGGAAGGCATTTTAAATCATCGGAACTGGATGGGACCGAGATCGTATTCTCTGCTCGGAGTCGATATTTCGACGAAATTTCATTCTCACGAAGAGTGTAGTCTTTGAAAGCCTGGGCTGTGTCCTTTGGATCAATCTTCGAGGTGAATGCGTTGTGCAAGCCATGTTGCTTAGGGAAGATATAATGCATAATGTATTGTGTCTGTTTGGCATTGTGTAAATCGCCAAAGCGATTAAATACGTCTACAATTGTCATTAGAGATGAGTGGAGTTATATTCGAGATGACTACTCACGCATGTGCGCAAGACCTAGCTTTGCATTACCCTTTCCATTCAGAGCTGGGCGAGCATATAGCATACGATGTCTCACAAATCTGATAGCTCCAGGCTTCTTCATCCGATCATCTACTGGCTTTTTTGGGTTGGCTGAGTCAGAACGACGGATATCCGGGATCAAACCGTGGTTGGTGACTAAGTCGGATGCTCCTGCTTTAGGCAAGGTCTTCAAGTCGGACAATGGCGTACCTATCCCGTGAGCTGTAGAAAAAATGTAGGGTAATCCATTCTTACCAGAAATCTGAGTCAAATTATCGACGCCTTTAGGCGGCTCGAATATACCACAGTCCAGGAGAAGATCAATCATGAACTGCTCGCCGCGCTTGCCAAGCAGGGAGAGTAGCCGGCACCAGTGAGGGCTCTTCACAATCTCAATGTACTGATTTGGATAAAAGGATTGAATGCCAGGAATTCCAGGGACAGCACTGAGCTGGAGGCCCGCCTGGCCAGCAGCAGCAGCTCGTTGAAAACCATGACAAAGGAGGTGCGGAGGGCGACGAAGACTGCAATATTGCCTGAATAGATGCCACACTACGAAATCAACAATCTTTTGAAGTGATATAGGTTAGTCATATTCTTTGTCATTTTAGATATCTAGACGTAGATAGGGTTCCAGCAAGAGCGCTTTACAAACCCACCTCGTTCTGGCTAGAGATGGGACCACCATTGGTACTTTTCGCACTTGAGTCGGATAGCTGTTGTGAAAAGGAGATGAATTGCTGAGCCCTGGCTTGCCGGTTGACAAACGTATTGAGTAGCCCAGAGCCGACGATGGTCGAGTCAAGAAATTGCGCAAATTCATAGTCTACGTTCTCAAAGAGACACCGCTGTCTCTTCTGCTGATTTTTAAGTGTTAATAAGGTATACGTCCGCAGAGTGTGTACTTCAGGATAGAAGTGTTGCAACACGGGATGGCGTGGGGTAGACGCGTCCGGATCACGTCGACGCGCATGATGATCCGTAGATCGTTTGCGAGGAGGCTCTTGATCGTCTCCGACGGTGGAAGGGCGCTTTCTTTTCCTTGCCATGACGTCGGATAAATGTAGATCTAGAGTAGATACTTCATTACGGGGTGTGAGAACGGAGGAGCCGATCTAGAAGGATGGTCGTTCCACCCCAGACGCAGGGGCACTGAACGAGCAAAGAGAGGGTCGGCCCATCAAGGCACTGTTCCTGCGTGTCAGTGGTCGACAGCGTCGCAAATGGCTCACGATGGAAAGTTGGCAGCCGTTGGCGTCACGGGGACGAGCGAGGGGCGAGAATGAGTAGATGAGGGTGTCGCACCGCCCGGTGCGGTGCAACGAGGCAGTGGAGGAGACCAGGGTGCACCAAATAGCAGTACATGCAGCGTTGAGCTGGTGTGGGCGGTAATTCTCCACCAGCAATTCCATCCTCGGGCCTCACCACAGAACTAGAACTCTCCTCCAAGTCGACCCTGTCCTGGAGGCCAGCACCGAGTCTGTCTTCGCTCGCTTGCCCTCTGCTGCCCTCTGCTGCCCTCCACGCTGCCCCCTCTGACAGGCCCGCCCACGCCGCTTTGCTGTTTGCCAGCTCACCGCACCCGTGCAGTCGCCGCCGTCAGCCACCTGTGCCCTCCACGCCGGTCGCAAACCCACTTGAAACCTGACATTCTGGGGTCATAGGTCAATGCATCGTTCCTTGCGCGATACATGCTTGAACCTGGCTCCACTCCTCTGCCCTCTGCTCTCTGCGACGCTGCGTTCGGATGGGAGGCGGGCGGACCGAGTTGCTGCCCTGATGACGTGAAAGTGAGGAAATGCAATCCCATTCCTATCACAACTCCATTGTCCCGCACTCCGGCCGCAATCTAGACGATCCAGATGACTTCTACCGTCCATACCAGGACCTAGCTCAGGGTCTCGATGCTCGCGCTCATCGCCCCGATATCCTCGTCGCCGACCCTCACCCGAACATGGCGACGGTGCATCAGTGGAATTCGCCTGCCCCGGCGCCAAATCGACAGAAGTCTTCCATACCCTCTCCGAATTCGTCCTCTCGGATCTCCTATCGCTCTGCATCTGGTCCGGCATCGAATCCTGGAGCAAGATTGGGGGGGACAAAGTCGAATCCATCACTATCGGCAGCCGGTCGTCGTCAAGGCTCAGTCAAGGAGCTCGTCAACAATTTCAATCAGACTGGCTCGCCATCGGTTCAAACCGCTCGAGCGCAGAGATCAAGGCAAACGGGACCACGTGTTGCTACGTCTGGTACGCCAAGTTCGATCGAGACATTTTCGCCCTTGAGTGACAGTAATCTGTCGCGAAAAGCCCATGATTCGTTTTCTCCTGTCTCTGCGCCCCGCTCTCGTCAAAGTACACAATCCTTTGCACGATACGCGAATGATGCCTTTGACTCGAACTCCCCAGCTCAACGTTCCTTCGCCAACGGTGCTTACCAACCTTTGTTTGGTGAAATCATTCCAAGCAACGGCGGTGTACTCGACCCTGGGTATGGGATACCTTCTTTCGACAAAAGAAGAGAGTCGGACAATGGCGTACCGAGCCCAAAACTCGGCCATGGCCGTAGCCAGTCAAACCAAGAAAGGTCACCGTCGATAGGTTCGGGTGACACTATGGGTGCACTTTTACCAAATACTGCTTATTCTCCAAATGGACACAAGAGAGCACAAAGCGATGCTGGCTCCAACGCGATCCCTCCATACCGTCCCAATGTAGCGAATAAGGGCGGTTTGTCGAAGATCTCGAATGCATTGCAATCGACAACGGCAAACACCCGCCAACATCGATCTCCGCCACCATCGAGAATCCCAATAAGTCGACGACGAACAAGTACCTCCGATTCTGGCTCGTCAGTGCCTTCATCACGCGCAGGCTCGGCGCTTGGACAGTCGGGAACACGCGGTAATTCTCCCGTAGCTGCTCGAAATGCGCAGTCACGGAACGCAAACAGTAAAGAACTCGAACCAGGTCTACGCCCCTCTACACCTCCCACCAAAATATCGGTCAAACGGTACGATGCAAGTCCGAACAAGGCGTCAGCCAACAGCCCCACTCTCAAGGCATATATCTCTGCACCAGCCGCAAAGAAATCTCCTCCACTTAGGAGCTCCCGCCCAAGGCAACCAGTCTCTGCCGCCTCTACTTCATCCTCACGAGCAAAGATTTCCGAGCGGTTTGGCGCGGCGACGCGTGGGACCTCAGCTCAGAGGAAGGACAGGTCAAGACCAAAACATTTGCGGGATATTGGGGAAATCGATTTTGCTGGAAGGCGAGCTAGGATTGAAAAGGCCATGTCTCAGAAAATTGAGGAAGATGATTTGCGAGAGGCTGCGAAACAGGCGGCTGAAAAAGCTGCGCTGCCGGAGAGGAAACCTAGCGTGCTGCAACGGTCAGAAAACCAGAAACCACCCGAAATCAATCCATCCAAGTCGAATGATGAACCATACCATGTACAGAACCTGGATCCGCTTTCCACAAGGGCCGACTCTGAAACAGTACCTCGACTCTCTGTCGCTGTTGATGGTCTTTCCAAGTCGCAGTCTGAGGAACCCACGACTGGAGCCACAGAGTTTGAAACCGACGATTCTCCCATCCTCGGATTGCCGGGAACGTTTCCTGATACTGACCGAAAGCCGTCGCCTCCACCTCAAATACAATTCTCCGATTCCCCCTCCAGAGATGCTCCTTTTTCTGCGGCTTTTGACCAGGGCTTCAGAGGCACTGATCACCCTCCACGAGTCCAGGATCAGCAAGTTGCGACATCGAATATCGAATCTCGGCCCATGCTTGAAAAGCATACATCGAACGGTGTACAGAGTGAATTTGGAGGGGTTTTTGGTGATGATTCGGAATCAATCCGGATAATGTTGGGAGCAACGCCGGCTCTGGAACGCAATGAGGCAATTTTCGTAGATTCTGGATATGGGCATGACCAGAACAAAGATCACCATCTCACCTCTGGCGAATCTTCAACACAGGGCGTGTCCTTCCTTGATGACGGCCGGGATCTCTCCGGCGAAAGCGTCACCGACCTTGAGTCGTTGCATCCAAGCGATTCCGCGAGCATTGCGGCCCGCAACGATGGTAACTCGCACCATTCAGCATCGCGGCCAGTTTCCCGTCGCTTGACCCTTGACGCAGAGTCGGTTAGTACGATTAACAGGTTACTGGGACAATTTTACGATTCAGGACAAGCTACGCCTGGGTTCTTGAAAGAATTTCAGCGTGAAGTCGCAAAGGCGTCCCCCGATCTAGCACGAAAGCTTGACTCGGAGCCGGAACAAGCGATCCAGGCTTTCTTCGAAGGTCTTTTCCATGAAGCAAATACCAATTCTGGAGAGGTGCAAAGCATGCGAGAGCTAGAAGAGTCCGGTGAATACGGACGTGTTACTCGGTTTGACACGGATGACGCAGAGTCAGTGAATGAGCAGCCCGGAACGGCAATAATATATCCCACAACAAGCCGCTACAGCGGCGAATTGTACCCTTCATCTTCCACCGTCGATCTGCAAGCGAGTCCGGGCGTCGACATGCCTCGTGGAGATTATAGACCACCCCCACCACCGAAAGATCACGGGTACTCCCCATCCCCACGATCTGCTAACTTCCCCATATCCCCACCAGCTGTTTCTGTACCACAGCAAAATATTACGTCATCACGTGTGCAGGACCAAGCTCACCAGGCTACTGTGCCCTCGCGAGAGGGAAAGGTCGATGACCGTGGACTCGCGATCCAAGTTCAGCCTCCACCGCAAGACTCACCCACAATTCCTGATACGCTTCCGCCGCTCCCTGCCCATCAACCTCCTCCGCCGCCTTCGGCCCCGCCTTCTGCTACCGACTACAACTTCGAACCCAGTGATAGAGACTCTCCGATATCACACAACATTCACAATGTCAGCATACTTCCCGACGCGTTAGCGCATTCAATAGCTCCATCGCCTGGGCCAGTTGAGTTGAGTGGTGACAGCAAGTCTGGCGAGGTCGCCATGTCGATGAGCTCTCGAAGTTCGCCCAGAAAGGGATCTGTTGAGCATCCGGAAGGTCCGCCACAGGACAAGACCACCTCTCCAACTCCCGACCAGCAGAGATTGAAGCAACGATTACATGTTATCCAAGAGATCGTTACTACTGAAAGCTCATACTGCCGCGACATGAGAATCGTTGAAGATATATACAAAGCCACAGCTTCCGCCTGCAAAGATCTTAGCAATGAGGACGCCAAAGGGATCTTTGGGAACTCGGACAAGATTTTGTATTTCGCGGAAGACTTTCAGATGGCACTTCGAGCAGCTGTCAAGCCAGTATACAGTCCACCAAAGGATCCTAGATGGGCAACGAAACGCGTAAGCCTTTCAACCCCTAACAGTAGAGGCACTGATCATTCGAGTCTACAGGGATTTGAAATGCCTGACGATGAGAATGACCGCAAGACTCGTATTGGGTGTGTTTTCAATGAGCATTTGCCCAGGATGGAGAAAGTTTATCAGGATTATGTCCTGAATTACTTCTACGTGGATGACCGTTTGCGAAAACTCGAGGCCCATTCAGGTGTTACTATATGGCTAAAAGAGTGTCACGAATATGCACGCGACATCACAGACGCATGGAATTTGCCGACCCTGCTCATCAAGCCCTCGCAACGGCTTCTCAAGTATCCATTGCTTCTGGCCGAACTCCTCAAAGTCACACCCTCGGATCATCCCGACCATGACGAGTTGAAACAAGCGCTCGAAAATGTCAAGAAAGCTTGTGATAGGATTGATGCTGCCAAGGAGAGATCCATTCTTATCGACCAAGTAGCGAATCGTAAGCGAAAGGATTCCGATGTTCGCCTGGGTTTGACCAAGGCTTTCGCGCGGCGTACCGAAAAGCTCAAGCAACAAGTCGGTCTCTCGGACTCCGTCGAAGACTGGGAGTATCGTAAGATTGAGCAAAAATACGGCGGTCATGTCTTGTGGAATGAGTGCGTCAGAAGAGATGCGGATCTCTGGGTAAAGGATCTTTATAGCAGCGTAGAGCGTTATAACGCCCTCGCTGTTGCTATGGAGTCCATGATCGACGTTTGTCCAAGTCAAAATCCTGAAATCGAAAGCAAATGGAGGAAATTTGCTGTGGTCGTCCGTGAAATCACCAGCATTGCTGTGCCTGAACATGTGAGTACAGCGTACGATTTGAGAGTAGTGTCTACTAACATGGTATAGATCGCCGCTGTGGGCAAGAACGTCTACTCGCCGGTAGAACAGCTCAATAAGATCCTCGGACATGTCTCTAGTCTAATGGAAAAACGAAAGAAACGCATTCTGGACTATGCCAAATATAAAGCTCTCCAAGACCGAGGTGACAAGGTGGACAAGAAGACTGCCGAGTTAGGTAAGCAGTGGATGGCACTGAATGAAACCCTCAAAGATGAGTTGCCAAAGCTCTATCCATTGATCAAGAAGACCTGTCGTGAGTGTGGCTTGAACCTGACACGACTCATGATGGAGTGGCACTTTGTCGTGGAAAATAAGTTGAAGACGGTTTTGGAGGAGCAGCAAATCCCCAAACGTATTTCCGAGATTGAACCAGCATTCAAGGGAGACCACGATATTATCCAGGCGCAACTCATCTCCTTGGGTATCTGCAATGGCTCTCTCCTTGCAGATTCCTCCAATTTCCTGTCTCCTACAACCACGATGCGAAGTGGATCCTTGAACGGGGAGGGATCGCCAATGCCGATACCTGAACTCAGTACTAAGTTTCCTGGCGCTTCAACGTTTTCGCCCTTTGCAGGCGCTCCAGCTACAACTCCTGGTGTTGATAGCCAGCCGCAGCAGTCGCCGCAATATCGGTATCGCGCTAATTCAAATGTGTCCAGCCGTGGCCCCTCTACTCCAGCCACAGCAGGAGCTTCACGGAACCTTTCAGCTACAACTCCGATGGGCTCTTACTTCCCCCCGAGGCCTTCAACAGCTACCGGTCACCACTACGATGCTGGATCACCCGAAGGACATCGTCTGAGCACTGAGCATAGCAGCAGGACTAGGCCAAACTCGGGTTCCAATTCCTTCTCGAGCTCTGCAGGTCAGCGACAACAGTCGCAGACGACCACACCTGCCACGCGATCATCAGCGGTTTTCTCTTCCGCGATGCCAATGCCGGATTCTCCAGACTATCAGCAACATTTCCAGGGTCTAACCTCGGAAGACCCGAATTCCCATGATCCGCAAGTCCTCTTCCTTGCGGCGAGTCTATTCGAGTTCAATATCGATCGAGCTCGAAGAGAAGGCGGCTATCCCTATTTGACCTACGTCGCAGGCGAAGTAAGTTTATAATAGCCTTTGCACAAGCATAATTTCTTTGCTAATCTGCTCTAGGTCTTTGACGTCATTGGCCAAAAGGGCGAACTCTGGCTTGCGAAGAATCAGGATGACGCCTCTGGCCAAATTGGCTGGATTTGGGAGAAACATTTTGCTCGACTCCCTCCGCAATAAACGTCCAATGACTTGAACCCTTGACCTACTTTTCCTTGATCTTCCAGGACGATCCTCTAGGTACCGGATCGTACACGATTTCTATGTCAGCATTTGGATTTCGAATGGCACTGGAGTAATCGGAGACGGCTGTGGAACTCACCATTTCGAAATTCACCTTTGAGCGCGGCGTTTCGAACGGCAGGTAATGTATACGCTTTAACGTAGACTAGACTTTTCTTTGCCTCTCACCACACTCTTGAGTCGCAAGACGTCTTTCAGCGGTGGATGGAACAATGACGATGCATCGAGCAGACCAAAAGCTTGTGTCGTCGGACATACGTCAGGGCGGACGCTTTTCCTTTATTGAGTTTTTCTTTGATGGCCAGGTAACTCTTGTATCAATGTCCGGTGTCATGTCACCCTTGTGGATTTGCCCTTTTCTTATTTGGGGGAAAATACGGTTCTGAAGTGGCCAGGTTCTAGTCTGGTGAGATAGCATGCGCATCTAGGGTGCTCTTCCTCACGGACCAGTAGAGCAGACTTCTACGTGCAATCTCAATCAAATCAAGCAAACAACATCAATGCTAGGGCTCCACTGAACTTCCCGTTTTAGTGCAGCCTCTCTTTATATGGGGTTCGGGCCTTGTGATCAGCTATTACAAGATCCATTTGGTCCAAGTGTGATCCTCTTTCTACTGCTCTGCCAAAGCACCTCCTTAGTAGTCTACTGATAACAGTGATCTCTTCAGCTGAGCCTCGATTGGACGGAATCCGATCTACTGACTTGCAGAAGACCGTCCGGCACGCATGAGTGGACTATTTCGGGGTTAGCAGAAGCCAACTGCAATTGACTTAGAGCTGCAAGACTACAGCAGGTACGTTAAAGCCAAGTGAAGTTAACTTTGGCATACAAGGCTACGCACATTGAGCACGGTTCTCTTTCTACTCTTCCACGACTGATTCCCGCAGTGACTGGAATTCTCCGAGCATCCACGCCTCGAGAACATCGGCCGGTCGTGCGCTCTAGCTTTCACCAGGACTCTCCAGCTTTCCTCTCTCTCACATTGACCTCAATTTCCACTGTGGATCACTGGATTCTGACGCTGGGACCTATTTATGATCCACTGCATGATAGGTCATCTATATGTAAGGTTCTTGCACAAGCTCTTAGCAGGCTTCGCCGTCACGCTCATTCAATTATCTCCACAGTGCGGATCTAAGTTCACACTTTACCTTCTCTCTATTTTACAGGCTTGATGAACTAAATATTGCTACCTTTTCAGAAGCACCAGTCGTTGTCTTATTCCTGATAACGGCTCTTGGAATTGACATCAGTATTCCAATTCATTTCTGCTACCAGCATTTCTTCACCAGCCAAAGATTCTGGGGCACCTATTCTACGTGTCTCCTTCCATTTGAAGTAGACCCGATCATTGAAGGAGAGATGGCGAATAACTTCACCATGGAAGGCGGGCAGGTTTTTCTGCTTTTCGCCTTTCTGCTCTCAGCGACTCTATCATGCCTTCTCGGTTTGGCGATGGGTCTATTCTTCACCAACTCATTAGCCGCACGTACCAATTCTGGAACTCAACTAGGGCGTATTCGAGCATTGCTGGAGCCATTTGAGACCTTCGAATGTGGTTCCCTTGGTCATACCACCGATCCCAGCTTACTGGCCCTAAAGGTCAAGCACGATTACTTAAAATTCAAGCTGCTTCTGGCGAAGCAGGAGGTTCAAACCCTGAAGTTCAAGCGTCAATCGTCATCTAATGAGCTCATTGAGAAAGATGTAGTAAAGCAGTCAGAGGGCTTCGGCAATGCAATCGAGCGCGGTCGGCACGAAACGATATCGATCGAGAACCCGAAAGATCCCATAGCTGTTGTGACTCAAGACCTACTTGCGATCGACGATGATAGTGAGCACTGGTCTCGATCCACCCTGACGCCTGTAAAAGGCCAGGTCCACGGTCATGGGATGAAGGCGTCATCATTGTCCGGGCCCTCACAGACTTGCAAGACTCAACCTTCTCCCTGTCAAGATGATCATGACGAGAGTCCCGGAAAGTATGAAAGTTCTAGCTCAGAATGGAAGCCAGAATTAAGCGAAACTGTCAGTCGCACTGCGATTAAAGTCCCGAAAAATAATCATACCAGTATCTTTGATCACAGCGACGCAGATATGGCGCTGTCTCGACCCGCCAAGGACGTGGGTAATGGCCCAAGTGAGAGGCATGCTGTCCTCCAAGATGAGGCTGCTACTGAAGAGCTTCTGGACCGTTGCCACACCCGCTCATTTCCTCCGGTACTCGCTTCTGCATACCGCATGAATAGGCAAAGAAAGGCCAGCACCTTTCACGATTCGTACCAATCTGTAGATGATTCGGAATCCACTCCAAAGCGGCAGATCCCCACTGGTCCACGAGGTATGCGCGCTTCCAAATGGGCCGCCGCCCCGCATGAGCCAGAGGACAATCCCCATGCTCCGCTCATGGTCTCAACCACAATACCACTTCCCGCTGTCACTTCTGACGCTGGTTCGGCTGCTCCGAAGATCGGGCAGTATCATTATTCTCCATATGCGTATAAATACCCGTGTCATTACATGCCGCCGCTTGATATCCCTAGGGATGAGCTGCTCCGTACGGTTACCATATCGGGTCTTCCAACAGAGACTAATCTAACCAACGTGATGGACAGGGTTCGGGGTGGTCTTGTGGTGTCCTGCATGCTCCTCAATACGGTCACCATTACAGGCACGAACACTGCGATGATCACGTTCTTCCAGGGAAAGAGTGCCGGGAAGTACGTGAAATTTGCTACTGCTCATGCAGACGAGATTTTTGAGTTCGAAGCGGCAAAGCCGTCGAAGGTCATGGTCTCGCTGGTCCAGACTCCGACCGCACACGACAAGAGCCTTTTCCTTGGGATCGCCCGTGAGGGATGGAGTCGCCACTTGGTGCTCCGAGGCATACCGGAGACCATGAGCCTCGGTATGATCCGCTCGAAGCTTGGCCCTGCAGAATGCAAAGAATGTCGAAATGGCGTGTTGAGCATCTGGCGTGAACGCGACGCTGGTCGCACCCGAGCTGGCGATACGAGTGATGAGGACAGGACAGACTATGTTCACATCCTCTTTACGAGCATCGTGGCTGGGATGCAAGCATTTGCAAAGATGATGAGTGATGATAGAACAGTACTGGGCCGCTGCCAAAGCTGGTGCGACAGAGATCCTTGCGAAGCCCCGATTGAAGAATTGATTCGCGGAAAAGAGGTTGCTGCTGGGGAGAATGGGCCAGATGAATTCAACACGGAGCTTACCAATGGTAATGGCAAAAGAGCAGAGGTTATCCCCGTTTTGGCCTTCACAGGTCACGGCAAGCGAGACTGTGCGCCTGGGTCGAGGTCCGAGGTTAGTGATAAACTGAAATCGATGGCCCATTCCGAGCTCTCTCGCAAGGAAGACAAAATTAGCAAAATGAAAAAGGACAGAGAGGGAATGCACCTAGGGGACAATCTCGAAGAGGACAACGTCGCTGAGAATGGGGGGAAAGACATATTCAATGTCAATCTTCATTCCCTTTACCACAGAGCCAAATCTACTCCCTTCAAACCATCAGACAGCAAGTCCACCCCAAGCACCAGTATGGATCTTCTTTCTACCGACGACAACCTCGAAGCTACTCTGACCCCGCCTGCGCCGTCTAGCGCCCTATCTCAGACTAATCAAACCCCAGTTGAGGAGAATGGCATTGTTCCGGGCCATTCTATCCGCACCAAACACTCCATTTCAACCCCTCTGGACGACTGGCTGGCTCACTACGAGGCCCGGGAACTGAATGGTGGATCGATGATAGGCAACGGACTCGAACCTAGTCCACATGCAGCTGCTATATTGTGAGAGTGCTCTCGCACGAAAAACTCAGTTGGCAGCCGTCATGTGCCGATACGAGCGATGGGGCATCCCATGATGCCAGCAAAAGGGACGAGGAGGCATGTGCCCTTTCTTGCTCCTAATCCTCAGACTAATAATTGGGATTTGGCCAGCACCTGCAAATCTTGAAATTTGAAATATTGTAGAATTGGGCATTTCAATAAGTGGGATCGGCATATCTGGGAGTTGGGGGGTTTCTTTGACTTGTAGCGTCGTGTGCTCTTTATTGAGGAGACACTCAGCATTCTAATGACGGTGATGATGGCTTCTTAGGTTAGCTTTTGCAAGCATCGAGCATTGACGATTGTAATCCTCAACTTCATGAGACGTTGTAAAGAGTATCATCGTAACAGGAGGAGCGGTATGGCTTCAGACGTACTGACGTGCAACTAAAGTACATCGCCCAGCATACTAGGCGCAATTCCAATGAAGACCAGTAACACATATGAAGAAGTTTGGCTAGCCGGCCCGCCATAATCGTGAGGCGTGCTTTTCGATTTCCTGGACTTATTCCGCTTTATGCTCTCAACCACAATCCCAAAAAGCCCAATTCTTGCCTACCTAGTAAGACACGCCGGCGCTCTGATATAATACTCTCCTGAGTATTCCCCTCTCAAAGCTCTTCACAAATTCAAATCAAATTCTTTTGCCTCTTCAAATTAAACGCCCTCTGATCCTTCAACCACCGCCTATAATCCTTAACCCCTCCAATCTTCTCTCCATAGTAGTCCGGCACAGGATTCTGCACCGACGAATTCGCCGGGTCGGCACGATGCTTCTTTATCCGAGCAAAGAACTCTTTTTCTTTCTACGCAAAACGGATTGATCGTCAGCAAATATCCCCTTCCATTCCAGATTTTTTTCCAGAGAAAGAAAAACAAAAAAAAAAAAAAACATTCAAGGAAAGGAAAAAAAAGGAAGGAAGGGACAACAACTCACCGCCTGAAACTCCCTCGCCCCCTTCCCCAACACCGCAACCCGAAACAGCGCCTCCCCGACCACGGGCCCGCCCAACCACCCGACGACCGCGCACCCGAACGTCTCCAGCCCGAGCAGCAGGAACGGATCCAGCCCGAGCGTGGCCGCGCCCGGCAGCTCGGCCAGGTCGAGCGTCGACAGGAACGCGACGCCGCCGACGAAGCACAGCCCGGATCCGACGATCGACGCCGACAGCGTGATGTACCGGCGCCGCTTGCGCAGCCGGAAGAAGTCGTTCCAGGGGAGGAAGGGGGTGCTGGTGCTGGTGCTGGTGGGAGAGGGAGAAGAAGAAGATGAGGGGGACGAGGGGGAGGGAGGAGGATGGTTTGCGGCGGAGGCGGCGGGAGAGGAGGGGGAGGGGGAGTGGAGGGAGGTGGTGAATTGTCGTGAAGATGGGGAAGTGATGAGAGCGGTTCGGTTTTGCGGTGGGTCACGCTTTGTCAAGCAGATCGTGGGGCGGAGGCGGAGGCATGTTGTTCTCTTGCTGGAGAGGGAGGAGAGGCTTGGAGCTTTGGAGGATGTGGTGGAAAAGGCGGCTTTGGGAGGAGCGATGGCTGGTTTCTGAGCGCGACAGGTTTGAGCTGCGGCGCGGAATGGAAGTGAATTCGCGATAAGCATGTTGATTGGTGAGCTCGAGCTCCGAGACGGGGGATTTGGTAGAGGTCTGGAGTTGAAGGTCGGAGGTTGAAGGTTACGTCAAAATAAATCAAGGTTGCGCACAGACCGCGACGACTTTTGTAGAGCTACCGATACCAAGGTAAGCAGCTTACCGACGGAGGCACGTATCGAATGATAAAACTGATGCTACTATTTGGAACTTAGATGTGGGCTAAGGTCTTAATTGGCCATGCAGAGGACGGTTAATAATTAAATACGATAGACACAATTGTGCCGCAACTGGGGTATGTCTAGATCTAGAGACAGCTGTATTCGTACCGAAAAGCATTCGTTTGGAACATGTCCGCTCAGATGAAAGTTCCGAATCCAAGGTTTCAAATAAATCTGTACAATTGGCCTCCCTCACATAAAGGAGCTTTCAGTCTCCATTCGTTGCCCAAAACGCCGTCATTCGCCATCGCTATTCGGGTCTAACCAAAATACTCTCCGTTGACGAGTGTAAACCAAGGCCTCCCAGTTTCCCACGATTGCTGCATTATCTTACGGGCTCGTTTCCACTGCAGCAGGATGATTAGAATGGTGCTCTAGGACTCGTGCAACAAAGATAGCCACTTACGTGTGTCATGCCGAATCCTTCTACACTGCGCACCCGCTCCAATATCTTCTGCCGATGATCTTGGTCTAGAGCATCGCATCCTGCAGTGAAAGTAGGCAGCAACAGACTTGCTTCTGCTGAGCTGCCTCTCCGCACTTTGCACAGCGCAGAGACAATGCCGCTCACACCAGCCTGCACAACCGGATCTGCACATGGGCGCCCGAGCACTCGTCGGTACAAGTGTATCAGTCCGCAGAGATGGAAAGCCTCGTTGGTAGCCTGGGCCTCGAGCGAGTCTTGCTCCGGGTCGCGTTCGTCCCGAATCTCGACTTCCAGATTTGTTGCTCGAAGTGGTAGAGGAGGGGCGCCGTGCTTGCACTCGCTGATGACACATTCGCGGCCTTTATTCAATTCTCGCTCCAACTTCTCGGCGGCAGCCACGATTTCAAATGACGGAGTCCAGTCAGATTTGATGATGCCATTCTCGTCTATGCGATCATTATCACATTTGCGACTGAGCTCCGCCACGTGGGCCAAAAGACCCATCACCCTGAAGGTGAATCCCATCAGACAGTCAATCTGCTGGTCGTCGCCGGGAAGTTCATAATCATATGACCACGTTTTGGCTTCGAGTGGTATGTTGTTTTTGCGTCCGCTGAGCGCGCCGGTGATGT
This sequence comes from Astrothelium subdiscretum, assembly GCA_021030935.1. Classification (NCBI taxonomy): domain Eukaryota; kingdom Fungi; phylum Ascomycota; class Dothideomycetes; order Trypetheliales; family Trypetheliaceae; genus Astrothelium; species Astrothelium subdiscretum. The sequence goes on from JAGFMW010000013.1 coordinate 216,214, forward strand.
CGATATAAGCATACCATCGACTAAGGAAAAAGGTCTCGGTATCCTTCCTGTGTATATGTCGAGGTCCACCGCGGGCCAGGATAAGAGAGCGTGCAATACCTAAGTGAACTAACCAAGTTATGTGAACATCAAAACAGGTGGGCGCCATTATCTCCAAAGAGGCGAGCATAATAGCGGTGGCCAAATTTGCGTTGATGGCGGCCTCTGAATGGTCATCGAGTCCGAGGCGTAGATTTTTGAAAACGTCTTGAACCCAAAATGCGATTCGAGTCGTTGGTTCGTGGTGGTTCAGAAGCCGAGCTCGATGGCTTGCAGAATAAGCGAGCAGGAGATTGAGGAGATTAGCATTTTTGATGGCCACTAAGATACGAACATCAACAAGAAATTCCACACGACGTTTCAACAATGACTTACTGTGAGGTAGAATATTTCTGAAGGGATTGGCTTGGCAGTCGTGGGGTACTAATATTCGAGCTGTATGATTGAGAAAATGATGGAAGTACAACAAATTCATCGGGTTGTCAAGAAGCTGAGGTGGCAGAGGTTCCAGACTCTTAGGTATTCTGATTGGCACAGGATGTGCGTAATAGCCCTTACGTGCGAACGTGACTTCTTTCCGTTGTTGTGGATTGGAGTTGTTTTCTGGCATTCCCTCTTCTTCATCATTGGGTTGAAGGGTTGGGAATGACCTGCTCCTAGCCGAGGTCGTAGGACTGTGCAGACCGAATGCACTCTTATCATCGTTGTGAGGCATATCCATATCAGGGTGGCCTTCGTCGAATCCATACATTACGGAATCGTCAGCATCATCGGGGAACGGCCCTTGGCTGGCCAAATTGTTAAGGTTGACCAGATTATCTCCTGTGCCCGGAGGTCCAGAGAGAAGTGAATTAACGGAGAGCCGTCTGAAATCTGGCGGACCATGGTAAGAGTTATTCCTCGACCCCATCTTCAGTGCATTGTCATCGGAAGCTGTAGATGATCCTGGTGTCATCGGTGTGCCGACGAGACTGCTGTATGGACTATATGGCGTGAGCATAGATTGCCCTGGTGATTGCACGTCTGACTGAAACACCGTTGCCGAGCTCTCTGATTCATATCTAGTTGGCGGTGGTCCTTGACACTGAGGAGCTATATCATTGTTCGAACTCATTTTCATTCTTTTCGACCGATGCTCGGCAGATAGTCCGATGTCACCATTGCCTTTGAAGACATTTGTAGGTGTTGCGCTTGAGGGAGCGCCACGGAGAGGAGGTAGCATAGGAGCAGCGCCCGTGGCCGCTTGGTTTGATCCGGATGCTTCTGATGTCGCTATAAGTTCTGCGCCCGGCGTATTCGGAGACGGATAGTCCGCCGATGTACGAGAGACGTGGGTACTTGTCCTAGCCTCTGGTGCGATAGGAATAGCGTTCGTCGAACTGGGCATCGCCTTTTGAAATGAGGCCGTAGATTGCGGATCCGAGGTAGGCGCCCCATTGGGCAGGGCTCGACTATTTCCTTGCTTCGCAATCATATCAACAAGGTTGGGATCAATCATGGACCCGTCTCCCATTGCCTGCAGAGGAACCGGCATAGTTGATGCATGACCAGCCTGCTGGTCAGTAGATCGAGTGTTTTGAGAATCTGCTGAGCTGACGGAAGTCTTCCGCGGCCTCGGTGCTGTAGTGATAAATTGTGCCTGCTGGAAGCCCATAATGACGCCGACGCCCGGAACCTCCGTCGAGTTGTCTTCATCTTTATTTTTCGTCCGACCGCCCCAGTTGAGTCGTATACTGTAGTCGCATGCCTCGCCTTGGCGCTCGCAGTTGAGGCATCGTGGTTTTTCCTCGCCGCTACCCATCACATGTTAGGACATTCGTATTTTGTTCACAAGGTGCTGGCGTCCATACCATTTCACTTTCCGCGACTTACAAGGCCTGAAAGTATCAGCTGTTGTCCGACGTCTCCTGCTTTGGAAAAGACACCAACGTACCAGCATCCATTCCTACTTCTCCTCTTAGGTTCCGGTGCACCGGCTTTCTTTGGCCGTGGCATTGCAAGGCGCACGTGGGTCTTTGACCATTTCAGTTGAAAGAAGACTTCTTGTATGATCTCGAAAAGGAGCACAACGAACAGATGGTTCACAGCAAAGCGCAGCAGTCAGGCAGGTCAAGTCTACACCAGGCCAAGTCGCATCAGCGTCAGATCCCCGACGTACAGTATTGTGCAAATGTTGCCGTCAAAGCGCGGGGAGATGGTCGCTGTCGATCGTCGCTGGTGATTGGGCCTAAACCTAGACGATAAGACGATGCTTATCCCCGGTTCGTGACGCCGGCATCCTCCTCCACAATTTTCCTCAGCGCTGCTTAGACTGCTGCTAGATCTGGTATTTGGCGGCGCCTCAGGGAGTCCCATGTGGAGCACTACACTGCGAACCCAGGGAAACGATGCAAATTTACCGAGGTCGGCGCGCCAGGACGCCTAAACTGCATCAGCGGCGTTCCAACCCGGCTCCCTGCTTGCCAGATCCGCCCACGGCGGTAGTAGCCGCAAGAGAATTGGGAATCGATGGTGCGGAAGGATCTGCCGAAGAAGTAACCATTACCGTAGTAGTCGAAGGCGATACCATCCTTCGCAAAGCCACTTTTGCTGCCATGGGCTTGTCGACCAAGGGTTCAGCCCTGTCTAGTGCACGATAGGAGGCCTACCTTCTCACCTTCTGACGAACTAAGGTATCTTCCTGCTGCACGTACCCTTTGATACATCGTCCTCCGACGACAACAATAATCCTTTCCAAAAGCTCGTCCCCGTCTACTAAAAACATCTCACTACAATTCCCATTGAGAAAGCTTTGGCGCGGTCTAATTGAATTCGAGCGCTCAAACGAGAAAGAAAGTGGTGTATCAAGACGGCCTCCTATCTTCGATGTTAATAGTACGAACACGACGAAATGATGCTCTAATTCAATGGTGATTTGTACAGAAATGCTCAAGGCTCTCCGTAGCTTACATGATTGCATCTCATTTAAGTCCTGCCGCCAGCTCCGTCAATTCACTGCTCCAGAGATACTTTAATTCTTACTGGCTCGCATGTTGATCTAAAACGTCCCAGCTGAGACCCTTTTGCCGTCATGATCTTAGCTCTGTGAATGCAGAGTTATTGTTCAATTGCCATAGGAAATAGAGAGCGAGCGGCAGTCAAAATAGATTATCTGGGAAAGGTCTCCGCCAGTCCAGCGTCACAAGAAAAAGAGGCAAGTCACTGCAAGGTTCTAATGAGCAGCACTTACTACTGAGGAATATCTTTTTCAAGCCAGCACAAGCCAGCACACAGCTGGTAGTTGCAATGAGAATTGTCAGCGGAGCATAAGGCCTCACTTGAGAGATCTCCGCATGCAAATGTTAATAGCCAAGACGGTCTCGCGATGGGGGATCATCCAAACTCTGAAGTGTTGTGCCTGCGGTGCCTGGTTCCCCAAACACAATGGTTACTTGGACGTTTCCGAGCACGCCTGGTTCAAATATTGACGAAGTTGTCAAAACAGTTCTCGTGTTTTCCGAAGTCTAAACAAAGTCGGCCTGCTAGAATTAGTACATTCAGAAAGCTTTCATGACAGAGTTTGCTGTGCTCGTTTGACTTTGGTACTCGATGAATCCGTAGACGGGAAGGAATCATGCGCCACATCGCGGACGCAGGCGACAACGCATGTGGCGAATTGCCAACCGCTCTTCATGTGCTGAATCTTACTCCTTGAAGTCACATCTCTTTGAATTTACGGACGAGTGAGTTTTGTTCTTCCAGCGTTTAAAAGTTGCTCGGCGTCGTGCTTCTCTCTCTTATTTTGCTATCCTCTAGTACAAATAAACATGAACTCCGACCATGTGGCTCGCCAACTGGTGCAAAGGCACCCCCTGCAAAGGATTGACTCTCCCTCTCGAGGCTTCTCGGCTTTTGTCCATGTAAGTCTGCAAGTCACTCCCTCGTGTCGAATCAGCGCAGGTGCTGATTGTCTGACAGGCTTTGGGTCTAGCCAGCTTCTCTTACTCCTTCCGCTATCTTGTCGTCACTCCGAATCCAGTGTATGTGATTTCGTCGAAATAATCTCCGAGCTTTTTCTTCCAGGCACACAAGCTGACCGCACTCTAGAAACCATTCTTATGGCTGGCACATGCAGTATCTGACTATCATCGGTCTCTCCCTCACAACCCTGACCTTCATCTTCGGCCTCCTAGCGGATCTGACCCTCTCCACACGCCTCTTCCTCGTAAAGAACGCCTTCACCATCGCCAGCGCTCCTCTCGAACTCCTCATAACGCTCCTCTACTGGGGCCTCCGGTCCATTGATCCCGCGCTAGTGCTTCCAGAATGGGCGCCTCGGCTCGCGTTTGGCACCGACCTATCCTTCCATTTCACCCCGGCAACGCTGCTCCTGGTCGACCTGCTGTTTTTGAGCCCACCGTATGCGATCGCGGCACTGCCTTCGATCGGATTGTCGTCGTTGATTGCCGTCAGCTACTGGTTCTGGGTTGAGGCGTGCTATGCACACAACGGATTCTACCCATATCCCATATTCGAGGATGCGGGGTTGTCTGGCCGCATTGGCTTGTTCACCATGAGTGCGGTGACGATGGTGCTGGCGACGACTTCATTGAAATGGGTGTATGAAGTGGTGAACGGAAAGCAAATTTGGGAGAAGGAAAAGGGCGAGGGCCCTAAACCAGGGGATTTGGGGAAAAACTGACTACGGCAGCAATTATGGAGATTATGTTTCGAGTGCTTGGTTTGGATACTGGGTAGAGGTATGCAATTTAGATGGTATCTGTTTTTTGAAGGTAGAACTTGTGTAGATACCCTTGCATAGCGACTCTTGGCGCAGGCACCATAGATTATTTTAAATACAGAAAAGTTAAGATCAAGGTGATGGCAATGTTTTTGGAGCAGCATGCAAACATGTATGTCCAGCAATTGCAGTTGATGATGCACCAGTATCTACAAGACCAAGGTGAGGTCAGCAATTTGTACAGGAAAAGAAGCATAACGCGACTTCTGCAGTCTGGTCGCTCGAACAAAATCTCCATCCTTAAGCCATTGCTCGTGAGCATAAGCAGGACCAATCGTTCCTATCATATAAGCCAGGTAGCTCGTATACCATATTCCCGCAAATCATGTTTCCGTAAATCATGTCCTTATCGTCCTTGCAATGCCAGCCAAGTTATACAAAGAAAATGGGCATTGATGGCCCAAAGAAAACGAGCGACTGTAAACCGATATCCTAACATCAACGAGTGTGATACTTGTTCCTTGTGCGATGGCCATATGATAGCCATGCTACATGTCTGAGGGAGGCGCTGAGATTGTTCGTCCCTCGTCATCTGCATCGTCCTCCGCAGTCGTCTTGTATGAATTGAATACGAGTGGATTGGTGAAGAAGCCCGGAAATTCTGCTGGGGGGCCACCGAGATCGGCCGGAGTGAAATTGAACGCAGAAGCCGACGTAGCTGTAGAAAAATTGAATCCGAACTGATACTGGGCCAGGTCGAAGTTTTCCTTTTCGTCGAATGGGAAAAGGCCGTTGTTGATGGATTTCGTGTCAAGGCCAGAATTGAGAGTGCTGCCGAAAGTAGTGTGCTGGTTAGATAGATCGCACTGGTAAGACTGAGTCTCGGGAAAACGGAACTCTGATGTGAGATACGTCAAAGGCGCTGGATGGTCAAACGAAGCCTGGTCTTCGTCTTTGTCTTGGAATATTTCAAATGCTCGCTTCTTCTTCGAAGTCACCGTCGGGCCATATGTCAATTTGAAGTCTTCCTCGTCATCATCCTCGACAATCGCGTTTTCGTTGTTCGCAAAAAGAGAGGCATATCGGCCGTGCGAGCGTTGCCGGGGAAGTCCATGACAGTTGAGATCAAGATCACCCAGAACTGGCCGTCGCGGACGTCGCTTCACTGGTGAAGTTCTGATAGGACTGCTTTCTTCGTCGAGTAAATGTGAAATTCTTCTTTGTCGCTTGAAGGAACCAGATGGAGTAAAGACGAGCTCGTTAGGCTCTACCTCTTGCGAGTTTTGTTCAAGCTGGTCCAGGACAGATGTGTCTTTCTTTTGATTGCGTTTGCGGCGCATTTCTGGTGTAGCTGAATCGAAGATGTCCATGCCCGGCCATAAGACACCTTTTAGTTTATTTGACTCGCTGACAATCATGTCGTTGGCTCCATCTTGATCATCCGTCCAAAACGTCCTCGATCTCCTCGGAGGTGGCTCTCCGTACTCGGAGCAAATACTCGAATCTGTAGACGTCTGCTCTTTTGCCGGCATCGGCGATTGATATGTGGTAGGCCACCTTACCATGCGTGGAATATGTCCATGATATAGAGAGGCAGCATCTATGTACGGACTGGCACTGGGATGCTCAAGCTTGATTGGATGGTCAGACAACCTGGGGTCAAGGATATTTTCGCTGGTAAGCATGGCGCTTCTCGAAGCAGCTCGGGAACCAAGGGTGGAGGAGCGTGTGGATGGGCCATGACTTGATGGAGTTGATCGGCGTGTGCTCTGACGTGGAGCTGCTGCATTAGAGTCAGCCTCTGAATCTAATACTGTGGAGGCGAACAAGTCGGTTGAGCCCACCCGATAACCTCGACCTCGGGCGCTTCTTATCTTTCATGTTCATCCTTTCGGACATGAGTTCTTCCACGCTCCATTCGGCATACCATCTGTCATAGGCGTTGATCTGCTCGGCTGCCCGAGCCTCTGTGCTGGCGCGCACCTTGACTTTGTAATAGTGGGATAAGTGGCCTTTGCTGGCTATGTGGGTGAGTAAGTGTGAAACATCGCTAAAATCGGGTTGTTTGGGACAGATGTTGCAGTGTAAAGGTATCGGTGTCGTCATATCGTTAGAACTGGGCGAACTCGATTTGGAGCGAGTTGATTGTAAGCAAAATCCGGTGGACGGAAGCAACGAAGCAAAAGAAGCAAATTCTGGCGGACGAGGCTGCTCGGGTCTGGAGAAGCTGGACGAGGAGTGGCAGCTCAGCCCGGAGAGAGGAGGGAGCATGCGGGAAGACATTGTTGTAACTGAACAAGTGCACTTGCAGCTTCCCACTGCGATGGAAGAGAAGGAATGGAACTGGGTGCAAAGGACGAAGTTGAGGCAAGAGCAGCGGTGAGCTCCCAATTTAAGCTCTCGGAGGCAGGCAGTCGCTCCATTGCCACGAGGACTCCCGAGCACATGGCAGCCACCGCGACTAGCCGAGACTAAAGAAACGTCGATGAAGATGCGATAAGGTATTAAGAGTGAAAATTGATACTCGGCGTCATTAGTTTCTGTCCTCAGAGTAGCGTTGTTATGGCCAGTTCAATGTAGCTCCTCAGCTACCCAGGTTCGAAATAATGCCATGCGTCTCCCCAAGCCCTCCTTCAACCGACTCTATGGCCTCACATTGATGTCCTCTGGAGCCTTTCAAACCCCGCGAATGGACTTGACAACCATTCAGAGTTTTTACAGACGGCCCAGATATGCTTCTTCTCTAGCCTTGTATCTTGCAGCACATTGGTAGTAGCTACAAGTTATTAGATGGCAAGAGGTATCTATCGCCATCATGGACCATGGTCAAATGCAAATGACTGCTCGTCTCCGGAGAGCTCGAGCAGTGACCCGTTTAGGCATGCAGCTATATCAATCAGCATTGGACAGCAAACATGATATCTGATGAGACGGCCAGGTGACTGACTAAATGGGGTCAACTTCTGCTACACCAGGCAGCCCAAGCAGGCTGAGACCTGCGATTCCAAAGACCGTGTGGAAGACGTCCACCATATTGCCCGGTCTATCAGCCAAGCCGCCATTTTCAGGGTCTTGGCATTGGAAAATGAAAGCAGACAGGCGGTCCTTGTCAATCCAGTGTAGCCTACCGATCATGGCCATGCTGCTCAATACCCACCAGCTGTAGCATACATCTTCAAGTTTTTCGGGTCTACCGTTGAGACCTCCATTTGGTAGCTGGCGCTCGCTCAGCCAGCCACCTAAGGCGTCTACGTCAACCAAGTCCAGTCGACCAGCGATTGCCAGCGTTCCTACGGAAGTGTAGACCTGGCCGGAGTGGGACTCAGCGCCAGGGGTGGCGCCGTAGGCGCCATCAGCGTTCTGGCATGACTTGACATACTGCACACATTTGTCGATATCCACCAGGTGCTCGAGATGTAGCAGGGAGAGGGCAATGAGTGCTCCAAGCATGAAGCGCGTATCTTCTTCACCCCACTTATCACCAGCAAAAGTACCATTCTCCCGATTTTGTAAATCGGCAATGACTGTACATCTCATCAGCGTCAAACAAATAAGAGCGGTTTTAAAGGTGCGCACAGCGCCCGACTCTTTCTCGACCTCCTGGAACCAGTTGTTCGAATTCCTCCAATGCGTCCAAGGTAGCAAGCAGCTGCACCGCGCTCACAGTGTAGAGCATGTGTGAATCGTGACCGGGTGCAGCTGCAAATCCACCGTCATCGCAGAGGCATGAGATGATATACTGGAGTACTTCGGCACGAGGAAGAGCCTGCGGATGACCGAGCAGGTGTAGCGCCGTCAAGCCCCAGTAGATACCACTGATGCGCAGATGCTCTGTCATCCAGAATTCGAGCTCATCTCGGCGCTAGCAGCAGTCAGATGAAGCCGGGATCAGAGGGTTGGCGGCAAGATGCTCCACCCACTTGGTCGAGACTCTGGATGTAGGCAACATGCTTGTTGATGTAGAGTTGATCGCCCCCAAGGCCTCCCCGGCCCGGACCCGCAACAAGCGACATGGCAGGCTTGAGTTGGAGCCCAAGAATGCGGTTGTGGTGATTGCTGTGATAGGTAATGAGTCCAGTGACGTGGTGACAGCGGACGAGGGAGTTGCCGACAGGGGGCACGGCTCGTTTCAGGCGGCCATACAGACAGACAAACCCTGCCGGGCCCGGCTGGTGGTAACAGATTACGCATCGTCGTTCCGGGCATCGACGCATTCCACCAGCATTGAGTGCTCTCCAACGTCCATTTTGACGCCTTGACTGTGCGCCAATCCTCGCTGTGCTCCTCCGTCGACTTTTAATCTCGGTGCCACATCCTGCTTTCAGGTGTTTAGCTACATCAACCCCTTCTCCCCTTGTATACCGCATCGTACGGAGTACCGTCTTCGTGAAGCGGGCAGACGCTGACCGGGTTGACAGAGCCCCAATTACTCCACTTGCCTCGATATCCTGCAAGCTACCGTATCGACGGACCCTTCCGTGCAGTTCTATAAACACTCTATGCAGAGCAAGACTCAGGAAGCGCTATAGCTTCACCATTCCGCTCGCGGGGGGTCCCCGTCCTTTCTCTCTTCCTCGACACACCTTTGTACCGCATCTGATCGAGCAGCTTACCTTCTGCGGTGCAACTGGGAGGAAATTGCAGCCGACAACATCCCGAAACACGTACGTTCTTTGTCCGCATGCCGCTTCGAAGCAAATGCACTTCATGAAACGGTCCCCTAGCCCAAATTCTCTATAGCTCCTCCGTTGCTCTTTGTTCGCTGTGTTACGCAGGACTGACGCCATCCTATCTCCACTAGCCAAGAGCTCGGCGACCGTTCCCCTCCGAATCACAGAGCTATACTTGATCCAGGCTGCAGCGGGACCTGCATCCTGTGCTCTCACTTTGCCAAGTACCTCAGGGGCTGACTGACGGACGACCTTTGGAACTACAACCCATTTTGCGCGGCACGTACGCCTGCTTTAAGGGGAAGCTAATGTCCGGTTCGTGGCGCCCTTCGATACATGCATTGAGTCTGGATCCATTTGGTTCCTGACATATCTCAGCGCCAGGAGTTTGTTATTATAAACACTTCCAGGCCCCTTGGTCGGCGTGATTGTTTAAGTGATTGCATTTCGATCACTTTGCATCACGCTAGGCTCAATCGATAGGCAACCGTCTGCCAAGCTAGCATCTCACATTCACTCATTTCTGGTCCTGCAATTCCTCGGCAATCCACCATCATGCCGAGAAATACAGATCTCTCACTCAACATAATCAAACAGGCGCCGAACGGAAAGGACAATACGCAATCATCGCGCAGTCCGCGGAGTCCTGCGAGTTTGTATACGCCATCGACGAGCCCTCAAAACTTCACAAGTCAGAACGGGGCAATCTCCCCTAGAGCTGAGGACGTCAAGTCCCCTGCTAAAGCTTGGATGGCCGACCAACCTCAGTCACCATCGTCACCCAGTCACGACAATGCGCGGTCCAAATCTTTCTTCACTCTTCCAAAGGCCTCGAAATCATCCACCCGTATACCGGCAGCTGAACACACTATAAGACAAATATCCGATGAAAAGCCACCAGAGCCTCCCAAACATTCAATATACACCCGTGATCGTGCGCCGGAATCAGTGCCTGATTTGGTCAGCTCGGCCAATAAACCGGACGCATCGGCCGATAGTATGTTTGAGCTGTCACTTTTGTGAGAAGATACTTCACTGACACTGTTTCTTTAGTTTTGGCACCTCCTGGACAGGCAGAAGTGCAGGAGCCCGGCAAAACGGTCAAGTCGAGTAGTGTCCCGCACATGGTCATGGACCCACCCAACCAAACACAACAGAAAAGACATCATAATAAAGCTCGCTTCAACCTGCTTCGCTCTCGCTCAATCCGCACAGATGACGGTACTTTGAATATCAACCACAGGGCAAAGCCTTCAGCTCCCTCTACACCTGTTAATTCCAAGGAGGCAGAACGATCAGGCACAAGTCCCGCTCAGGATTCAGCGGGACTGAGAACGGCACCCTTGGATAAACAGGATCGTAGTTTCAAGGAGATGATGGAAGCAAAGCCTCGCAATCGATCAGCTGAACGTTACGCTGCAGGCGACTCTGAAGATGACAGTGCGCTTCCTATGAAAGACAGAAAAGATGCGCCAGCACTGTCATCATCATTCAAAGATGGCTCGGGAGCAAATTTTCTCTCAAACATGAATAGAATGGGGACCAAGACAGCCGAGGGATTTGGCAAGGCTGGCAAATTCCTCAACAAACTTGCCAGAAGCGGCAGTAATACCGAGAGAGAACCCATCAGCGAAATGGATTACATTTGCAAAGTTATCACACTTCCGCTCGTGGAGCAGACGAGGATCACGCGGATATCAAAAAGACTAGCGGATTGTAAGGACAAGACAGAGTTCTGGATGCCAGCTCTGCCCTGGCGTTGCATCGAGTAAGTCTCGGATAAAGACTTCATCAATATTCTGCTAATTGAGGCGACAGTTATTTGAACATGAAGGGCTGCGAGGAAGAAGGCCTTTACCGTGTGCCGGGCAGCGGACCGAAAATCAAACATTGGCAGTGTCGTTTTGATCGAGGTGAGCGGAAGAAAATTTGTTCGTCTCATGTCACCGTCTAATACATCTCACAGAACTCGACATCAATCTGTTCGATGAGAAGGAGCTATATGACCCCAACATCATCGGGTCTATGTTCAAGGCCTGGCTTCGAGACTTGCCTGGAGACATCTTGCCACAATCCATCCAGGACAAGATCCACAAAGAGTGCCAGGGTGCCAAAACGACGCCTCAACTACTTAAAGACGAGCTTTCGAAGCTGCCGCCCTTCAACTATTACCTTCTTTTCGCCATTACATGCCACATCTCCCTTCTTCATTCATACGCCTCGGTCAATAAAATGGATTTCCGCAATCTTTGCATCTGCTTCCAGCCCTGCATGAAGATGAACATCACCTGCTTCCAGTTCCTGGTCTGCGATTGGCGCAATTGCTGGCAGGGGTGTTGGACCGAAAAAGAATATCTAGTAAAGGAGTACGCCATTCTGGAGAATCAGCCTCAGCCACCACCAAGTGCTGGTAAGACTCCCACTCAGCACGTCTCAGATGAAAGAGCGTTGTCCTCTGCTGGAAGCAGTCGGCCTTCGATCACTGGAAGGTCTTCGACGCCAACCGGTCGCTCAACGCCCACTACTCGATCGGCAGATACCGGACGGTCAACGCCCGAGAAACTGGAGAAGCACCGACCACCGCCCATGGATCAAATTGGACGAAATGGTAGTGGATATAGTCAGCGTGACCACGAAGCCGAGCGAGAGAAGCACTTACAAAGAGAGAGGGAATGGGAGGGCAGAAACGAAGACGATACCGTCACGCCTACACAAAGCGTTCAAAGCTATGAACAGCTCAAGGCTCATTCCAAGATCGCTTCCCTATCGCCCATCAAGCCACTGTCGCCCATCGGTGGATTAGAATGATTCTATCGAAGACAACATTCATGCCATTTTGAAAGTACAAATCATCTAACGAGTTCCCAGTACCCGATTTCACGCCTGTTCGGAGGCCATTTTGGCGCGGGTTTTCAAGCTTTGCTGCTCGGGTTTTGCTCAGGTGCTAGTCTCCATTGGGTGGGCTCTCTTTTTTCTTTTTCTTTTTTCTTGCCCATTACACTAGCGAGGCGATTTGGTGTCGAACACGGCAGGACGACTGGAGCAGATGGACACTGTTTGTAAGATAGGGGAAGCTGGATCAACGAGATATCTTTGAAGTCGATCATGGAAGAAATGGGCTTTTATTGCCCTGAAGAATTAAATCATTGACCTTGGGTATTTCATCGGAACCGGACATCATGCCTTTTGCTCAACGCCACGTATGCCATGTATACATCAGAGATATCCCACCCACTTATCGTGTCAATACCTCTTTTTTTTTTTGAGAACAGTCCTTTTATACTCTAACATCACGACGCTAACCCCCTCCCATGCACCGCCTTCCTCTCATTCGCCCTCATCCTCCTCTCATTCCTTCTCACCCGCTCCTTCCTCGCCGCCCTCCCCCCCCTCCGCTGATCCCCCACCTCACCCTCACCCTTACCCTCCCTAGCCTCCTCCTTCTTCCGATCCACCTCCACCAACCACTGCCCCTCCCCCTCCTTATTCTTCCCCTTATACCCCCACCGCGGCACCCACTCCCCCCTCTCCTCATCATACACCGTCCTCGCGCCCTCCCCCATCTTACTCTTCTTCCGCGCCGCAATCCCCTTCTTCTCCGCAAACGCCTCCCACTTCGTCTTGGGCTTCGCGGCCGGCAGCGGCTTCTCGCGCGGCAGCGGCGTCGTCGGCGGCGGGAGGCTGATGAGCATGGCGTCGTGGTGTCGTCGGATGGGCCGCGTGGTGAGGAGCTGGCCGATGAGGGCTTGGGCGGCGGCGCGGGCGGTGGTGTCGAGGTCGTGGGTGGTGGGGGAGGGGGGGAGCGGGTTCGGGTCGGAGACGGTGAGGTTGCCGAGGTCGAAGGTGTAGGGGGTGGGTTTGGTAGTGTAGAGTTCGTTGGGGGAGGTGGTCGTGCTGAGAAGGTTAGAAAAAGCGTTGTTCAGTGTTCGGGGTACGAGAGGGTCTGGAGGGGAGGCGTACGAATCTGCGGGTGGTATCCAGGTAGCCTCTGGGTCAAGCTGGGGGAGAGCTTGGCTTGCTCTTTCTATGTTTTCGTCTGTGCCCGCTGCTATGTCCGTCTGCTCGAGCGCAGTGCTCATCTCTGTGTCGTCTTCATCGCCCACTTCGATCTCCTCGTCTTCATCTTCGCCTTCTTCATCTTCCTCGTCAAACCCCTCAAATATTTCTATGTCACCCTCGTCCTCCGGTTCTGATTGGCGTTTCGTGAAACCAGATAAGGACACACCGCCCTCTGGTTCAAATTCAGCACTCACGGCAGTTTCTTCAATTGTAGAAGTCATTTTTCAGATGATGTGGTGAAATTGGTTGTGCTTCGCAAAAAGTCGAAATCTCTATAATTTCTGTTGCCGAAGTTTTGCCGCTCCGAGAATCAACTCACCTCCGAGCTTGAGAAACTTTATTTTTTGGCCGAATCCTCTCGAGCATTTGGCCAAGATGCCGCCCCCAAGGGGTACATTGTCTATTTTACGGCATTCATGCCCTTTCAGCCCAAAATCGCAGTCCTACAAGGCGCCTTTCTGTCCATCATCCTCCATACCCTTTTCAACGACGGTATGCCTCACCGCGGGGAGTGCAAGAGTTTCAGCCGGCCCCCCCCAAAAGAGTGGATATAACTTGAGAATTAAGAAGAGAGGTGGTCAAGCTCATCCCCGGATACCTACCCCTCTCGAACAAAAGGCGATGCGTAATAGGATAGTGCTGAGCAACACCAATGCTCTGGAGGTGCGCGGCTTGGAGGACCTGGATGCCAAAAACATGGGACGAGAAAGCTCCAGATGTCAAGTTTTTGGTCTTTCAGACTCGGTTGTGGATCCATTGCGCGCGGTGGGAGCCTTCAAGCGAACGCAAGGATGGAATATGTTCAGGAGGCCATCGGTGCTATGGAGAGAGCAAAGCATTCGAATGGCGCAAATGATGGCAAATCTAGACAATTACCGAGGAAGCGAGGCACGCAGAATAATATTAGTAGGAGAGAAAGGGAGCGGAAAATCTGTTATGCTGTTACAGACAATGGCGATCGCTGTCTTGAAGGAATGGATTGTAGTCAATTTACCAGACGGTTCGAGCTGCCATGCCAAGTTTTGATCTTTCGGACCGTTACTGACTGTCTGCAGCGATGGAATTGACGAATGCGCATACCGAATATGCACCCCTTGGCCGCACGGTTCCGCAGCAATACGTCCAGCGATCTTATATTGCCAGTCTCCTTGCTCAAATCGCCAAGGCGAATCGTGATATCCTTTCCAAGTTGTCGATCTGCAGGAAACATAATTTACCTATACCAGTTCGAAACAATATGTCTCTGGACCGCTTTGCCGAGCTTGGCGCCAATGACCTGGATCTGTCTTGGCCCATTTTCCGAAGTCTATGGGCGGAATTGACTGCGTCTGAAAGACCTCCAATCCTCTTCGCGCTCGACAACCTGAACTTCATAATGCGTAATTCTGAATATCTTGGAAGAGACGTCAAGCCCGTTCACGCTCACGACCTCGCTCTAGTCCGTCACTTCGTGGACCATCTTTCTGGCGCTCGCAGGCTACCCAACGGTGGTATAGTCATCGCAGCTGCAACGGAATCGAACAAGCCATCTAGTCCAGCCTTGGATTTAGTAGTGCAACAGGCGGAAGCTCGAGCGAAGGGCTTGACTGGTGATGCGGTTCCGCAGTGGGATCCGTACAGACCGATTGATGAGCGGAGTCTACGGAGCATGGCGAATCTTGATGTTTGGGGCGTGAAGGGATTAAGTAAGGATGAAACAAGGGGGATTATGGAGTATTATGCTGCCAGTGGTATGCTGAGACAAGCGGTGGATCAGCGACTAGTGTCAGAGAAGTGGGCGCTCGCAGGAGGTGGGATCATAGGGGAGCTGGAAAGAGGGACGTTGCGGATGAGACCGTAAGCGTATGTATATTACCTAGAATTGTAACATACCCAATGTTCGAATCTTTTGTATTCGGAAATGATCACCCATCAGAGGTTACCTCTCGGCCCACTTCCTAGCCCGCACAATCTGGCCGATTAGTTGATTATCATGTACGTGATTGGATTATCGAATGCCTGAGCTGCATGCGTATCCGAACGCGAGATCCCGCAAATCTTCAATAACCAAGTGACTCATGGCCACTAAATGAGAGGCGTCCTCAAATCTGTGCCGCTTGGAGTTGTAGGGCCACGAAAATCCCGCAAGAAAGTAATGAGTAATACTCCTGAGCATTTTGATCCTGTCCGAGTCTCTCGACTCATCTTATTTCCATCCGGAATTTTTAATCGGTTGGAGGAAGACCTTGCTATGAAATGATTAGTTGAAGTGAGCGAATCGTGATCCAATCATTCAAGGAGTACCTCATCCTTGAATATTTGTATTGCCTTTTACTTCGCAGTTGATCATTCCTGCATTCCTGGCTTCTACACTGGCATCGAGTGTGATCTGTGACAAGCCATTCTGGGCTCATTTTCCATCTTTCAACAAACCATCTCTCTGCCTGTGTCTGCTGCGAAGAGTATTATGTCGACAACGGTGGACGCAAACCCTCAGGGTAGAGAGAAACCCACGCGGCTATATCACAATGTTCCCGGCGTTCATTATTTCATTCCCAACGAGTATGTCAAATTCAGTTACGACCACAAAAGTCGGACTCTAACGGATCCTGTAGTGCTCCCGAGCATACGCGCCTTGAGTCACAAGCGTTCCATCTCTCGGCCATTATGAAGCATCGCGTGATCCATGCCCCCATATCATCAACTGCAACGCGTATTCTTGAAGTCGGCTGTGGTACTGGAATTGTGACAACCTTACTCGGCAAGCAATTTCCAGAAGCAAGAGTCTATGGGATCGATCTTTCGCCAGTTCCAAATCTGCGTGAGAAGCCGCCAAACGTACATTTCCTGCAAGGAAATATCATGAAAGCATTTTCTGGTACTGGAGACGTGGAAGATATTGCAAGGACTCTCGATGACCCAGAGATAAAAAATGCAGATGGGCAGTTTGACTTTATCTTCAGCCGACTCCTAATCTGTGGCATGAGCAACTGGCCAGAGTGCGCCCTACTAGGCCTTTAGACGTCCATGCACAAGCTGACTCCTACCTTGTAGGTACACCGCTAAAGTGTTACATCTGCTGAAGCCAGGTGGATATGCTGAAATGCACGAGTGTGATTACACGTTTTATGATGGCGACAACAATCTCATAAATCGTGACCTTGAATGGCTCAAGGTCTTCAAAGACACAGCAACAGATAAAGGACTCGATCTCGATTGCGGCTCTCATATCAAAGGATATATGAAGAATGCTGGATTCGAGGATATTCAGACATACGAGTACCGCACTCCCTGGGGTGGTGAGTGGGAAGAATCACCAGAACAGAAGGCTTTCGGAGCACACGTCATCCAAGAAATGCCCGACGTTCTCCATACCGCAATAGCGAAAAATTTGGATGGTAAAGGTTACTCGGACGAGCAGATTATGAAGTGGCAGTCTGATATGAGACATGATACTCATCCAGAGCCCGGCAAGCATTGGAAGTTCATCGTTACTGTAGGTCGAAAGCCACCGTCTGGCTGAATTGTGAATAGAAACGAACGTGTAGTTTACTACTACCGAGTCTCCGCCGAGTTTCCAGCTACGCTACTGCTCGACAGTACGCGTACGCCGGTGGTCGAGTTTATGATACCATAATTTGAAGATTCCAAGTACGATCCTGCAATTCTGGTCTTACATCGTCATGCAACTCCGGGTCTAGTCTCACCCCGACGACCGCGTCAGTAGTCGTGGTGCTGATGGGTGTTAAGAATATAGAATATCGATTTTGTAGACAGGCTTCAGCGTTTTGTCGCTCCTAATAGAATTCATCGCGATATTGATACAACAACCATTCCTCCCCTGTCTCCATACCCTTCTCCAGCAAGCAGTCCTTGACATCTTGCCCTCCGCGAAGAGGTCGAGGAAAGGGGTCTTCGAGGAAAGGGACTTCGAAAGCGTCCCTACCCTATGGGAGGTTCCACAGAGGCTTTTTTCGGAATGAGGCTGTCCGTGCAGCTCATGCATATCTGGTCGTGAAAGCAGTCAACGTTCTGTCCAGCTCACCTCCCAGTTGGGTTGTCGGCCAGTGGCCGTACTGATATCTCCTCATCACTTCCTCATCTACTGATGCACCTCACTATGGGCCGTCGAGCCCTTTTGACCACATCGGCTCAACCTCGGAAGGGACAAACTCTCACATTTCTGCATAAGGTACTCCCCCAATCACACTGATGTGAGTTGGAAGGTCCCGGCCCGCCGTATGTGATTGGTCACATTTCACCGATTTACCACCTTCCGCACTCACAACTGGATCATTCACCCATGAACTAGTGCCCAATCCCGCCCAATTGTGATACGTTGACGCCATTAATGCCCTCAACACTCTCTTTGTGGCGCCGAATCTCGGCCGGGCTCAAGCACAAAAGCAGTGCTCGCCCCCTCCACGAAACTTCTTTTCCTTTTTTTTCTTTAGCTCTCTTTGCGTAAGTCGAAGCCTCCCCCCCTTGGTACTTGTGGACAGATTATGCTAACAGACATGAAGCTTTTGGCTTAGATCAAGTGTAGTATCTGTTCTTTTCAGTTTAATCTCTGAAACGTGTCTACGGACACATTCTCTGATTATACCTATTTTTGCACCCGGGGTGGTTGGCGCTGAGCTTGCTCATCTTTCCACCCACAGTGTCGCCGGTATTGCACTGCCTCCGGCTGACGCGAATCTACTTTTTTTTTCACCAGATTTGTGCCTTGAGCGCGAGTCTGGGGGAAATTTTTAGTCTCGTTGTAATTGATTTGTGAAGTAGAGGTTTGTATGCAAGCAACCGCAGAGGGGACTGCGAGTGGACGAGTCATCGCCTGCCTGGGTCAACGACAGTGACATTTTCTTGCATGTCAGTAGAAATTTGATTCAGTAGATGGCACTACTCTATTCTACAGCTTCACTTTTTATCGTAGATGGTGATCTTCACTGAATTCTCTCTGGCTGCAATCTGCCCACTCCGCGCACGATGGCGGATGGAATGGTGAATCCATCTATATTCGAGCACCTACAGAGCAAGATCGACGAAGAGACTCTCGTCACCGAAGTAAGATTAGTCGACTTCACCGTAGTCCAGAGCTCACTGGAGACAGGAGTTACGAGAAATTGTCCATCTCCTTGAGAAGCAAGGTGCGCCGCCAGTTACTACGCGTACCGCTCAGGACTGACTCAAATTCAGAAAAAACTGCTCAAGCCGCTCTGTCTAGGGTTCATTCCACTCCTTCCTCAGAACGTATGCTCTTCACTGTTGAATTTCGGCCTTTCTGTGACTGACTTCTTTGGCAGTTCCCTCAGTCATCGCTTCAGCAGAATCTGCGATTCGGTACGAAATTGATACTGTTCAGAAGCTATCCGCAGCAGCCTCAAAACATCCCTACTACAGATACAATGGAATCTGGACCAGAAGCATTCAAGATGCAGTATGTGGCCCCCCTGCATCTCCAATATTCCCATCTAGCCAGCCTCAAAGGCTACAAGCTCATATCACCTCATAGTGCTTCACGATTCTACTCTGCAGCTGGCTTGGTGGATACTCA
This sequence comes from Astrothelium subdiscretum, assembly GCA_021030935.1. Lineage (NCBI taxonomy): Eukaryota > Fungi > Ascomycota > Dothideomycetes > Trypetheliales > Trypetheliaceae > Astrothelium > Astrothelium subdiscretum. The sequence continues at coordinate 235,235 of JAGFMW010000013.1, forward strand.
GAGGTCCGCGGTGGCGCTTCGGCAAGCGGACAGCTACTGAAAATCGAGCAAGTTGGAGAAGTCATGAAAGGCGAGTCGGGCTCGAATCCTCACAAAAACATGAAAGCTAGATTCTTATGTCAAATGCTAATATTGACTGCAGTCCCCGTCAACCTCAAAGATCAAGACTCCTTCCACCTCAGTATCGAAGAATATTTGCACGCCCTCATCTCGCTTATTGACGAACTGGTACGTCAGGTCTTTCCGCAGGACCACGGCAGTTGGAACTCAGCCCTCCATTGGGGACTCCCTGTGTTTCTTCACTTTCCATTCCCAAACACCGTTATCGAAGCAGTACAATCAGATTGCGTCTAATCGTCGCTTAATACAGGCTCGTCTGGCTCGGAACTCAGTCACTTTGGGCGATTACCGACGCCCTTTACAGATTAGCCGCTTCGTCAAGGACTTGCATGCCGGTTTTCAGATTCTCAATCTCAAGAATGACAGTTTGAGGAGACGCAGTGATGGAATCAAATACCGAGTGAGTCCAGCAATCCTTCCAAAATTCAAATCTATCCCCTCACTGACGATATCACAGGTCAAGGAAATCGAAGATGTCGTGTACGACCTGTCCTTACGCGACCTCGTACCAAAAGAAGATGCCGAATGAGATGTCGCTTCCATGCACCACTTGAGGCCGAGAGAAGCTTGAAAAAGGCGGGATGATGCATATGAGCATATTCACAAAAATGTTTACAATGAACCCGGAATAGAAGGACCTTCAGAGCGCGCCCAGCGTTAGGTAGGACCTGCTTTTACAGTATGGCAGTACAAAAGCTTCAAATTCCATCATGCAAGGAATTGCTACCTTGCTTTAAAGCACGATCTCATCCATCATACATCTATAAGATTCTAACCACACCAGCGTGCTCAGTCAAACGGCACCCTCCTCAAACCCTGTCCCTGGGTTCTCTTCGTTTCCCCTGCAGCTCCCACACTGCCAGGAACTTTTATCCCGCAACAATCCCCCCAAGAATTGGGATTATGTACATGTTTCATGCCATCCTTCATGACCACAATCTGTCCCTCCTCATCCGTCGCCTCCACATCTCCCTCCACCGCATCCTCCTCCTTACTCATCCCCTCAACCGCCGGTATCAACCCCCCAAACAAAAAATGCTGCATGACCGGCACCTTGCCCAGCACCTCCTTCTCAAACATGCGCCGCATCCCCGCCTCCACCTTCCCCCAATTCTTGGCACTGCTAATATCATCCAACATCGGACTATGCCACCGCAACCCCTCCACATTCTTCACGCTATTCACAAACGCCACCTGGTCCAGATACAGATACTCGCGCGCATACTCTTCGACCGTCAGCGCGCTGTGGATGCTCGCGGGCCGCAAGTAGGCGTGGTGCACCAGCTGCGCGGCCCCGAACAGGAAGGGCAGGAACTGGTAGTCGTCGAGCCCCCAGACCCCGTGCGAGCCCGCGGGCTCCAGATAGTACGTCGTCTGCAGCGCGCGCGCGAGCCGCAGGTACCGCGGGAAGACGATGAGGACGAGCGAGGGGAACGTGGTGGGGGGGGAGCAGGCCCAGCCGGTTGAGGCAGAGGAGCCAGAGGATGAAGTTGAGCTCGTGGCCGGAGCCGTAGTCGATGCGGGAGGCGCTGCCGAGGGAGTGGGAGAGGTAGGTTGTGAGTTCGGTGAGGGCGGTGGGGGGGAGGGAGCTGGGGAGCGGGAGGCGCGCTTGCCAGGTTGGACACGAGGATGTGAAGGCGTCGACGTAGGAGCGGAAGGCGGGGTTGCCGAAGCGTGAGCCGCCGTTGTCTTTCGGGGGGATAGTGTTGGAGGAGCTCGAGTGCGGAATCGAAGATTGAGAGAATGCTGGTGACGGTGGGATCGAGTGTCGAGGTGTTGATGCTTGAGATGGGTTTGTCTCGCACGGAGTCTGAAAGGGTAAAGACAAATGAGGTCAAAAGAGTATATGTTGGAGATTTGAGAAAAAGCTCATGATCTCGAGGGGAAAGGATTCGGCGTGAAGGTTCGACGAAGCTAACGGAGTCAATAGATGGTGGTGGCGATAGTAAAGGCGTTTCGGGAGGAGGATTGGAGTCTCCTGATTTTGGCTGCAGTCGTTTTCGAGGCACGAGCTTGGGGAGTTTGTCCGAGAGATCTGGCGGCCGTTCGACTATGTCGGAAGTTGCTGAAGGCATGGTTGCGAATCAATTCTCTTGTCTTTGAAGGTGATGCAGATTAGCTTCCAGACGAATAGCGGATCCTCTTATCGATAAGGCCAGGCTGAGTTGCAGCTATCCTAGCAGCCGAGCCCACAAGACCAATTCTTTATCCATCCTTGCACGAGCTTCACTTGGGAATACTACAATCCCTCCATTTACCGGCGTAGGATACTCACCTCTTTGCGACACGGTAAAGTCGAATCGCCATGCCTCAAGGACCAGTATGTATTCCGCTTTGCTGTCCGGGAGATTGTAATTTGCAGTCTCCGCCCAGAGCAGCAGGCTGAGGAATTTTGCAGAAACGCCCAATGGGCCACGGTGCCCCTCACACAAAGAGCGGAGCAAAGAAGGGCCAAAAGATCACTAAGAAGGTAATATAAAGTTGCTGCTCGATGCGCAGATCCAAAGCTGACCGTCTTGACAGTATATCATCAATGCTTCGCAGCCGGCCAACGACAAGATCTTCGACGTCTCCAACTTCGAGAAGTTCCTGCACGACCGTATCAAGAGGGAAGGCCGCACCGGTAATCTTGGCGATGTGATCACTATCTCTCAGCAGGGAGACGGTAAAATCGAGGTGGTCTCACACGAAGAATTCTCCGGCCGTTACCTAAAGTACTTGTAAGTGTTCCCTTTTCATCATGTTGTACTTCCCTTTAGGCCATGGTATCAACGATATCGTATCGATCGGTTTGAGAACTGTAGCTGACCCATGGATCGATTGTAGGACAAAGAAGTATCTCAAGAAGCAACAGCTGCGAGACTGGCTCCGTGTCGTTTCCACTTCACAGGGCGTATACGAATTGAAGTTCTTCAATGTGGTCAATGATGAAGCAGATGAGGATGAGGATTAGACATTCCAATAGTTACATCAAGCAGAAGAAAATGAGAAGCCGTACATGTATTTACGGCAAAGGTTTCAGAGTCAACTCTGGTCTTGCCAAATATTCAATCATATAAACCTTTTGCCAGAATAGTTCCAAACGAAACCTGGATATATAGACAGAAAATCGCTCAGTTGCAAAAGACCGCTCCTCATCCAGACTCCTGTAAATGCTATTCCAAATACTTCCCAAATCTTCATAGATCATCGGTTGCTCCTGCTCAAGCTCGATCCTCCCCTCGTGCTGCCCTCTCTTTGCCACGAAAAGGTCCGACTCCCCGAGTTATTCCGGCCGGAACTGACCTCTGGACTGGGACTCTGCGCCGGGCTCGGACGACCCCGACTCGTGGCCGCCGCGGTATTCGTCGTATTCCACGTGCCCGTCCCCGACGGCGACTCCAACTCGCTGTACGCCTCGCTGCCGGGCATCTCGTAGACGGGCGCGGGCGAACCCTCGACCTCGCTCGCGGACCGGTTGAAGATGGGCTCTTTCCAATTGGCCGGGTGGTGCTCGTTCATGGCGCTCAGCTCGCTGTAGTCGACCTTGTGCGGCGCCGCCATCTCGTGCAGCTCGCCGGAGTCGAGGAGCTCGTGGTTGTCGGCGATCCCATGAGCGCCCGCGATCGCGAAGCCGGCGCCGGGTTGGGCCGCGTCTTTGTCGTCGGGGGTGCCATCGGCGGGGAGACGAGACGTGTCTTTGGCGTCGAGCTCGGCGGCCTTGCGCCGCTTGAGAGTGAGTTTGCGGCGGCGGAGCAGCCAGAGCGCCAAAAGGAGAAGAGCGATTAATGCGACAACTCCAACGACGATACCGACAATGGCGCCGGTCGATATGCCAGATGATGGCGTCTGTGGTGTGTGGCCGATGACTTGGATTTCTTGCTGGAAACTGGTCGGCCAGACGCAAGGGGCAATCGTCATTGTATTGTTTTCGTAGTCTGCGATGAGATAGGCCTCCTGAAGGAAGGCCCGACCAAGCGTAATGTCCGTATCACTTTGGGACTGGTTGAGAGGAAAATAGGCGATACCACCGTTTGTGACAAAAGGAAAGCTCAGATTCTTGTCGAAAGCTGCATAAGGGAAAGAAATGGATATTGAATCGTTGCTTGTGGTCGTTGAGCCGAGAGTGAAGTCGACTGTGGGGTTGTTTTGCACATTGGTCTGATGTTGTGTTGAGTTGATGGTATACGCTTTGATGCTGCTGTTCCACTGGATGCCAAACACCTGTTCAAATTGCTGACATACCGAGATCGGGAGGTATAGCTGGGAAATTGACGAGTCGATGAAAGCATAAACCCCCTGACCCTGGGGGAGTATCTGAGTGCTGCCACTTGAGATGCTTTGAATGGCGACTACGAGGTCACGCTGGACATCCTCGGACATGGGATAAGTGAGCTGCGAGGAATTATCGAATCGAGAACTGTCGTAGCCACCAAGGACCAGACTACCAAACACTGCATGATTATTGCCTGTGGAGAAGATATTGTTAGGTCCAAACATTTAATTCATGTCGTAATGCAGGGCCACTTACGGTACTGCGCGCCAGCCGTATAACCATAACCAAGCATAGGTATCAAGCTGTTTTGTTTAAGTTGCGTTAAAAATGATGGCTGCGGATCGTTGAATGTAGTGAAATTAGACGGTTGCGGGTTGAGGCCCAAGAGACCCAGCATATAAATATAAGCAGCGCTCTCCGAGATAATGGCATGTTCAATCGTCGGCCCTCCGCTTCCCTGCCATCCCAAGACGACGGTATCGAACCCGAAATTCGCATCTGAATCCAAGCCGAGATTCATTTCAATTCCAAGATCATAGACCGAGTTTGCAACCCAAGTTAACGACTGATTTGAACTATAAAGTCCCCCTCTGAAATCAGTGCAATCGTTAGGTCCACCAGTAACGCATCCTTGGATTGGTACGACATCGATAAAATTCAGCGATGTTGCAGGAAAGACGCGAACATTCTGAGGATGCACGCCGACTTGAATTTGGAACGATGACCTGTGCGAGATTGAGTGAGCTCATGGCCACTGGTTCGTGCAAGAATCCGCTTCTTACCATGGTCCATCATTGCCATCCCAAAACTGTGAAGCTCCAGCGACAATGGGCGCTGGTGTTGTTGTATTTGTCGCCCGTCGCCCGAGGGCTCTTTTTGATAATCCACCCAGTCCAAAGTCGGGCCATGCGGAGACACTGGTCGAAAAAAGGGAGAGATGCAACGAGGCCCAGATGAACCGACTTCCTGTAGCCTTCATAGTCGTTCTCGTGTCCTGGGAACATCCAGAGATCCTCAGACTTGGGGGCCACGGCGACCTGGGTTGCCTTCAGATACGAGATACGAAGGTTGAAGGGCAGTGCCAACGAAGGCGACTGATGAAGCGGACTCGCCGGTCACATATTAGGCCCCCTCTGCGGCGTAGACAAAGTCCTGGTGGGCACCCTAACGGGACAGCCGCAGAAGAGCCTCCAGAGTTCAGCTGAACGACCGCTTATTGGACAACATCACCAACATGCTATATTCCCGGACCTGTTAAAACGACGCACGACAGCTTGGCGCCGATAGCCTACCGGCGACACCGGCCTTTTGAGATTAAGGGAACCTGCGAACCCTGGCCATGTCCCTGGTACTAAAGTCTGGATCTGTCAGCCACGATTGGTCAGACTGTTCCATTATCGGAATCCTGCAGTACTTGGATGCTTTTGACCACTGCCACAATGATGTGCGTTTGAGGCTTGCGGGTTTCAAACATTGCAACATCTAAGCAACAATGATGTTTGTTTTGCATTCACATTAGAGAGATTAAAAATTCAATTTGAAAGCAAGTCCGGGCATCGTCCGCTAGGAATTCTCTCATTCGCGATTAATCAACGAATGTTTAGAAAGTAAAAGTAATGTTTGAGATAGCCGAGCATTAACTTTGGACTCCTGAAATATTTCCTCCGTTGGCTACCTTACCTAGGTAGAGGTACTTACTATCATCATGGCCATCGAAGCTAACGTATCAACGTGATTTTCCATGTGGCTGTACTGAACGCTTTACCGCAGAGGGAGTCTCTCGCGGTTGGCCCCACCCTCCATCTTCCTCGATTCAGCAGCTTCATAGGGTCCCGCTGGAGAGAGGTCCAGCCTAGGTCTGTGTTCCCATCTCAGGTGCTGGCGGGGCAGTGCAAGCGCATCCGTCGTGTTGTACATACATCTGCAAGGTCAGACTTTCAGGATGAAACTAAAGCCTTGTACTCCCTTCGTAAAATCGAAGAGCCTAAAGTATGTTAAGATGGACCTTTGAAACTGTATTTGCGCCCTTGCGTACCTACAAGTGTCAATTTTTGGAGCTTTCGATGTCTGGGTGACGGAAAGGGGCATTTATCCAAGGCTGAGTCCTGACTTTGCTGCAAGTTGTCTTTGACTGCAAGCGTACTACTTAGCAAACTCGACATCTGCCAGAGACGAGGTCGCTGAAGTGTGCACTTAAAGGGAAACGCCGATAACGCCCTGAATGACATAAGTGCCAATTATCACATCTACAAAGTTCTCTACATGGCCGCTGAACCATCGTTCCGGCTTTCGGAATGCTATTGAGTATAGTCAACGGTGAAAGCCGATCTTGCGAATGAAATTTAAGGAGGAAGAAGGGGTACGGTAATGTGTTCCGAATGACCACCATGACTGTCTCCATGCCATTCCTGGCCTTGTGTGTTATCATCGTGCTTTGATGACATTTCAGTTAATACCTATTACTATTCCCGATACCAGACTTCGGTAAAGTTAATATACTCTATAACCAATTCATAATAACACAACTATCGATTTACTGCCGACCGTCTTCTCATGCCAAGTCTAGGCCTATGCCTCAGTGAAGGTGTGGATAATATCGTCGCTGCAACGTTATCGACGCTACTTTATTCACAGCACCAGACCAATGCCCGGGATCACTCGGCGAAGAATGTCGACGCCAACATTTGTCCCCGTTCACCAAGGGAGCGAGATTGATAGCAATGACAAGACCATAGCCATAAACGAAAAGAAAGCGTCCAAGAAAGTGCTTGAGTATCTCAGTGAATAGACTACTTGCCTATCCTGATAGCTTCTTGGATATCCTTGTAGCGCCAGATGGTGGGTATTGAGCGAAATCGATGTGCTCACGCTGCAAGAAGGTACAAATGTACGCATGATAGAGTTCTACAAAGCTTGTATAGCCTTCTAGCTATTGAAACTTCATTTTCTTCGCTGTGTGGTCTGGAACACCCGAACGCCACCGCTTGGTTTGATTCGTAAGCTATAACTTTGGGGGAACAAACGGCATGTCGTTCTGTTATGATATGCTTGACAGCTCTCCGCGTTATCCTGGTCCGATTCTTGGCCTGAAGTAGACTTGTTAGCTACGACTTCTGAACAAGTGCTCGAAGGCTACTCACATGTCGTGATGCTCGCTCAAATTGCTTAAATATTTGTTCAATTCCTCTACTCGCTCCTTGTGCGTCTTGACGCCCTCTCGCTTGAGTCGGTCGTCGAGCTTTGTGTACCCATACGGATTAGCCAAAAGACCCTCTGATTCTAGAATATCGAATACGAACCCTTCTTCGTCTTCTTTCCTCTTGCTCCCTCTCAGCCTTTGTCTTGACCACTGATTGCGAGCCTGTATCATTTCCCTCTCCAATTTCTTCTACGTCTTCTCTTTCCAAGTCCCCGTTATGATCGTCGCCGTTACTCTCGTCCTGAATCTTAACCTCATTTGTCGGTGCTTCGTGGGAAGCAGACCTGTCTCCAGAAATTGTCGCAGTGCTCGACTTCTTCTTCTTTCGCTTTTTTTCAACGCCGGTCGGTTTTGCTCCCTTGATCTTTAGAGCGCCTCCGCCAACAGAGCTATAGTCAGAAGGTGGCATTCCGCAAAACGCAACTAAGAGGTGCAGTATCAAATTTTGTGGGTAGAGAAATGGAGTACGCTGTTGAAGATGATGGTGCGCTGGGACAAAGCGCGCATGGCGTCGGAGCTCTACTAGGGAGAGTCCTACCGAGCATCAAAATTAATAGCCCCGAAACATCAGGGGCAATTGTCACCCAAACTACTCATTTCGGGAAATCATAGAGGCAGAATTATTATGAGAACTTCCCGCATTACACAGGATGCTGCACGAGCCTTGAGATCCGCCTCTTCGCGTAAGGGAGGCAATTCGGATACCGAAGTTGTTTCTAATTCCGCTTCTAAATCGCTTCGAAACTTTCAATATAGCTCCAATTCAAATAATTTGAAAGCGTCTGTAAGCGGCGAAAATAAAGCAAACGTCGAAGACGACTCGCTCTCCTTTACTGGCATGCCCGGTGATGGGGAGAGCATCAGTAATCGACTTGTCAACACACCATCTCGAAAACGCAAGCGCAATGAGGTCAATCCGCTAACGAAGAGTACGGATGGGATATCATCTAGCGAAACGCCGTCGCCCACCGTGATCGAGAGGCATGTAATCAAAGAAGAGACAACAACTCCCTCAAGCCCACTTCCCAGGAAACCGCGACGTGCTCCCGCCAAACGCGTCATATCATCCTCTGGCAATGTCAAGATTGACCCGCCTCCCAATTGGGAGCAGGTGTACAGTCTGACCAAAGAGATGCGATCAAAAGTACCAGCACCCGTGGACACAGTAGGGTGTGAAAGACTTGCAGACACGCGAGCAACTCCTAAGGACCAGCGGTTCCAAACCCTAGTCGCCCTTATGCTGTCAAGTCAGACCAAAGACACCGTCACTGCCGTAGCAATGGAACGTTTAAAAGGAGAGCTTCCTGGCGGCCTCACTGTCCAATCGACACGCTCTGTAGCACCAGACACGTTCAACGAATTGATCGGCAAAGTCGGCTTCCACAACACCAAGACCAAGAACATCGTCGCCGCCGCGGGCATCCTGGCCCGTGACTACGACTCCGACATTCCCTCTACAATCGAAGGGTTGACATCGTTGCCAGGGGTTGGGCCGAAGATGGCACACCTGACCATGAGCGCGGCATGGGGCAAGACGGAGGGAATAGGCGTGGACGTGCATGTGCATCGGATCACAAATCTGTGGGGTTGGCATCAGACAAAGAACCCAGAAGAAACGAGGGCGATTTTGGAAGCTTGGCTGCCCCATGAAAAATGGCATGAGATCAATGCGCTGCTGGTGGGTTTGGGACAAACGATTTGCACGCCTGTGGCCAGAAAGTGTGGAGACTGTGCCTTGGGACAAAAAGGGCTGTGTCCGGGTGCGGTGAGGCAAAAGGTGAAGCAGGTGAGGGTAGAGCATGTGGCGGAGGATGTGAAGGGCATTGAGGTCAAGAAACAAGAAATTGAGGTCGAGGTCATGGAGGACGAGAATGTCGGAAAAGGAGCAGAGGCTCCAGACAATATCCAGTCACTGGACATGGAGGATTTCGGCCAACCGTCGAGACGAAGGTCAGGCAGGTTGAAAAGGCCCCAAAGATGATGTACATATGTTCTATACATATGTTCTACTGTATTTAGAAGAGATTCCTATTGAGGTCTTCATCTCAACGCTTATAGCCACCAGTTTCCAATATCATCCATCACAACTAGCCAACCCTACTACGCCAATTACAAAGCTGGCGACTCATTGAGCTCCTTCTCAATATCCGCCTTCAAGGCCTCCGGCTTCGTCGTGCTCGCCCACCGCTGCTTGACCTTGCCATCGCGTCCGACCAAGAACTTCTCGAAGTTCCACTTGACCCGCTTCAGCCCCATGATACCCGGCTTCTCGCCCTTCATCCACTCCCAGACGGGCTCCGTCTTGTCGCCGTTGACGTCCGTCTTGCCGAGCACGGGGAAGCTGACGCCGTAGTTGAGCTGGCAGAAGGACTGGATCTCGTCGTTAGAGCCCGGGTCCTGCGAGCCGAACTGGTTGCAGGGGAAGCCGAGCAGCTCGAAGTCGTCCGGGTGCTTGGCCTTGACGTCCTTGTAGAGCGTCTCGAGGCCGCCGAACTGCGGGGTGAAGCCGCACTTGGAGGCGGTGTTGACGACGAGGACGACTTTGCCCTGGAGGTTGGAGAGCGGGTAGGGCTCGCCTTTTTCTGATGGGGTTTGTGAGTTGGTGGGGGAGATGGACGCCGCGGGAGATGATCAACTTGGGCCAAGATTGAGAGGAAAGATGCGGGATCCAGCACAAAAGGAACAGATGAGCTTACTATCAAGAGGCTTGAACTCGAAAAAGTTCGTTGCAGACGCCATAGTTCGTATTTGGCGCGGCGGGGTAGAATGGTTGTGGGTAATAAAATTGAAACTCACTACTCGGTTCTGAGTAGCTCGTCCTCGGCCAATATTTGTAGCCAAGCTAGGTTTACAAATATACTGACTCCTCAAGAACAGCATGCGCTAGCAATATTTACAATGGAAGATGCGAGAGTGGGAGCTGACGGACGTCTTTGTCATGTGAAACGTCTGGACCCTCATATCATACCGGCTAGCTACAAGATGAAACCCGCTTCGCAACCAAGCATCCCGGAAAAGTTTAATCTCAACCATTGGCCATGGTATCACCCAACTCCTTCATTGCTACTTTTGATTCTACTAATCAACGAAAGTTATTGCACCACCGACTCTTTTTTTTTTTTCCATGCTCGACTACATTGACCATCGCTAAGCCTGTTATGAGTCTACGTCGTACACGTGGGACCGAAGTGTTTGAGGTATTCCATCATATTCATGAAAGCGCTACAAATGCCGACACAAGAATAACTCTATCTCAAGAAGTATAGACATGCCCGAATCTAAAATGCCAAACCGTAGAACATCAGAAAAAAAGAAAATCTAATCCCGGAGGGCGAGGCTGACCTGTCCTGACCTGTCCTGGGTTGTCCTGGATAGACCTGAAGGGCCGGTTCATGCCTGGTGGCGGTATCCATTGGCCGTGGAGAATCCTGGGTATATATGAGCGAGCAAAAGCCTCCACGTACGATGCAACCCCTTGGATGTTACCGATAACTCCCTCCTACCGTTAAACACGATACCAAACTGTAACAACAAGACATAGGAGAATAAGAAAAGAAACGTAGCAAAATTCATGCGCGCGGCCTGGGTTCCGCGACTTCCTCTGACGTGCATATATACTGGCGATTTGTTGCCGGGCTGTTCCGTACTGTCTCCGGAGGCAGCAGTGCTAAAGGTGGGCCCGGTTTGTAAGTGACGCCGGCAGAACACGTGTAATATCCAGGGTATTCAAACCATTTCAGGACTCAGGCGAGTCGAAGATATTCCACAGCAATCATCCGAGTGACGGAAACAGGGCCCGAGATTCTGATACTCTACTTCACCTTTTGAGCGATGGATGGTTCCGGTTGGTTTAGCCAAATCCCTTCACTTGCTCAGCAATCTCATTCAGCCTTGCGATGTCATTCTTGATATGCTGAAGGCCAGATAGATCCTGGGGTCCTTCCAGAAGCTGTACATGTTTGACCAGTTCACCTTGACGGAGTTTCCATAATGCCTCAAGTTGGTTCATCTCAGACCATCGGCGGCTTTGCTGTGGCGAAGGAGCCACCGAGATAGGACCCGGAGCTTCCCTGTCCTTTGCTGTTGCTTCAGGCTTAGTTCGCTTCTCCGAGACCTGTGTATCGTCCGAACCCGCACCAGTAGACTTTCGCTTCCGGCTGTTCTGAGCCTTGGGTCTCGTGGGCCTTTGAGTAGCTTCTGTGGAAGACAGTTGCGGAGAAGTAGGAGCCTTGTAGTCGTGAACACGCTTCATGTGGTCAAAAAGGTTGTAACGCCTGGGGAAGCCATTGCCCGGAATGGAACGTTCACAATCCTTGTACGAACATAAATGCGGCTTCGCGCCATGCCCGTGCATTCCGTGTGCTTCTCTCTCATGACGTAAGAGACAAGCCGTCGACGAAAATTGCAGCGTAGCGCAGGCTTGAGATTTACACCGAAACGGACGCAGATGGGAATCAATGTATTTACTGGTGGCTGGTCAGTATTGAGAGGACTGTGAGGGAGATATACATACTCGTAGACGCATTTGAGCTTGGTTGGCCTATGCGCGCAGTTCTCCGAAGATTCGTAAGGGCAATGATAAAGGTTATCTGGATGAGGATCGGCAGAATAGTGATGATGAGAACGAGCCTGCCTCGCCTCGGCCTCGCCTCGTTCTTCGCTCGACTGGCGTACGGTGGTGGCATGAGACGGTGTGTACGGATCTTCATCGGCCTGCTCAGAGGAGAGACTATTGATGACGTTGATCGAGCCACCCCGGGTCAGGGGGGCGGTGAAGTGACTGGGCCTAGTTGCTTGTGAGCGCAAGAGCTGGAAGAACGGATATAGCGACCTACATAGGGTACTGAAAATAATCATGTGACCCCTCGAGTGAGGTTTCAAAGCTCCCTTCTTGAGAGAAATGAGGAACCGCTTGAATGGATGGGTTGACGTCCGTAATTGAAGGTTGTTTAGAGAACTGCGCCCCTTGCGAGTTGTCTATATGGAAGTCGAACTCGTTGGTGGCCTCGCTGGCATTTCCAGATCTGATGGAGAAAGTTTGAGATGAGCTCTGTCGAATCAGTGGAGGCCTTGTAAAAGCTTGGCCGGCAATCGCCTGAGAAGTATCATTTCCCACAAAGCCAGCAACAGATCCAGCTCTTACTTGGCTTTGTTGCGATGGGAAATTCTGGGCAAAAGTCGTTGCCATTGATTGATCTCCGCCAAACTGTTTGCCATATTCCTGGTAATTAGGTGCAATTGAGTTCTGAACCATTCCCATCTCACTATACTGTGCAGGCAAGCGAGGGAATGGCTGCTCAGAATACTCTGCCTGCGGCACGGAACCGTAATCCTGGCCGGGGTTGAAATTAGCATAATCAGAAGTGTTGAACGTGTTGTCTGTAAGATCCGACGTCGCTGAGGACATTAAACCTGGTGGAACCTGACTCCGGTCCGAAGATACCATGGAACTTCCACGACCTTCTGAACTGACAGCGGGTGAGATTGCATTTCCTGGGTGGACCATTCCATGTGGTAGGTATGCCTGGTGCTGAGACAAAGAAAACGGATTTCCATGGCCTATCCTAGGGGTCCGGCGGAAGGGGTTTACCTGACTATATGTGCTGTTGTCCATACCGGAGGCAGTTGATACATTGTCTTCTGGTGTGAAATTCATCTCTGCTAAATGGCCAGTCACGTCTTCCTCCCCCTCTCCAAGGCTAGAGGGCGGTTGATAGTCTGTGTTCTGTGCTCCTAAGACGGACTGGCTCCACAAAGCAATATCCACTGGGTTGAGGCAAGAGAAATTCCCAACTGGAGATTCGTGTAAAGGAAAGAGGCTAGAAAAAATTGGGTCAGTGGGTGATCGCGCATGTGATAGAAACAAAGTAATGAGATTGAGATGAATGAAGACAAATTTAGAAGAGTGAGAATGAGAAGCCTATATTAGTGTTATTAGCTTACGAGCGCTTAGTCGCGGTGAGTTATACAGACCAAAGTGTCCAGCAAATAATCCCGGAATGGCCAAATCCTGGTAAGTCCAGTCACAACGCAGTCCAGAAAGTCTACAAGAGGTATCTAGGGATAGGCGCCAGGAGAAATTGGGGTCCACATAGTCCACAAACGTTTTCCAGAATACAGGGCCCAGAAATCAAAATCCCCAAGAACAAGTCTAATGCAGGGTCCTTTACTTGAGGACTTACGTTAGTGCACATTCGTGTGTGTTACATTGAGGGGGATCATCGTTAGACCCATCACGTACTTCGAGTGTAGTTGGATCGCTTTCGTGTTTATGACAATCCTGGGCATGATTTTCCATTTAAGGGTTGAAACTTCGCAGAGGCCGGTCCTATAAATCTCAGAAAAACAAGGACGGCGAGTTTGGCCAAGTTCCTCGCACATCTCGCCAGGTAAACCGGTCGTTCCTAGATACGGGGGATCGACACTACAAGACCCCAGAAGTTGTAAAAGAGGCGGCGGGTACGATAGACGTCGACAAAGCCAGCGGAGGGATCCCAGCTCACATTCATACGATCCCGAAGTCTCGAAGGCCCAAGAAAATATCCATTCGGTCCATTCACGGAACTGAAAGTGTCCTGGGAGCTCTTTGATGGTTTTCGATAATCCTGTGTAATCGAGTTCCAACCGAACTCGTGGGAAATCCAGTTTGGCCAAATGCCTTCGATACGAAGTGTAGAAGAACAATGATACCGGTGACCCAGAAAAGGTAGAATAGCTAGTCTGCAATTTAGGGTTTGCACTGTACAAACGTGACCGAGACCGCGTATTTGAGCAAGTCTTTTGTCAGTCTGAAGGCACCCTGTGGACGCGGAGACTGCGTATTCGATGGCCTATCAATCTGCTTTTCCTTGGAAACACTCGAAGACTATTAACGGGTGCAGAAAATTCACAGCTTCGAATCCAGTGGGACTTCCAGCCTCATCCAAGCCTTGCGGTAATGGATCCCCAGAGGGAAGGCCAGTGAGTATAAGTCCTCCATGGAAGCCGAGAAGAAAAAGAATACAACAAGTAAAACGAAAGATATTACAGGCATCCAGAAGACATGCACTCCAAAAGTCATAAACATAGCAAGTAGGGTAATACCTGTACTCGGATCCTTCCTCGCGGCTGCGAATCACCATCCTGGATGTGTGCGTGTCCCAAATCCCAGGCACGCAAATCGGGGCGCAACAATTCTTTCTAGTCTACTTGCAATAGCAACAAGCACAAAAACATTTGATGGTCGGTCACGTCGAGGGTGCGTAGTATCTGACGAAAAAAAAAAGGATACTGAGTCGAGTGACGGAACCGTGGGCGGCAGGCGTGGGTCAAAAGGAAGCCTGGTCGACGGTCGTAAGCCGGCATTGATGCGCTGGCCATGCGACGAGCGGGGTGCATCGCGCGCCTTTTTGGCCGACGGCCAAGTCGGGACAAGACGGTAAGATTGGCTGGGCATCAAGCAGCGTAGACGCACGCTGCATAAACGTCGCCCAACAGGAGAGATTGACAGGGGAGCCGTGGAGGGCTGCCACGAATCGCTTGCCTGTGCCCGACCGCAGGCCCATGACCTCATTGCGGGAATACGCGAAGCCGGGTCAAATATGATCGTCGCCTGCTGGAGGCTTTTGCTGGACGGTGCTCGACGGTGCTGGCATGCCAACGCCCCTGGCTTCCAATTGAGAGAGCTGCATCCGCCGAAGCTGTTTGCTGCCGAAGCAGCTTACCCTGTCACTACTATATGCCAAGCCCTTGACCCGTCCGCCTACCACGTCAAATGGTACGATGCTGTGGTCGATCGCAACAAGCACCATATACCCTAGCCATACTTGGTTTAAAGACCGTGTGGAAAACCATCTGCTGTAGCCGTGTCACTTTTCGTCCTGTCAATTTACAGATGGCAGTTCGATTCCGAGACCCTGGATGTATGGAGAGGCTTAGGGTCGGCTGTAGTGGAGGTTCACAGAAGACGTCACCGGCAGGATGGGCAGTCCGCGTCCGGTCCCTGCCAGTGAAACCTTTAACGACTGCTCTAACTTGCTTCAAACCTCGCGGACCGCGTGTCGATCATTTTTACGAGCTCGACTGAAACTCCCATTGAACTTAAATCTCATCGTTTCGGAGATCTAACCGTAAATTATCTGATATCAACTGTTAAGGAAAGCTCGAGTCGCGGAGCTGAACGGTCAGATGTCGGGGCACGATAGGTTTGGCGGCCATAGCTTTGACAATGGAACTCTTCCCGTTTGAACCGATTCAGTGTTCTGGTCCCGTTTCTTGTCTGCATTTGATAGATTAGAAGCTGCTGATCCCCGACTCGTCGGCCAGCCAGTTGAGTCCAGAAATCGTGACCTAGGTAGGTACCTAGGTACTCCGTAGGCTCAAGGATACAATAGTCCCCCACAAACTTGATGACATTGAATCTCCACTCACGATGAAAACCTAATTTCACATAGAATTCGTTTCAACATGCTGGTTATTATTATAACACGCTTCATTGGGCATGATCAGGCTCTTGGCAATCAAATCGAGATGTTTCGACTCAACTTGATCGTCGCGGGTTGCCGAACCTAGATGTGGATGTGAATGCCGCGGGGAAGCACTCACCAAATGGACCTCAGGTTATTCGTATCACATGTCGAGGGGAACTCGGGAAACTGGGCACCCTGCTGACAGACATATTTAGAGTGTGTAACAAGCTTTAATAATGCGCCTGGTGTGCGGTATCTGCCGGCCGACTTTTGCGAAGCTGTAGGAGAACTTGCCACAATCAGTCGATTCGATCTGAGATGCATTCCGTGCACTCTCATCTTGTACCTCTCCCCCGCCTCAACCATGAACCAATAATATGACATTAGAAGATGTCGCTGTCATGACTGATCTTTGCGTTCGTACCTGTGCTAGCATTTCCCAGCCAGGAGATGCGCAGGGAGTGGTATGCGTGTTCTGTCCACCTAAAGCCTGGGAATAACGAATTCCATTTTGATTTGTAATCTGATAATCATTCCCACATCCTGATGCCAGCTTTCTGGGACGTATTTTCTGTCACTTATTTGCTGCATACCGTAGCTGTTGCGTTGTCGAATGGTAGGAGTCAAGGTTTCGTTGGCGGTGGTAGCATATGAGCTTCAAAACCAGTCAAAAGATAGTTGCAATGTATATGCTGCTGCTTATGTATACTTGTATGTCGCAGCGAGGCGTGAAGTTGAACCATTCCGTTCGAGAACGCTGTTCTAAAAGGTAGGTAGGTAGGTAGGTAACACGTCTGTCTTATATCGGTCATTTCATTGATATGCACTGATATGCGGATGTCCTGCTTTCGACCCCCAGTGAAACACAACTTCAACCGTTTCCTGGTCCTAGGAAGTCACATTGGGTTCTAGTACCGAGAAAGCATGCAGCTTCTAGGTAGCGGGTTTAGGCCTTAGGTGGTGAACATGATTCAAATCACGTCTCGACGAGGGATGGGATGCATTTTAGACCACTTTTTGGATATGGAGAGATAAGTAGACCGTGGCGTATACTATACATTTCCCATTCTACACAGTCGAAATTCATATGTCGCTAAATTATAGCTAAACCTCGCTATCCGGCCGATAAGAGGAGAGTCGTTAAAATTACATAGGCTGCAAAGACGCCCACATCGTCCAGCCTCTTTAATGATAAGAACTATTAGTACATGGCCAGACTCGGTCATGGATAAGCATATGGCGCAAAGGCGCCTGCAGGAAAGCCATCCATCGGTGCCGGCGGCAGCAAAGTGAAATCTTCGAGAACGCGTTGCCACAGACTTTCGTCTAAAACATCATTCGGAGGTGGTACCCACGAGTCTTGGGAATCTTGAGACATCTCAGGGGTAGTTTGGACCTCTGCAATTCTTGCGGTCTGGTCTCCGAAGTTTTCATCGATGGGACTTTCCATGGTGGCATGGGATCCAGACTGGCCCGAACAGCAAGGTCGGTTGGTGATTTGTGCGACAGCATGATCAGCATTCCGAATGCCCTCTGCAATCGGATCCTGCTTATCACACTGTTCCTGCTTTTTATTCCAAATGAGCATGCTCCGCATAATATGGCAGAAATATCTGCGAGTACGTGAGTAGACGTATGATTAGAAACATGCCATATGGGACTTACGTCCAAACGTCAACGTTTGTAATATCATCACTCTGAGTCAATTTGACTGATTCAAGCTTCTCCTTAGCCGCACGACCCAGTCCAGAGAGATCGGCGTCTCTTTTAGCAATTTCGCGATCCCAGCCAGGCGAAGATGGAATGAGGACGAGTTTTGCGAGCACCAAGAATCCATACCACAACATTACAACGCTGGAGATGGGAAGATGTTGGATGATATCATCAGGTATGCGGAGGCAGAAATTGACAAGAGCCCGCGAGGAGCTTAGCAGACTCGATAAACTTGAAGTTCGTTTAAGTGACAGGGCGCTCGAAGACTGAACCGTATATAATGTAACCTCGTGAATAGCTACAGAAGCGGTCAAGAGTTCGGTCTGAAGTACATCTAGAAATGACGGTCAGCTGGGGTTCTGGCGAGTAGAGAGTCTAATAGAACAGTGGAGGACGCACAATGCTCCAAATCTGACAAGGCCGGTATTCCTGCTTCAAGAGTCGACAACTCATTTTCAAAAGCTGTCTGTGACATTTCCATGACTGGGTCAGGTGGACGAATAATATCTTCGTCGCCATGTAGGGTATCGCTAATTTTTTGATGGAGCGATCTCACTTTAATGAAACGCTCAATCGAAGCATCGGTGGGATATTGGCTCCTCTCTGCCAGGGAACGGGAGCATTCATCGACCCACGTGGTATGTTTCATTGCGAGGCCTTTACGACAGATACACAACCTATCTTCATAGTTAGTTCAATGGACTAACTTCCTACCGAAAGGCATCAACTGACACTGAGCTAAGGTAGTAATAGCCAAGTAACTAAAGGGTATGCATGGTCAATAACCGCCGGTTGCCAGGAGGTCAGTAGAGACCTACTGCTCGCTTGCCATTCGCTATGTCGTCACACACGTCCATTTGATGTGGTAACGATAATCTCATTTTGATCTCCATCAAGATTCCCAGCTCCTGAGCATTACTGTTTGGGCTTCTGTCGAGGCAAAGGTCAAAGACAAGAGTTCGGGCCAAGTTGAGCACCAGGTACATCTGATGACTTTTCGGAGCAAAATGGTAGTAGTACCAAGCCAAATAAACAAGCAAACCTTGAAGCAATTCCAACGATTTCTCGTTCGCCATTATGATGCGGACGCTGATCACGTTGCGGACTTCGTCGGCAATCCTTCTTTGCAAGACGAGGTCATCTTCTAGACAGGCAGTGAGAATCGCAAGGAAGAGGAACGGGCTCTCTTGGCGCAAGTCTGCAGCAGTTTTGCCAGGAGGAATTACTACGAACGGGAAGGTAGGCATCTTCAAGGTTTTGAACTTCTCCACGATCATTTCAGCTCTAGCTGAACTGAGCCATCCTCGGTCGACGACATCGGACTCGGCTTTTTGGGGAGCTCCAGGAATGTACACTTGGTCGGAGCATTTGAATGGAGATTGAGCATGGTCCAACGGCGAGGTTTCAACATCTTCTGAGACTGGAGGAGTGGACAGTCCAGGAGGAGCTGGAGGTGACGTTATCTGTGCAACGCTTGGGGCTTGGCTAATCCCATTCTTTTGTGCTGCCAGTTGAGTAGCTAATTCTTCAATTCTTCGTTCAAGCCTTTCCGTTCTCCTACTTGCCCGTTAAGCAACAATTTCGGCAAGGTGTCGTCTAATTCTTACGTTACTGTTTTCCGTCTCCGCCTTAAATCCACGTTACCAAACTCACAGTCCCGCTTGAGCCGGTCGCAACGCTCGCATATGTCACGACTTTGGATTACCGAGCATTTGACCTTGGCTTTGATGCAGCGTGCACATGATCTTCGTTTTGGGTAAGGTGGTTGTGACGCGTCGTTCATAATCAGCTTGGGAGAGCGTCGAGCGGAGAAAGGAACAAGTGACACGGAGATTTCAAACAGGCATATCCGGACCGAGGAGAATACTTATTCATCCTCAATTTCTGAGCATTTATTTGCAAA
This sequence comes from Astrothelium subdiscretum, assembly GCA_021030935.1. Classification (NCBI taxonomy): domain Eukaryota; kingdom Fungi; phylum Ascomycota; class Dothideomycetes; order Trypetheliales; family Trypetheliaceae; genus Astrothelium; species Astrothelium subdiscretum. The sequence continues at coordinate 254,872 of JAGFMW010000013.1, forward strand.
GGATATGTGATCTGTATATATTGTTTTCCGTGCCAATCCAACACTGTCGGTCGTTATGGAAGAATGGCACGGAGAATCGGGAACGGAGTTGGGAGAGTGGGATGGAATCCCGGCTGTCGCCAGCTCGTTCCCAGCCAAGTGCGAGCCAACCAATAGCATTCTCCAACAAACGAGGACCTACAACTTTAAAATACCATTATGGTTGCTGCCTTGAATCAATTAATACACGCTATGAAGGCGAGATTACAAAAACAGTAAACCACAAGGGTATATACATCGCTTCCGCTCCAAAGAACGATCCCCAAAACGTTAGACGTATCTCATGCCGTCCCAACTGACGGAGAACACGCGTCAAGTATCAATCAAAACATTCCACCCACGGTGACTGGAACCCTTATACCCATAGGTAGAGGCGGTGCGTGCTCCCGTGCAACGTTAGCCCCGCCTTGTTCATCGCCGTCATCATCATAATAAGCGTAGGCATAACCACTCGCCTCTTCTGTCGGGGTCTCGAATGCTTCCGAGCCAGGACTCTCCATGTCAGTGGAAGGCTCAGATGGACTTTGGCGGTGTCGGTCTGACTGTGTGCGAGCTTGGTCTTCTTTTTTCGAGGGAGTCGATTGATCATGCTCTTCGTTATCATCGCCTTTACCGTCGCCTCTTTCTTCGTCTTCATTTGTTCCACCGTTGCTGTCGTCAATACTGTCGAACCCTGAAAAGCGACTCCTAATAACCGTAACCCTATGGTCGTCGTGTCCGGCATAACCTTCCAACCTCTCTAGAGTTTTCGTAGCGTCCATTGTCTCTGAACTATGCGACCGATATGTGTGCATCTCCTCGTTTACACCCCTGTCAGCGAATGCAGACAATCGCGGTCTTCTCTCCAGCATCGAACGTAGCTCTGCAACTTCGCGCTTCAGGTCGAACACAAGCCTTGCGAGCTCCTTCCTGGCAGCACGTTCGTGCGCAAGCACATTGCTAACGGCTTCGAAAGTCGTGGACGTGTTCGGCGAAAGTGGGCTGGGAATTTCGGACTGATCATGGCCTCTCATCGAGTGAATATAATCTTCCGAAAAGGGTTGTACATAGACATCGCTCTTCTTCTCTGGCGTATGATATGTCTTCTCATGAGATGGGATTCGGTCGTAAACTGCAGGAATGGTTTTAGTATCCGGAAAATAGTCGCCTTCTTGCAAATTGCTTTCAGCCCTTTTCCCGGGCAACGACACGATAGTTTCGGGAGTCTGGCGAAATGATTGAATCTGTTCGTGCCCAAAGGCGTTTGACGATGGCGACTTGGGTGGAGCAGACGCCGGCCGAGAACTGCTGGCAGACTCTTGATCTTGCAAATTTGTATTTTGAGGTAGGTGCAGCGAAGGGGAGTGGGAATGTATCCAATCCTTGGTATCTGCCTCTAGAGTTTGATGTCGTATATGCTCCGAACCAGGACCTTCCGGCGTTTCCGGTGGTGGGATCCTTTCTAGATCCTCTTCTTGATTCGATGATAACCTCCCGGGAGCAGCCTCATTTCTGTCTATCTCGTCTGGCGGTTGTCGATTTCCCCTTTCCATCTCATCTTCATTCAAAGGACCAAAGTCAAAGATTCGTCCATGTCTTGGGCTGAGCGGTTGAGCCTGTCCATCGCTCGTATTTCTAAAGTGCATGCTGTCTACCTTTCTTTCCGGACCGTTTGCGCCCAAGGGGATGCCAGCATATACGCTTTCGCCGCTCATTGGCCTTTCCTCCGTGGAGGCCCGCCAGTACCTGATTTCATCACTACGTCGTCTGCCCGAACTGTCAGTCTGCCCCTTGCTAATATCTCGCAGAGCCCCAGCACTTCTTGATCGCCTCTTGGGATTGCTGCCGCTTGTCACTGCCAATCCAATATTACGCTCCTCAACAGGCACCATTGAGTCCCAAAACGGGTCGTCAAAGGATTTTGGAAGTGTGGCTGGGTTGTCTCCACTGAGAACTGCGCTACCCACTGTAGCCCGACGATGAGGGGAATGATGCTGGATGGTAGGCCTCAGATTGAGTGGTTTCAATTCTTTGCTTCGAGGAAACTGGACAGCCGGTGAATGTGATTGCAGAGCCGCTGTTGGTGTAATATCGCGTATTGGCATAGAGAACGAACGTTGTGGAGTTGATGAAGGCTCGGAGATCTGAGCTGGCCTCAGCAATCCGCCAGGATCCTGGATTCTGTCAGAAACCGTCATAACGAAGAACCCATATAACTTACACTACGGTGGTAGCCATGCCGCGCAGGGGAGGGCTGGACGGATTTTGGCTTCCGACCGAACAACCTGCGCACTGCGGCTCTGAAAGAACCGCCTTTTGCTTTCCTCCTGGAGTCTACTTTGGCGTCGCTTTTGGGTGAGGTGCGAACAGAGTTTCGTTCTGTATTTATGGAATATGGATGACCGAATGTCGAAGCATAACCGTTCGAAAAGCGAGTGTCTCGCAATCCAGTTGAAGACTGTTCGGACTGCAGAGGTCCAACACTGTCTCGAGCTTGCTCGCTCCCACTTGCAGTATCCGGAGCAGTTGGTTGCTCAGCACTGGCATCGCGCAGTAACTGAGACCGCTTCTCAGTCACAGCCTCATGGACACGTAAGGAGACAACACTTCGATCGGGCCGCGAGTCTTCGTCTTCGGCATCAGGCTGCACGGGTATAGGGCCGCTAATCCGGATGTTCCCTCGACGGATGGCATCAACTTTGGAGCTTGAGCGTTGCAACGGCTTCTCGTCGCGAAACAGTCTCGATGATCGGGTGTCCGCCATATCTTCCGGGTTCTACTTCACAAACAATAAAGGCAAGGAAATCAGTGGTAAAGATAGAAAACTCGAGTGGGTTTCGGTACAATTGGAAGGACTGAAATTATCGATAATACGTAAAGCATGGCCACAGATAGGCAGTGATATTGTAAAGGAGCAAGTCAAATGAGCGAATAGATGTCATAGGCAATGAAAGCCAGTCACGGCAGCGCAAGTTGAAGTTGAGCTCATGGCTCTAGCCAGAGTAACCCAAAAGAGACTTGATGTATGAGTTGGGACAGCACAGGTCAGTCCCCGAGAGAGCACAGCGAGGTAAAATCAAAACCTCACAAGCCGCAGTGGATAATGGAGGAGATAAAGAACGGTAAGAGGCGCAAAGAAATGGATGAAGAGGGTAGAGACGCAAAGAGTGGTAGCGAGCCCAAGGGAAAGCAAAGAAAGTGCGGAGGTTCTAGATGCAGAAAGGACGGTACCAGAGACATAGGCGACCGCCTTTGCCAGAATCAATACATGGACGACGAGAGATATGCAGCGCGAACAGAGTGCCCCACGCCAGGAGGGAGATACTAAGTTCCATGGTGGTGTGCAGTAGCCCATGTTAGACGCTGGACGCTTCGGCCGGGACCCCTGCTCTTCAAACGCCGCGCCATGCTGGTTCCGCGTATGCCAACGCCGTTTCAGGATGCATTGGCAAATGCTTTTGCCGCAAAGCCAGCTTAGGGTTACTCCGTCGACGTCGTCCGCGCCGACATTGCTGGCGGTGATTGCGCGCAGGTCAAAACGGATCGACGACGTTTGAATCACCATTGTCTCATTGGTGGACCCTTTCTTTTCGCTATACTAGCGGCCCGTCGTAGATACACTCGATGCGGACGGCGAGGAACAATATGCAGGGTGGACATCTGTCTACGGCTTGACCTGCCGTGTTCAGATCTGTACCCCGGCGACTGCGGAGGTCAGCGGCGAGGCGCTTCGTCTGCGGAGGACGCAAGAGAAATTACTCCCACACACCAGAAGCGGAGTCTTGCTCGTCTCAGGCTGTGGAGGCCTACAGTCACCATATCTGCGGGCCGGTGGCGCTCATCACGCGGCTGCCCTAGAGTGCGCCATCGATGCATTACATCTAGGGTTTCCCGTGTACATAGACTCGGGGCGTTGGGCTAAGGGTTTGTGCTTGGTACCTAGCTGCATAAAAACTTGTCCTGCTTATTTTTCTCCTACCAGACCTCCGCCAATCATTCCCGAAAAGCAGCATATAACATCTATAACCCTCGAGCTGATAATCTGCTCGGGGGCGACGTGTTGCCACTCGACGGACAAAGCTCGATTTTTGGTCGTTTTCCATCTGAAGCTGCATGATGCAGTGCATGCATAACCCTCGCCATGGGCTGTAGCTACCCGGTTCCGGTCCCTGACTAGCAGTACCAAACCTTGCTTGTGATGAGAAGATAACCGACCTCGTGGGCAACAGAGTCCTTCAAGCGAGCAGGGAAGCACCAGGACCAAAACCGGTCGAGTTTCCTCCGTACAACTTCAGACAAAACTGTCTCTGTCTGATTGAGCTGTCTCAATTTGCCACGTGGAGATCGGCCGCATTTGGATATCGTAGGTCTGCATGCTCTTCTAGAAACGCCATCCAGCGAGCAAGGAACTTGCTTCCCCTTTCGAATTGGTTCGTTTAGTAGCTGATTTCGTCTTTCGAGACACGGCTTTTTACTTACCCACCAACCGTCTCCGAATCTCCAATCACACACAGATGTCTCTTAGGCCGCGTCATAGCCACTGCGTTATCATTAGAACGTCGTGGAGTTATGACAAGTCAGAAGATAGCCTACCATTCAGTCGTCGCTTGTCCCCAAGGAAACCAACTTCGTGTTTAGGGTTGCTACGAACTAGACTTACAACAACGGCTTCCTTTTCTCTTCCTTGGAAACCATCCACACTACCGAGCTCAATTCCCGGATAAGCTTGCTTCAGACTACTCGACAAGATGCTGAGCTTTTGGCATGTCAGTACCGTTCGGGCCTTCATCGAGTATTTTGTGTCGCCCACCTGTCCGTTATAGGGAGTGATAACAGCGATATCAGTGGCTTTAACCCCTGCCTCTATCAGATTTTTCACATGCATCTCCACCAACAGCGCTTCCATTTCATTGCTTTTGCTATCGCCCAGCAGACCCTTATCTCCATCATCTGCCTCGGTCTTTTCGGGAAAGTCGCCACTCTGTGTATCCAGAAAGACCAATGCTTCCTTGGTGTCATCTGTCTCTTTGACTTCGTACGGGAGATCCTTTAGCAGTCTTGATTTAACATTCTCGGCTGCGCTAAGCTGGGCCTCGTAGAGTTCTTGTGAAGGGAATGCCATTATCTGTTGATGCATCCGGTATTGTACAGTTAGCATTCTCTTTATCGATGGTCCATAAAGCCGCAAAAGCCGGTCGAACATTGTCGTTTCAAGCGTGACCCCTTTTAGATTCGACTTTCCATCTTTGGAATTGTCCTTGTCACTCTGGTCCTCTCTTTTTACTTGCTTTGTTCCGTTTATATCCCTCTTCTCCTTAACGTTCAGACTTTTGATCGTGGGAGGCAACTGCAGATGGTCGCCTGCAAGCACTACCTTTTTCGCTCGCAGCAAGGGAATCCAGCATTGCGCTTCAAGTGCTTGGCTAGCCTCGTCGACTATAACGACGTCGAATTGTTGGGCTTTCAGTTGAAAGCCACCTGCACCATGCAATGTCGCAAGCACTACCTTACTTTGCCGTATCAGTTGGTCCACACATCCTCGTTCCCTCTCTCGGTATTCCTTTCTCAACTCCCTTAAATCTGAATAAATCTCGCGGCGTTCCCTTCCACTTTTCGTCTTCTTTATGCTAGCTTGCTTCGCGTCCATTTCCTTTGCTACATCACGCACGATAGCTGCCGACTCGCTTGTCCTAGTGAGAACATCCAGGCTGTGGGCTAGGACCGAAGGCAACAACCGTGCGGGATGTCCCAAACGGACCAATGGTAGGCCATGAGGCGCCAATCGTTCAACTATGTTGTCAACGGAGATGTTAGAGGGCCCACATACAAGGACCCGCTGGTTACGTGCGAGAAGCTGTAGAATCAACTCTATGACGGTATATGTCTTTCCTGTGCCGGGCGGACCATGAATAAGTGCTATCTCGCGGGAGGCAAGAGCAAATCGAACTGCTGATTTTTGGGAATCATTAAGAGAGGGGTTTTCCCAGGATATTTTTGCGAAATCGCTTGAGGGTAAGTCGAGATCTGCTGGAACCGGTGTAACAGACTCGAGACCGAACAGGACGCGAATAAACGGGGTATAATCTGCGTCGTCCATCTTTTCTAGATGGGTCATAGTTTGGTTCATTCTGTACAAAGCGATTGTTAATTTCTCAAACACGGCTTTATGTCTCAGCTGTTCATGACACATATCTCGCCTACCTCTTATAAGTAACTTCATTCGCGAGTTTGACACTATATACATGAATACAAATATCAGCTTTAGCCTTATTCGTGACAGCGGCACAAGGCAAAGGCAGGAAACCCACATCCACAACTTAGAACCGCCGGTCAATCCGTCCGCATCGTCCTCCTTCTCCACCGCTACTTCGATTTTGTCTTGTCGAACTTTGACCACCACACCTTCAACACTACTCTTCTCCAAATCTGACCTCACCTTCTTCTTTTCTGATCCCTTCGGTTGCTGTCCCACCCCAACCACATCACCAACACGTATGCCATGCTCTCCCAAGCCATACGACCCACCCCCACCACCCCCACCACCACCACCAGCATCCTCTCCAGTCCCGGCTCTCGTATTCTTACTCCGGCTTTCGCCGCCACGAGCTCTGTCTTTTCCGCCGCCGGCGCCGGCCACCGCGCTGTCCCTCCCGAGCTCGAGCACGGTCTTGCCGCCCAGTCCCGTCCGCTGCGAGTCGATGACGAGATTCGTGATGGCGAGGCCGGCGCGAGCGAGGGCCGACGGGGCATGCGTGGACGTGACGAGGGCGGTGGCGGCGGTCTCGGCGGCGAGCTCGGCGGAGAGGAGGTCGAGCTGATGGGAGGCGAAGGTGGGTATGTTTATGGGCGCCATGGTGCGGCGTAGATGTAATTACGATGAGGGTTTGGGATTCTGTTGCGTTTGGAGCTGTGCGATAGTCTGCTTGGGTCTTCGTGAGCTTGTCCGGAGGGGAGAGAAGAGGCAATCCAAATTAAGGCAGCAGTAGTAAGGTTCGAAACTTTGGGCTGGCAGTAGATGTGATTCCTACCTCACCTCCGCGAACGTTGAACATTCAATGCGCAAGGTTGGGTAGAGGGACCTGTCTACTCGGAGCGCTGTCTACGAGTTCATTGTTGGAAGATGAAGCATGGTCGCTGGTGGGGCGGACGCACATAATTCTATTTACGTACCTTCGTCCTCCCAAATGGAATTACCTATATCTGGTGCTTCATGCGGGCTGACAAGCTTATCTAGAAGTACCCCAGGAACCTCTTTTTTCCCCTTCAAACTTTTACGTATTTACGCAATACACTCGAATGTTCACGTCTTAACCCCCCTTCCCAAAACAAATGCCTCTGGGCAAAGCTACAGACGGAGAAATGATATGGTTGGAAGTAAGCTTGCATGCAGGAGCAATATGCACTGCGAAAGACTACCCACAGTAGTATCTACCAAGGTATCTTTCTCATCTCACCCTCATATTCATAGAATCCAAAATCGTATTCACCATCCGGAGCCAACACTAGCTGCTCTACAGATCTTGCTCCGTCCAGAGGATCCTTTAGACCTCTGAATCCATTAAAAGCCGTTTTGCAATGGCCCGGGCAGGCCAAGAAGAACTTTATGTTGCCTTGCTGCTGATCTTCCATCTTTTGCATCTCGATAGTCAATGCATTCAGTGCCGTCTTGCTGATCGAGTAAGCTAGATTTACTGTAGGCGGAAGCTTTCCATCAGTAGACCTTCCAAGTGAACCCCGGACAGAAGACACGGTGATGACTCTCGGGTGGGCTGCACGGCGTAACAAAAGACGTAGGAGCTCGGTGAATAGGCCTGTAGAAATCACGTTCGTAGAATAGATATCTGAGAAGTTCTCCCGGTACTCGATCGGAAATTGGGGGCTTTTCGGATCGATTTTGAGGGGCATTGCGATGGCCGCGTTGTTGATCAAAATATCCAATTTACCGTGGACTTCCGCTAGATATTTAGTCGCAATTTGGATGCTATCGTCGTTACTAATATCGAGAGAAAGAGCTTCCAGAGATGCAGTAATTCCCGTCTCCTTGAGATGCGCAATAGCATCCTCTCCCGCCGACTTGGTGCGTGTGCCGATAATGAAATGGTCAGTGGGCGAGGATTGCACCAGTCTTGCAATAATCGCCAGGCCGATGCCTCTGTTCGACCCTGTAACAAGAACGACCCGTTGATTCCCCATCTTTCCAGCTTTTACTTTGCAAAAGATCGAAGACGTAGATTGGGATTAGATGATGCGTGGAGAAAAGAAGAACTCGTTGCACACTTACCAACGAAGACTTTATACCCAAGGTAAGCGTGGCCATTCCTGGTTCACGGAGAGCGAGTCCAGTACGTTATTTGTCACAATAGCTATGACCGGCCTTACCAATATATGTGTGGCTTCCTAGAGACCGGAGTTGCTAAAGGGCGATGGTTAAAGCCGGATGTCTCATAATACAACGCCATATTCGTCTAATCCAGTTGTCCAGCAGCAGAGATTGAGCAAACGGATTTCCGCTTACTAGATGCCGCTGCAAATTATAGTGGCATAAAATCTGTAGAAAACCTTTGGATCAGTTTCCGGTAATGTAGGCTGGTGGATTGTAGAAGCTTAGAGTCAGGCGATGCGGTGTTGCGGCTCCGCGAAAACTGAAAAGCGCCGAAGTACTTAGAATATCTAAAATATCTCGTCGCGAACATGAGCACAAAATCTGCCAGCAAAGCAGCTCCAATTGGGCCCATCCTGGGCCCTATTGAGGTACGGCTCAATGAAACTTCCCGAATCTATACCCATATCCACCCAATGCTCCTGTTGGCGGGATACCTCTTCCAGTTCAACTCAATCGTAGCCGACCCTGTCCTAGCTTTGACGAGTGGACTTCTACCTCTCAGCGTTCTGCAGATCTCTTATCTTATTACCTGTTTACCAGTTGCAGGCACTGGCTCGACAACGGCATCATCAAAACAAAACCAACGGAAAAGGACGGCGTCGGGAAAGGCTGAGCTGAATTTGGGCGATAGGATTGTCGTATGTTAGACAAGGATTCCAACCTCGTTCACGGCTAATGGGCTTATTAGCCGGCTTTCATCTCATTCGTGTTGTCCTTCGCGTTTGGTGCTCCCGTTATCGCCATTCTCCTTGTGCTTCTAGGAGCTCCCTTCACCACACATCAAACACACACACTCCTCTGCGCTGCACACATGTCCCTCATGATCACTGCTCCTTTGGTATATACCCGTGGCGTGGACTCCAGAGCTTGGCAAGACATTGCTGCCTTGCACGCTCCTTTGGACGAGGTCTTCGGTTCAGCAGTCGGTACATTGATTGGGGCCTGGCTTGGAGCGGTGCCAATACCTCTTGACTGGTGAGATACCCAGGATCATATTGTTACCTTCATCATATCGCTAATACTGTATCAGGGACCGCGAGTGGCAGAAATGGCCTATAACCATTGTTACTGGGGCATACTTAGGTTGTGTTGCTGGAAAGCTTGCCGGTGCCTATTTATTCAAGGGCTCTCGAATCCAGCTGAGTTAGCATAGCAGGATCTACCTAGCACCCCTGAAACCGTCTCCATTCTTGCTGTCGCTCTCGTCTTTCCAGAGGCGAAGCAAGAGATAGGCTAGCTACTTGAGGAACGCTGAGTCCTACGTTCTAGGAACTGACTCCTCAATGGTACATACGATGACCTTTGAGAAGAATGTCAAAGTGGGAAGCGAGTGTCTCCAAGGTCCAGATGCTTCAAATCCCACTCTGATGCGCCGACTTCGTAATACAACAGATGGTCGCCAAAACTCACGGTGCAGAGATTTGTATCGAAACTTCTCAAAACCTTTTAAACATAATTTCTTGTTGGAAATTAAAAGAATCAATTTTTATTTCAAGGGTTTTGGAAGCCTCTGTTATTACAAGTATAGAAGGCAGGCTGCACATTCTGGTGAAGGTCTCCCCAACCAGAATCTCCTGGTAAGGCAAGCGCGATGACAGCGGGGAGAGGAAGTTGCAGCTGATGTGCAGTATTTCTTGGAGTCCACCATGGTGAAGTCAGTGAATGCCATTCAGCATCTCCAGGATTATCCGCCTCATTTGTATGATGATTCGTCATATGTTAACACTCGTTACAGGTTTTCTGGTGCTAATGGTGATTTCGGGTAAAGCGAGTGGCCAAGCACTGGGCAATCAGAGGGACCCCTCAAACACTCGCCGCCCCACTTGCATCATTCTCACAAGGGAACTTCGTGCTACCAAAACCTGCGAACATGTCTCAGATATTTATCCCACTTCTTCACCTTCGACTTACCCTAATACACTCCTTCTCGACGATTCATCCACCATGAGCAGTTCTATAACCAATCCGCTTGACAATGCTCGCCGTAATGTCACCGTCACTGTCACTCCTCATAGTACGCCTGATCCATACATCCATGCAGCTCATGGCCGGTACTACTTGGTAGGAATACTTCGAACTTGTCTTATTACCGCATGAGGCTCGTACTAATTCTCCGCAGACCTTCACTGCCGGTGACCGCGTGGAAATCTGGGTTTCTGACAATCCAGTCGATTTCAAGCACTCTGCCGTCAAAAAGACAGTTATTTGGTACTCCTTTCCGAGCTCTATCTCCTTGATAAAGCTAACAAGAACGCAGGCGACCGCAGAGAGGGTCTGATTGGTCTGAAGGAGTTTGGGCCCCCGAGCTTCATGATATTGACAATCGCTGGTGGGTCTACGTGGCCGCCTCACAACCTGGTCAGGGCAATCGCACGCACCGTATGATAGTTTTGGGCGGTCCATCAAGCGATCAAGACCCTACGACCGGTCATTGGCAGCTTTTCGGCCCAATCAAGAATATGCCAGCGCAGCAATGGTCCATCGATGGTACCGTTTTCTGGATCAACAATGCTCTGTACTACGTATACTCAGGTTGGCCATTGGATGGTCGTCCGGAAAGCGAGAAGACCCAACAGCTTTTCATAGCTCGTATGCAAGATCCTGTGTCTGCAGATAGCCCACCGGTCCTCATCTCCAATCCGGACAACCCATGGGAGAGGTCGGGCGACGCCGGTATCAACGAAGGTCCTCAGTGGCTTGCGGATCCTCACGGCTCTTTTGTCGGCATAGTCTATAGCTGCGCAGGATCATGGACGAGAGACTACAAATTAGGTATCTTGCAATACAGAGGTGGGGATCCTCTCAACCCTCGCAGTTGGCAGAAGTGGCATAAACCCTTGCTGCAGTCAGGCGATCACGCTCATTGCCACGGTCCTGGTCATTGCTCATTCCTGCCACTCGGCCAGCAATTACTAGTCATCTTCCACGCTACCGACAACCCGACTGATGGCTGGGACAATCGAAAGGCTCGCGCCCAGCTGCTTGAATTCAGAGAAGGTCTGCCGGATATGGGGGGCCATGTTGGAACCATGTGCGAGTCTCTTCATGGTGATCAGGATATACCGACTGGTACTGGTGGTCCGGGACCGAGTGGCGTACCCAGTGGTGGACATCACGGCCTCAGGAGCAAGCTCGAGGAGAAGGTTGAGAAAGTCAAAGAGCCACTTAAGAAGTTCATCAATGAGATCAAATAATGGATCCTCAGGGGCAAAAGAGTGACATAGGTCAATCTTCGGCTTCGACCCTTTGATGGACATAAAAGTTCGAACATCAGACCTAGATAAAATATTAAACATTGCCTTCGGCCATCAGTCGCCGCAAAACGATCAGCTCATCCTCTCTCACTTCTCTGCAGGAGACATGGTCATTGTCGTGATGTGCATCAAGTAAATAGCTGTACCAAATGCTGACATATCTTTGAATTCCGAAACTTAGAAATTTTCGAAGTCAAAATTGTGTGAGGTAGTGCAGAAGATTCCCCTCGGAGGACTTCTCCCTTGTACGCCTACCTTAACGCACTCTACCGCATGCCATGATCTGTGCATAGGGTAATTATTAGATTCAGAAGGAATGAAGGGTTCGTTAATATATCGGATTGAGTTCCTGCACTTCGCGCCTTAACACCATCTCTATTCTAACCTTAAACCTACAAGAGGGCTAAGTGAAAAAGATACTTTGTTTTTTTTTTGGATTCCTGCAGAAAATGCTTAGCCATCGGGGTACAAGGAGGCCGGGGGATCCTCTGCAATAATTCCCCGCATCAGCTCCCCACAAGCATTACACACAGACTTTTTAGAGCAGGGTCTTCCTGGATAGCGGCGGGCACTACGCAAAACGGATCTGATGTTCGGCCTCCGAAGATGCAATTCGTCATTGGGGAAAATCGAAGGCTATTTGATATGTACCAGCCCAAGAGTTCCGAGTTCTTTGCAAGTAGTAACAAGCTCCTGGATCCAGTTGTTACTGCCTGCAGTACCAAGGAATTTCCAAAATGACGAATGAAAAACACCAAAATGGAGGCATTGGCGATCAGCTTGAGCGAGCAGTTACTGGCGTCCAGGATCATGCGCAAAATGCCCTTCGTAAAAGCCAGACTGCCGGTAGCATTACGATGGACTCAGCGCTGTTCGAGAGATTGTATCTCAATCCTGAAGTCAAAGTGAAGGGACAACTACGGAAAACATTTGCCAATCCGACTCCACTGTACGCTTTTCCACCGAACCCAATTGTGTATTATAAGTACTGATAATTCTCATTAGGGCTCTTTGTGGGTTCTTGTTGGCAACTACGCCTTTTGCGTGTGACAATATGGGCTGGAGAGGCGCGGGTGGCAATGGAGCAGCCTCCACGGGCCCTCTCATTTTCATGGGAGGTATGCTTCAAATCATTGGAGGTGTCCTCGAGTGGTTTCTCGGAAATACGTTCATTTGTCTCGTCTTGAGTACATACGGTGCCTTCTGGCTCGCGTACGGAACATCCCTGCAGCCATTCTATAACACCGCAGGCTTCTACTCGTCGAACCCGGGAGCTGCTGACGCGGCGAGCCAACTCGAAGGCATGAAAACCCCCACTTACTTGGCGTCGGTTGCGTTTTGGTTCCTCTTCATGGGATTTTTGACTTTTCTCTACATGATAATGGCGTTGAAAACGAACATCACGCTCGTCTTCACACTGCTAATGCTGGGATGTACGTTTTGTATCGACGCTGCAGCATACTGGTATGACGCTCAAGGGCAGGCGGCCATGGGAGCGCGTCTGCAGCTTACCGGAGGGGCAACAACCTTTATCTTCTGCGCGTCTGTCTGGTACATCTTTGCGTCGCAAATGGCCGCTGCGGTAGACTTCCCGATTCAGCTACCAGTCGGAGATCTGAGCCACTATAAATGGCTGAAAGGACCGGTTGCGAGGACAGAAGAGGAGCAGCAGAAAGTAGATTGAGAGTCCACGTTCATCGGATTTGATCAAGTTAGAAAAGGCCCTAGAGCAAGTTCAATGCTGACTGCGTATCAAGCCAGCATTTAGCTATTAGGGGACTGATGGGGATTGATAAAGAGAACACCTCCGTCAACCATGTCGCAAATGGGATCGACCTTTTGATCACGGAGACGCCTTCGCAGCCTTGATTACCCCTTGTTCTCCACCCGTGTATCCTAATCATTGCTTTTTCTTCCTTGCCTTGTCTGATCCCTCGCCCGCGCCTTTCTCCTGTCTGTGCTTCTCTTCACGTAACCGATCCATCTCAGCGATCTCAGCCTCTTCTTTCCTCTGCGCGTACCACTGCCCAGCCTGAAGTACCAACACGCCCACCAGCACCAGAGCCAGAATCGTGTTACTCGCTGCCAAGACTTTGAGACTATCCTCCCTGCCAATTATCTCCCCATCTTCTCCTGTGATCGAGGAGGCCGTACCTGCAGGAGCCTCAGCCTTCTCTAGACCCTCAGGCAGCGCTCCATAGGTCCCTTCCGTGACGACGCGTAGCCCTTTGACAATATTGGCGATGTAGACAATGACACCGCACATGTAAAGTACCAGACTCGCGCCGTCGAATAGCAAATTTGCTTCGGAGGGTTTGTAGAGTTTCCATATGAAGCCTAGCAGCCCTGTACCGATCACGATGTGTAGGATACGGTGGACAAGAGGCGGCGAAGATGCGAGGAATTTGAGGTGGTTTTCCAATAGCGTGAAGTAGTGGTCAGCGGCGTAGGGAGAGGACGGCGGAGGCGCGGACCAGAGGACGTGATAATCGTAAGGGAAGATGGAGAAGAGGATGCCGAGAAAGAAACAAGTCGCTGATTCACAGAGCATGGAGTTAGCTTCAAATCTGTAAAGGAGCAGGTGTTATATGAATAACGTACGGCCTATTATCAAGAAGGTAGCGAAGGAGTATGCCTTGGCCATGTTGGCGTGCTTCCCTCTTACGTTGTGCTTTTCAGAATGCAATGATGCCGTGGGGTTTGGAGAAAGTCCAAGAGAGACGGCTTTGCTCCCAGAGCTCGGAAATGTTTGTACGCGTTCAGGAGGACAAGGGTCGTCGCAGTGGCTTTGCGGCGGCGGAGTGTTTCTTATCAGCGAGATGAATTATCGGGCCAAGACGCCCATAAATCCGACAGGGTCCATAGGTATTAAGCATTTGCTATAGAATCCGGACATGTAATCAGTGGCACAGCTGAGAAGGAAGACTTTGGTTAGGCAGGGCCAATGCAGCTAGCCTTGAAGGTGAGCAACATGCTCGCGCGTATCTAGGGTTTGTGTTAGGTCAAGTCAACAAAAAAAAAGAATTTTCGATGTCCCACGATATCAAGGACAGTAGAATTTTAGTATGCAGTCGCGCTGAGAGTATTATTTGAATTCAATTTCACTTCTTTATTCTCCAGGTATGTACTAGTTGGATATCGGCTTGTGGATTTCTAGTATAGCAACTTGGACTTCTTAAAGATTGGGCGTATTCAAAACTTCAACCATTAAACCGTACAATTGAGCTACCTCGAGATACGAATTCACCCTACAAGTTACAATGGAAACCTCGTAGAGCAAAGATCGATCCAACAGCAGATTCTGGTTGGCGGGCTTTGGAGAGGTCAGTGCGCCGCATGAGATGCCTGAAGTTGATGATCAAACTACTACATCTTTGACCTCAGAATGCATAGAGGCTCCGCTCGACCTCTATCGTCGTGTTAGATGCTTTCAATGCTCGTGTCGGATCCCCACATGTGAGATTATAGGCCCAAGCAAGGTGGCAACCTGACCGGCTTTCGGCGCTATCCGACATATCAAAATTTTGGCTATCCACATAGCTCATACCAATGTCGAAGTACCGAAGAACCACTTCTGGTAGGGTCAGAGACGGCGTTGGATAATTTACGAACCTTTTTCCACAATATCGAATCTTTTCCTACTACTCTGCAAAACATCACTCAGTCTGCTACGGAGTGCATCCATGGCATCTGATGATTTGGTTACGTATGATGCCTATGTCGAAGGACTTCGATGCCGCGAATTTCCAATGCTTACAAGTAAGTTAGAAGAACATCCTTTCAAATCTCATCATCAAATATTACTTGACCCATAATTACATGTATAGTGTGACTGAGGTTTTCTAGCTAGTGGAACTTACCTTGA
Source organism: Astrothelium subdiscretum (assembly GCA_021030935.1). Classification (NCBI taxonomy): domain Eukaryota; kingdom Fungi; phylum Ascomycota; class Dothideomycetes; order Trypetheliales; family Trypetheliaceae; genus Astrothelium; species Astrothelium subdiscretum. The sequence goes on from JAGFMW010000013.1 coordinate 270,392, forward strand.
CCACGCTGGGACAACATTATACTCAAAGCTCCAAATAGACAAGTATTATGCCGACTTGACATCGAATTTATTTGGAAACCCACACTCTGCATCAGCTTCTTCCCAAGAATCAACACGGCGCATTGACTCGGTTCGGCTACGAGCACTCGAATGGTTTCGTGCCAGCCCGGATGACTTCGATCTCGTCTTCGTGGCCAATGCTACGTCTGCGATTAAGCTCGTTGGTGAGGCCTTCAGGGATCATCCGAACGGCTTCAATTTTGCATATCATCACGCTGCCCATACGTCCTTGGTCGGCCTTCGCGAAGTATCGAAGAGCCACCACTGTTTCTCGACAAGCTCAGAAGTGGAGTCATGGATTGCGACGGGGATTTCCTCGTGGGATATGACAGGATCTCCGGCAACCGCTGGACTATTTGCTTACCCTGCTCAATCCAACATGGACGGCAGTCGGCTCCCTCTTTACTGGATCAGAGACATGCACGGTTCACCAGACACGAATGTCCGTGACTTCTATACGCTGCTTGATGCAGCTGCTCTCGCTTCAACCGCTCCATTGGATCTGAGTGACGCAGGAAACGCCCCAGACTTTGTTGCTATCAGTTTTAATAAGATATTCGGCTTCCCTGACTTGGGAGCTCTGATCGTAAAGAAATCCTCGGGCAATATCCTTATGCACAAGAAGTACTTTGGCGGGGGCACGGTGGATATGGTAGTCTGTCTCAACGAGGCGTGGCATGCCAAGAGGAACACTTTGCATGAGTCGCTTGAAGATGGGACCCTCCCGATTCATAATATTATAGCGCTGGATGCGGCAATGGATGCATATGGAGCTTTGTTCGGGTCAATGGAACGAACTTCGCGTCATGTTAATCGTTTGGCGAAGATCCTACACGGCACCCTCGGAAGCGCTCGCCACGGAAATGGCATGCCAATATGTGAGTTTTATGGAGTAGATCAAGATGACGACGAGCTATATTTAGACGCCTCTCAGCAAGGTCCAATTGTAGCCTTCAATTTCAAAACGAGCACTGGCGCTTGGGTGCCCAATACGACCGTCGAACAGCTTGCTGCTAACGTTGGAATCCATCTCCGTACGGGGAGTGTGTGCAATCCTGGGGGTGTAGCGTCTGCTCTCCATCTGGCGCCTCATGAGATGAGGGAGAATTTTTCCGCTGGACAACGATGCGGTAATGGAAGAGACATTATGCATGGCAAGCCTACCGGGGTAGTTAGGGTAAGCTTTGGAGCCATGAGTACAGCCAGTGACGTGAAGTACTTTACACAAGAGCTCGTGGATAAATATTTTGTGGAAGCAAAGAATGAAACCAGGCTGCTGAAGCCACCGAGCCCATTGTCTGGTCCAAGATTTCAAATCAAGTCTCTCAATATTTATCCTATTAAGAGTTGTGGAGGCTTTACGATCGAACCAGGAAGAGAGTGGCCTATCACAGAGCAGGGTCTTGAGTGGGACAGAGAGTGGTGCGTGATACATCAAGGCACAAAGGAGGCTTTGAGCCAAAAAAGATACCCGGTTTTAGCGACATTCAGAACGAAAATCAACGAATCCTCGGGTATGTTGGATGTCACAAGTTCGGTGGAGGGAAAGGAAAGGATATCTGTGCCTCTATCCGAAGACCCAACCTACTTTCATTGTGACAAAGACTTCAAGGATATCTGTGACGCAACCGTATGTGATAGGATCACGACCCTGAGGATTTACCGCTCAAAAAGGATTGCCGACTTCTTCACTAGCGTCATTGGAGCACCTTGCACTCTTGCAAGACGCCGTATTCGGAATGCTCAAAATCCTATTTCCTCGTTACAGACGGCGAGGATATTTGCCGCAGACGAGGCATTGACCGCCTCTGCTATACAAACACTGGCAAATGAAGCGCCTATGTTGGTCATCTTCCAGTCTTCGGTCGATGAATTGAACAAGGAGATCGTTAAGAGTGGAGGTAAGCCTATTTCAGTTGACGTGTTCCGCCCAAACATAGTGATATCCAGGGATACACTAGCGTTGCAAACTCAACTACCGTATGTTGAGGATTGCTTTTCGTACATGCGAGTCGGTAACCGCCACTGCATTAGGGTTCTTGGTCCCTGCATGCGTTGTCAAGTTGTTTGCATAAACCAACAAACAGGAAAAAGGTCTAGAGAGCCACTCCATACTCTAGCTCAAACTCGAAAGAGTAAGCACGGAAGGATCGAGTTTGGAAGCCTCGCAGTGCTCGACTCGAGCAAAGGTAGTGATCCTATGGATCCATGGAGACAGAATCCTACTGTCAAGGTAGGTGATGAAGTTGTTGGGTTTGGAGCGAATGATCCGTTGCCTTGAACCTCGTTACTGCTGTTCTGGATTATTTTCGTCTGTTCGATGATACCCATTGCATTGAAGAAGACCGAGATAGAGTCACGAAATTAAAGGGATTCCTATTCGCTGCTTGTTTCGTACTGATTATCAGACGCACAGCTCCCGGAATTGATGCCGATTGGATGTCTTCTCCTCGTGGCCGTGGTGCTTGCAAGCGTTACGCCTTTTCTGTTCACTGCTACATGGGTCATCTTGTTGCTGGAAGAGCGACCAGCGCAACGCCATGTGGTACCCAGGATATGCTCCCGCCATCTTGTGGAGCATGCAAGCGCTGCCAAATTTAGGGGATGGCGTACCGCTGATCTCGTGACGCGCGCGATGGCGAAGGCTTGACGTCTACCAAACAATGTCTCTTCTGAAAGCGCTCACGACGCCTTCAACCGTTTGAACGGCCATCCAGGACGAGAAAAGAAAGGTTGCTAGAAGCGCGCGCTGTATGGATGACGACAGCTACGACATTCGTCTCTGAAGATAAGAGGTGCTTTGTGCCTCGACATAGTATGGGATCATCAGCGCAGACCAAATTCTTCTTTCTTTTACGTCGATATCATTTGCTTCTTCCTGCATCTCTGTGCTCCATTCCGACATCCTGGGTCGAGTAAGACACGGAGATTCTACACCATCTCATCAATCTCAACCTGAATATTCTTATTGGCCTAGACGGAGAGGATACTGCCGTTGTGGTGCCTCCTTCCCGCACCACGTCAAACCGCCACCCCGGGGTCAAACGTGGGCGACGGGCCCGTCAAACGAACGCACGGCTCCACACTCGATCCCAAAGCTCTCGTGATTTGAAGCTCGTGGAGGAAAACGCCGCAAATCACGCCTTTTACAGCACTTTTTGGAGCTACGGCAATCTAGCTGCATATTGGCCACTAAATACCGTCGGTAAGCATGCCCAATCACACCGCTTGAGCAAAGAGATCGAGGACGCCCGGCTGCAGGAGGGGAAGCCCAGTCACAATCGGCCGCGCAAGAGCAGTGTTTTGCGGCGTGAGTGGGAGAAGCAGGATTGCGGTTTGCCATCCTGATCGGTCTTGCGGGCAGGGCGGGAGCCAATCGTTGGCCTGACCCCCAGGCTCCAGACGCCGGTTTAGCGCTGCGTGCCAACATTTCTGACCCGCGGCAGGCACAGACGGACCTTCTCGGCCAATTGGGAGCTCCCGAAACGAAACTCCCAGGACCCTTGACGATTTCCTGCATCGGTCTTAGCTCCGGCGGCTGCTCATCATCACAATATTCGACTCTGACTCGCTCCTCGACGCTTCACCGTGGTGCGGTCGCTGCTTGACGCTGCAGCAATCCTGACGAACCTTGCCTTGCAGTAGGCGCTGGCTCGAAACACGCCCAAATATATCCTAAAATAGTTACATTCGTTTCTTCCTCTAATAATTCCTTCAAGGTAAGTACGCCTCTACCTTTCTTTCTTCAAGCCGTGCCGCTCGCTTTCGACGCCATCTCCGCCGCCCCAGCTTTTACCATAGCTCAGCCAAGCTTACCAGACGGCTGTGTTACAGCTGGCCCTGCCTAGTCCTTCGTTCAAATACCAGAACTTTCCTTCCATCTCTTCTCGTCTCCACCCGTCCTTCACCACGGCGTCACTCAAGAGGAAGTCAATCGAGGCCGAGGAAGCAACCATGGCGGCGGCAGCGACGACCATTGCTACCAAGCCTCCCGCACTCGACACTCCAGTCTCAGCTACCTATCCTTCTGAGCTGCGAAGCCCGGCTGTTGGTACTCCTAGCTTTATCAAACGCGAGGAGGACATGAAGACGCCAATCACTCCTCCGACTGCCTATGTCGACTTCCTCAAGGCTTTATCGCCGACCTTGATGAGTCCTCTGGCCACGAGCTCGAGCCAGAAGTTCCCGGCTGGAGAGCGTGAGAGAGTTGAAAAGGGTCAAACCACAGAGGTTCCCAACAAGGAGGCTCCCGAGCGGTCCAATACATCCACGCCAGACAAATCTGCTGCACCCACATCGTCCCCTCAAACCGCGCCGGCGGCAACGCATCCTCCGTTGTCCCGGAATATCTCTACTGAAAGCGCTGACAGTACTGCTACGTCAACGACTACCAGCAGTGTCACCAGCACCGCAAGCGCTGCAAGCATAGCCAGTGCACCCACACCCATGCAGAGCAACACGTCTCGTCCTCGCTCCACTACATCGAGCTCTGTCAGCCGTCCTGAATTACCTCATCCAATCCAGATTCCACCTCCTTCTGCTGGTCCATACTCACGCCCTGCCTCTGCTCGAAGAACGCCTCGAGGCACTCCGCTTCACATGCACATTCCTGGCGTCACCTCGCCATATTCGCCTTCGGTTCCTTCGCCGCTTTCTGCTGGCGCTCGAAGCACGCGCAGCATACAAAGTCCCTTCGGATCGACCATCAGTCCATACTCCACAACAATGTCTCCGTATAATACTTCTGCTGGGCCTTGGAGCGCAAATGCGATGAGTCCGAGAGATCGAGAAAACCAAGGGCAAATCGCCTCGCCTCCCGTCACTGGCAGTGGAAGTTCGAGAGTCAGCGTCAGACAGGTCATCACCAGAACCGTGACTTACAGCCGGACCCCATTGGATCCCGCGCCAAAGGGCAAAAAACGGCGGGTCGAAGAAGGAGCAGATGACTGATGATAGCTTCCGTTGTCTCCTACACACTTTGAAGCGACTCTCCGAACACATCCTAAAATACCGTCACTACCTACTCTATCCTCCTTACGGGCTTCTCCTTTTCCCCTGCATTTCGCGCCTCTAGACGACATCAAGACTCAACCATGACAATCCGCTCACGCGTCATGCATTATGTAGCACGGCGTTCATTTCGAGTTTGGAGTTCCTTCCTTTTCTTCACGCACGGCCGAGCAGCTTTGAATCACCCGCGCTCTAACCCCCATGCTCTTGAAATATTTTCCTTTTTGCATACAATAAATCTACATTTTGTCTGTCGATGATGCAGGCTCCTCGTCTGACGGAATTTCGTGAAAAATATGAGGATCTCTGGCGACATGGCGCGTCTGGACCGAGCCGGTCAGGAATTTCTTTGTTGGGAGGTGGACGTCTGAGTTGGGCATGACATTGGGGCTTTTGATCTCTAAGATATCTGCATACTGAAGGCAACGATATCTGGTGCGATTTTACTTCTGGAACGGGCGATCACGGGTTTGCATGGTTAAGGGGGAAAATAATGCTGTCGCTAACGAACCATCACTGTCATTACTGTAGACGCATCAGATTAGAGGTGGGCACCAATATTATTCTGGTACATATTCGAAGCTGTCGATTCCACTTGTTCTGGCGCAATTCATGAATCAAATCGAGCTGATGATTCTTTGTTGAAGGAGACGAACGACCAAAGCATCTCCGCGAGTGACAGAAGGAATCACAAACTATCTGTGGTATACCCCAATAGCATTGTAGCTGTTCCGTCGGTAATCGAAATGAGACTGGAAGCAGAACACCAGTCAAGATGGCCAACACTAAACATCGGGGCCCCAGAATCAGATATCAAGCTGGCATTTACAACCAGGCAAGGTAAATGGTTCAAAAAGCGACATCATTATGATTCTAGAATGAAATCAGGATACTCTCCTGTGTACGGCGCACTGTGCGATTGATGCTGGAAGACTTGATGGCTCTACCAATAGGAACGCGACTCAGACGAGGTGCGCTAAAGTCAAGCTATGAACCTGCGCTCCTTCGACCTGCCCGAATGGCAACAGCACATCTTCGCTATCGCTTTCCACGTGCAAAATCATTGGGTCAACGCGATGCGATCTTCAGGCACAGACTACAGACGCTCTCCGTTCCCTTCTCTCGAAATCATCAACATGGCAATGCTGTGGAAACCAGGGGCCCGCATTGCCCCCCTGCCTGTACATAAAAAGCCCCACGGAGAGTCCTTGTCTTCTTCGACTCAATTTTCCTGGATAGATCGGGCATATTCTTACCTTGACATATCGTTGCAGGCCCTGTTCCCGAGCTGTGGTAAGCAAGATGCGTTTTATTCCCTGCGTCTATCTCGCTACACTCCTTCCCACAGCCTTCACCTGCTCCAACTGCTACGGACCTCAAGATGATCTTGTCCTGACCCGCAATGTCCGGCGCATGCAACCTGGAGCTATGGGGGCGACGACTCAACCCAAGGGGCCACTCGAATGGGGTCAACTCAATGCTCTACACACGACTGATACTCATGGTTGGCTCGAAGGCCATATTAAGCAACAAACCTACAGCGCAGACTGGGGAGACTATGTCAGCTTTGTAAAACACATGAGGCAAATGGCAAGGAATATGAGTGTGGATTTACTATTGATTGATACCGGAGACCTCCATGATGGGACCGGCCTAAGTGACGCTACGAGTCCGGACGGATTGCTGTCAAACCCGGTATTTGAGAACGTGAATTATGATCTCTTGACCATTGGCAATCATGAGCTTTACGTTACAGAAGTGGCGTATGAAACATTCAATAATTTCTCTAAGATCTATGGCGATAAATATCTTACGAGCAATGTCCAAATCATCAATCCGTCCACCAGCCAGTTCGAGTACATTGGCCAGAAGTATAGGTACTTCACCACTGCACATGGTCTCCGCATTATGTCCTTTGGTGTTTTGTACGATTTCACCGGCAATAGCAATGTTTCCAAAGTGATCAAGGCTGCAGACCTTGTTCAGGAGCAGTGGTTCAAGGACGCGGTCAATTTTGATCAGCCTATTGATATGTTTCTGGTTCTGGGACATAATCCACCAAGACCAACCAACGATGCGAGTACGTTTGGAACAATATTCGCCGCAATCAGGAATGCTAGGCCAGATATTCCTATTCAGACCTTTGGTGGTCATACTCACGTCAGGGACTTCGTCGTATACGACAACAAATCCACTGGCCTTGAATCTGGTAAGCTCAACCTGCCTTTGCAATTCATCAATTCTATCTCGAGCGTGATAGAAAGGGTCGGAGATCCCATTGGAGGCCTACCCAACTTGTTTCTTTTGTGATGGGGCCTTCTCAATCAGTTTCTGAGGGATTCTGTCACCTGTGTGTCTTTGTGCGTTTCGGCCTCATTCTAATCTTGCACAGGGCGTTACTGCGAGACTCTTGGCTGGTTTTCAATGAGCGGGTTTAACCAGTCCACTGCCAAGAACCCCAGCAACTACCCGAATCCAACCAAGCCCGCGATCCCTGTTGCCAGTGGTATCGTGAATGGCACGTATCCTATGTCGAAAACTCCGTCAAGCCTTCGCTATTCCCGCCGTTATCTCGATTGGAATCGTTTGACGTTTGCCTACCACTCCACTGGTAGCCAATCCAGCACCTTCAACACCCGACAAGGCAATGTTGTAACCGACGACATCACTGCCGTCCGTCAGCAACTGAATCTTAGCAGCCTTTACGGATGCGCCCCTCAGACCTGGTGTGCCAGCTGTGCGCCTTTCCTGAGCCAAAATAACATTTACAGCCTACTAGCTACAGCTCTTTCCGCTACAGTTGTCAATCAGTCTCGTATTGATAACGCGAGAATAATTATCATCAACACAGGAAGTGTCCGCTACGATCTCATTGAAGGGCCTTTCACATATGACGATTCTTTCATCGTTTCTCCCTTTGATGACGCTTTTCAGTTTATTGCCGATGTGCCCTATTCTGAAGCTAGTCAAGTTCTTGGTATTCTAAACGCTGGGCCATACGAGAAACGCGATCTTGCCACTCGAGATTTCGCTTTCACGCCGCTGACGGGTAGGGACATGGATATATGCCTCAACCCAGCCTTGCCGCCTCACAAGCACACCCTGCGCTCACGCTCTGCTTCCGAGCAACTGTCCGGTGTCATTCGTCGCCAGAACACGGGTCTCACTCCTGGCTACACGACCGACGACGATTTTGGCTCGGATGGAGACGATACTCCTCATAGCTCTATCCCATACTACAGTCAGCCGAACGACTTGCAGGCCAATGCATCATTTCCTTCAGACGGCAGCGATCCCTCAACTGTTGACTTGATTTTCCTTGACTTCATCGCCTCGGATGTCCTCAACGCACTGGGTCAGGTTGGGGCCAATTACACCGAAGCAGACGTGTCCTATTATCTACCGAAAACGTTCACGACGAACAGTTACCTTCCTCTTTATGCCAAGACCGCTCCAGCATGGCAGAAGAACGTGCCGAATTGTCCAGTTGCAGCGGCTAATGGTACGATCAATTAGTGACTTGCTTGGATATTGGAGCTATCCGTGGGCGTAACGAGCGATGTGCATAGACTGAGGTGTTTCTGAAGATTGTACGAACATGCTTTAGTCTGGACGTGGAACACATGTTCCAAAGCGAAGTCTCCAACAGGGTTCTCGCGTTGCATTTGTGGTGAAACAGTGTCAGTCTTTCACGATTTCAGGAACAGGGAAGATTTGTACTTTAGGGCTATTCCTGGAAGATCGACCTTAATAACCTAATAATAGGATCACATCCATTTTTGTCGTGGTGTGGTCTGACTTGTGGGACGTGTGGCGCGTGGTAACTTCCTGTTTTAATTCATCTACTCATTTGCGCGTCGACGTCTCTCTTGCATAAAAGCCAAGAGCTTCTCAACCTTTGCACCTTCCTCTTCTTCAAAGGTTCCGTCACGACCACCAGCACCTCGAACTCAAATTTTCCTTTCTATTTTCTGCTCGTCTTCCTATCCACCTTCCTACTCGCCAATAGATCATCCTACTCTATCACTTCCTATTCCATCGCATCCAATAGCAAAGTAGTTCAGCCTTAAGTCAAAGATGGTATCTGGCGTACTCTATGCCGCCCTGGCGGCCTCATTGGTCGTCACTGCCCGAGCCATCGCCAATATCGCTGTGGCAAGCTCAATTACGGGGGGCACTCCGACTACTGTCACCTACTCGGATGCTGGGTCTGGCACATACAAAGTCTATCTTGCTGCTACCGTTCCCGGCTTCTCTGAAGGACTAAGCTGTATGCTGATCACTCAATCAGTCGTTCTGGGTTGCTGACCCTCACATAGGCTATCTCGTCAATTCCACCACTCTTCCGTCTTCAGGCATCAACATCACGGTCCCTGCCTCGGTCGGTCCTTCCGCAGACAATTACTATTCCATTGCCTTGGAGCCTACCTGTTCCCCACCCTCCTACTCCTCAAGGTTCAACTTCTCCGGTGGCACGGGTAACATTTCCGACTACGAACTGCATCTCGGAGGTGCACCACTCTGGTTTGCTTCTCAACTTCCCTGTACAGCATACAACTGTGCGAGGCAATGTGCCCAGGCTAGCTATCCGGCCGACCTCAGCGGCGACGGCGCCTACGCAAAAATGAACGCCTGTATTAAGTCGTGCCCCGGAGTCACAGGAGATGCTCCCTCGCCATGCCCACCGCTGGCGAGCAACAGGACCACGCCCATCCCTACGGCACCTTCCACTTCTTCGTGCCCATATACCAATACGACTGCAACGACCACTTCGAACTCGTCAGCAACTGCGGCTATCACTCCATCCATATCTGTCGTGCCTCACGTGGGGAGGGGTAATTACGGACGGAATGTTGCGGCCGGAGTTGTCGCAGGCGTAGTGGCAACTGCAACTAGCATCGCGTCGGAGATATAGAGCATCTCTTGACCATGATGCATGCTCGCCGATGTCTGAAAATTGGGAATCGCGATGGAGGAGAGTGAAGTCTAATATTTGCTCCATTTTGAGCTTCATACCTACCTTCGGCATGGCACTTGATGTTCTCCCTACGACCACAAATAATGCATAGAGTTAAATTAGCATAGATAGAGAAGGTTGTTCGGCTCGACGCCTAATACAGAGAAATATGTCACATAGCTCAACTACCTCTATCTTCAATTGAGTATCACGCTGAACTCGCGCTTGTTGCGCTCAATCTTTACGGCTTGCAGTGGTTATCCCTGGAAACTTTTGCATTATTTTCGCTATCCTCACTAAAGTGTTACTTCATCATTTGAGACAAAGTCTTGGACTCTGTCTATATTAACAGGAACAGAATGACATTAATTAATGTCTAGCTACAGTTACGAGGTCTCGTTATTGGGACGCGATGCTGAACTGAGCCTCATCAGCCATCTCAAAGCTCACTGCCTATGAGAAACCGCCTCGTACTTGGTCGGAGCATCTGCAAGTGTCTGTACGCCAGGCAACATTTAACCCAGAAGCGGCATCAAAAAGCGCTTACCAAAAGAAGGTATGTTATGTAGGAACGTATTTACTCAGCGCCCGGATCCGCTCCCCAAATTTGTAGAAGACAAGCGGCACCGGCGCAAGCACGACTCCGATCAATCCGAGCAGGCTCGTCGCCCACTTGACGCCAAGAGAGCGGTACATGGCCGAACTGCGACACCGATTAGATATCCAGAGCATATGCAAGCCGCACGACGGGGGATAATTTTTTCTCAACTCACGCAAACAATGGAAAGCCCGCCGCAAACAGCGAGCGCAAGCACGTATTCGCCGCAATCGCCGAGTTGGCATTGATCCCATAGCAGTCGATGATATAATTCAGGCCCTGCATATTGATCAGAATGATGCCGCATCCCATGGGCACGCCCGCCACGATCTGCGGCCACGGGTTCACCGACGGCGCGCTCGTCCACGCGAACCAGAACATGCCGACCGGCAGCAGGACGGCGCCGAGCATCATCAGCAGGAGCCGCGTCTCCTGCGGCCGGCCCTCGTGCGGGTTCGGGGCTAGCCGGGTCCGCGTGGTGAAGGCGATGAGGGCGCCGCCGCCGACGACGCCGAGGAGGATGGAGAAGAGCGGGAGGCCGGCTTGGGTGGGGGGCCAGCTGCGCTCGAGGGCGAAGGACATGGGGTAGGCGAGGAAGAAGAGGTAAGTGAGGCCTTTGGAAGATCTTTGTTAGTCTGGTTGAGGTGAGGAATCGACGAGTGGCAGACTCACCAAAGACAAAGGACATATATATGGAGACGAGAAGGAGGATCGGCTCGAGGACTAGCATCTTCGCTGGTCGCTGGAGATACCGGTCTGCGAGGTCGGAGAGATTGGTTTCGGTCTCTTCGAACTTCGCGCGTAGGGCCCAGTTGCGGGTCATGTGCCTCAGACGCTTTGCTCGTCGGGCAAGCAGGATTGGCGAATAGCCCTCCGTCATCGCCGGAAACGTGATCACGGCGATGGCGAGGGACATGAGCGCTGTAATGTATTCGATCCTGCCGAACCGTGTTACTTTGAGCCTCGCGGAGCTCGGGTATTTGCAGCCCTTACCATCTCCACCCGAGAGGGCTTTGGACGATCAATGATCCAACCTCATTGTTCGGTGAGCATCAGAACTGGAAAGCATGGAAGCGGATTGGGGAGCCTCACGATAGGACCAAGTACGGGCCCAATCATCAGAAATGCAGCAACGCAAGGAACAGCAAAACCGCGTTCTCTCGGGTTCCAGATATCTGCCAGAGCGCCGCCAATGATCGACGAAGGCGCGGATCCGGCCACACCCTGTAGGAATCGGAAGACGAGGATCGTTGGAAGGTTTCTGGCGACTGCGACAGGAATTTGAAGGACTATAAAGGTAAAATAGCCAATGAATAGAGGATTCTTCCGTCCAAAACGTTCACTAAGTGGTCTATGTGTCGTAGTCAGAGGCCCTTCGCCCTACTTAGCAGCCTGACGACAATGTACTCACCCAAACATCGTGGGACCGACAGCAAATCCAACCATGAATAGTGAAGTCGCCAATACTGTAACTTCAATGCTGACGCCGAATTCGATCGATGTCGCTCTCGTGGCAGCACTGAATACAGAGGAGGCGAATGTCGTGGAGAGGACGTGCAGGGCCATTGACATAGTGATGGCCCACTTGCGCCATCGGGGGAGGTTCTGCGGGTGCCCAGCGTCATCAGGTCCATACCAATCAACGATGAACGCATCACTCTTGATCATTTCAATGACATTTTCCTCGAACACGGCTTCGTCTTGAGAGTCAACGGCTCCGTTGGCATGTACTCCATGCCCTTTCCCGTTGGCGTGAAGAATGCTCATATTGTTAACGGCTATGAGAAACAGAGTTCACAAGATTGAATTCAAAGGTATTTTGATTGTAGAGAGGGAGAAACATGGAGACAGGGGATCGTGGAGGGTTGAGCTCTATAAGGTACGGGAAATGCACTCGGTGACCGAGTAACTGTCTTCGCCGAGTCATCCATCACAGCACTTCCCTGCTGATTAGTTTGGTCAGAAATTAACGAATTAATTCTCAGGGCGTAGCTTGCTAGTGATGAAAACGAGATGAAAATGACCTCCTACTGTGTATCGAGGGCAAGGTATTGGAATCTCAAGCGGCCTTCTGTGGAGAGGCCATTGAACTGGTCCCCAAACATCCTTGCAATGCTTTCGCCGAGAAAAATCATCTATAGATAATCTAATAACCCTCACGCAGCTTTAATTGTCTAGAATCTCAGCGGCGAAGGTCGTCTAGAGCGACATGCGTAGAAGTATGGAAGTAGTTGAACCAGGGAGTGTAAAAAGAAATGTTCAGGTCCGTGCCCGACTGACATTCCGGTGCACTCGAGCTTGATTTCAGAGCTATAGCATATTTGATTATGAAATTTAATAATAATTCTACTCCTTTCCGCTGACCTAATATCTACGGGGCTGACGAAAAGGCCTTCAACTGCTATACCACCTATTTTACTCGTAAGTGGTTTTGCGGGCATCGACCGCGAAATTTCTTCTGACACCCCTGACGCAAGGCACGCGCGAACACCTAGTGCCAGAAACCCACAAGAGATAAGTAAGAAGCTGATATCCACAAGAGGCAGGAAGAGTTCGGAATGATGTTGAGTATTGGTTGGAAGATTGTCGAGACGTATAGACATCGGACCTAGAATAAGCACACTGTAGATACCATAGACAACCTCTGACCCTCTGTCGAACTGAATATCCACAAATCAATAAAATGCAGTGTATCAGCAATAGCACCTCCCGTATGTGCATCCCAAGCTGTCTTCAAATAACCGCTGGAGCCGGTTCCAGACCATCTGCTCTCCTCTCCGCTGCTTCTGCCCTCAGATGCCGACTCACTTCTCCCTCCAACTGATCCGACACCTCCTGCCTTTGTCTCGGCCTGCTGAACAAACAGTCCCACAAATCATCTTTCTCGACCATCTCGCCACTCCCTTTGCCCTGGACCAACAAATTCGAGATCGGCGCACGCTCCATCTCCATCGAATTCGCCGCATCGATGGCGCTTTCTTGCAGGCCCGGCGTCGTGGCGCGCGACTTTATTGCACTGGAATTCGTCTTGGAAGAACTGATGTGAGCAAGACGACGGGTCACAGAAATATCGTAGATGGTTTCTTCGACGCTGTCCTTGATCAGGTACATGTACACTGTCGTGGGTCGTTGTTGGCCGATACGGTGGACGCGGGCAATCGCTTGGAGTTCGATGGCTGCATTGATCAAAGGCTCGCAGAGGAAGACGTGTGTGGCATTGACCAGATTCAGGCCGCTCGAGTCCGATTTGGCATCCAGCAAAAACACTTCCGTCGACGGGTCGGAGCGGAAATGGTCGATGCCACCTCGGGTCGAGATACTGGTGTGTCCGATTTTGAACTGCGTAAAGGCTCGGCTCAGGACTGCGAGGAAATCGCGGTACTGAGAGAAGACGATTGATTTGGACCCAGGGTCGTGCTCGCGGAGCCAGAGAATATGCCTTGCTAAAGTATCGATTTTGGTGCCGAAGGACCCTTCAAGATCCATCGATTTGATCTCGTCCATGGTAGAAGTACTGATCTCCGAGTAAAGCGCTGTCGTGCCCGGTGATGACGAGCTCTGCTGAGGGACAGTCGAACCAGACTCTTCCTTAGCTTTGATTTCCTTAGGTTTATAGGTAATTTCATGAAAGTCTCGAACACTGAGGTGGCGTTTACACATGGGACATGTTCGGTGTTGCATCCACCACAGCCTTATGCAGTCTCTACAGTATTGGTGACCGCAGACCGTCAAGACTCCTTGCTCAAAAGTGCACTGACAAATGACGCAGATCTTTTGTTCTTCTTGCAGATCCTGTTCTGTGCGCAGATGAATCAAGAATCGTCGTTTCGTTTTGAGATTTGCGACTTTGCCAGAAAGTTCCATCTCACGTTCCGTGGCGCTCATAAGCGCTTGATTGTCCAATTCATCATCCAGTTCTTCCTTGTATGGCTTCACCATGTCAGACTCGTGTTGCAATTGCCGGTAGAACTCTAGACGCTGGTTCATGGTAGATCGGAATAGATTCAGCTCTGCCTCCAGTCCAGTCACAGCCTTCAGCTGGGTTGACAAAACGTCTTGGAGCTTTGCTAGTTGGTTTCGGATAATACCGAGCTCTGCGGTAGCTCGACTGCTGCCTTGACCTTCTTGCCACTCTAGCGCGGTCACCATTGATCGCACTTCGTGGAGTATCCCTCGCAGAGATCCCATCTTCTCCGAAGTCTTCAACGCACCGCGAATTTGCATATTATGTAGTAGAAGTTCCGGAGCATGGGCTGTGCGTACCTCCATAGGCGCATCGGGAGGTAATTCAAGCTGCTCTTTGGCTTGTCGAACCAATTGCTTCATTTCGTGGTCGATGAGCAAATTGGTTTGGCCTGACAAGGTACAGAATCGATCGGCCACGACGGCTCTCAGGGAATCTATGTAGACGTAGAGCTCATCCTGTTGTTTGGTAGAGTCTTCGTACTCGTCACCAGTTATGTCCAGGCTTTCTTCCTCGTCCACCAATGGTTGTAGGAGAATATCGACGATCTTAGATCTCCATTTCATAAGCTGGTCTGTCTGGCCGTTGAGGACTTTCGTAAGCGCGTCAACCTTTTGCAGTATCTTTCGGTTCTCAATCCCGCCAGCATCTTCAATTGTACGCATTTTCGGCACCTTTGTGAAGGAGCTCTGCTTCTTATTCCGGTGCAGGATGCGCATGAGCTTCTCTGACTTATTGTGCGAATCTTGGAGCAACTCCTTTCGGATCCTTTTAGCTTGATCGTATAATTCGGTCTCCTGCTTCTCGAGTGTATGGAAATCTTCCGACTCTGGCTTTGTCAGCTGCTCATTGGACTTGATCTGGTAGAAAGAAGTCGCAGCAAAGAATGCGCAAACGTGCTGTAAGCTAAGCGCACTCCTCAAGTTCTGCCTGTAGAAAGTTAAGCGGCTTGACTTGTCAGACTTCTTGTCTTCGACATCAGTCTCAGCATCTTCGCTAGCAGATGTGGAATCCAAGACAGGTTTCTCGGACATATTACCATGCCTTTGCTTCTCTTGTGCAAATCGCTGGCGGCTGTCTTCCATCATTGAAGTTGCTTGCACGAGTGCCTCTTGAAAGATGGTCAAGGCTTCCACACTCCGCCGCTCATTGGTCTTGTTGTTACCTATAATATGACCTCTCGTGATTTTTGACAGGATGTAGATTCGCTCTTCGCCTTTCACAGAGCTTTCATTCTGATCTATCATCATCTCCAAAACCTCTCCAACGGTACGTAGAGGTCCCCCACCACGGCCCAGTGCACGACGATTACGTCCACCAACTTGTGGATGGAGACAGGTCTGGCGCAATCTGACGAGCCACTTCCGCATTTTCTCGATGACGGTCGGAGAATCAGGATCCCATAAGCCGCTGAGCGGCGATCCGTCGAGTGAGAGGCCCACATCATCGCACATTTGCTGGAACAAATGACCATAATTCTGTTCCTCGATGGCAGAAAATGGTATTGTGATGACGATGCGTTTCTGCGGTGGTAGGCGAAGGTCGTCCCGAATTTTTTCTTTCGTATGACGAAGCGCAATAGACCGAAAAACATCCAGAAGAGCATCTTTCTGACCTTTGACCAACTGTTCCCATAATCGCTTAGAATTGCAGTACGGCTCATAACGGAGGAAGATCAATAGCCCCAGCAGATCTTGCACATTCTTGCGGAGTGGAGTCCCCGAAACTGCCCAAGCGTTGACCCTTGGAATCTGGCGAGCAACAACCGCTGCAGCGCTCACGCCACTTTCGACCATCTGAGCTTCGTCTAGACATACCCTCCACCAAGATATTTGGACTAAAGGGCTTCGTCGTCGTTCGTATTTCTTCTCATGACGGAGGTTTCGATCGGGTCCCGCGTCTGCGTAGTGGATCTCCTGGGAAAGGACATTATACGTCGTAACGACAACGTCGTGCTTCAAAATATTTTCAACAAGTTCGTCATCAGATAAGTATGTCGTTTTGTTCGCAGATGGGAGGCCATTGTAGTGCATGACTTTCAGATGAGGCGCATGCACACTTAATTCGTTCTTCCACTGCTGTAGAATCGCCGGCGGGGTGATGATCAGAGTGGACGAAGACGGAATTACATCAGTATTCGAATACAGATCGTGGACTTTGGCCGCATCGGGCATCTTTCGTGGATGTAAAGACATGAGTGCAATAAGCTCGACCGTCTTTCCGAGACCCATTTCTTCTGCAAGTATCCCGCCCTTTAAGTAAGATGCTGGGCGCGGAATAGATTTACGGTCCTTCAAGACCATGCCCTGGATGCGACTGACGTAGCAGGTCTGACCTTCGGCATCTTCGATCTTGACAAATGACGGATGAACGGGGGAATCCTCTTGCACGTCCTCGGGGGCCATATCATCATCGAAACTGTGGCCCTCGCGACGCAGCAACCACTCCACGGCGCGCTCCTGAAATGGGTATAACTTTGAAGCAAGAGAAGATTTAGTGATTTGCGGCGATACTTTCAAGTCTGTAGGCGGTATGTATAGATTCTGGTAGAAATCGTGGGGCGTCCAGTTCGTCTTCTGGTTAGGTGTCGCGAGGGAGAAGTATTTAGCAAGCAAGGTGATGTCATTCGATACTCGGGAGCCATTTCCGTCATTTCGAGCGATACCTGTGCGGTAGAAGATAGTGCTCTGAAATCGAAACGGGCCTCCCTTGACTTTGGGGGGAAGCAATAGACTCTGAGACCAGGCTGCATCAGGATCGGATTTCCGGTGCCCACGCTTCTCCAAATTCACTACGTCTAGGAGCTTCGACGCCGTTTGGAAGGGTTGATCCGTGATGGCGACGATCCTATAAGTCGTATTGGCGTTCTCGGTAAATTGTACCTTGAGCGATATCTGCTCCTCGCCGAGCGGTTCTGTCTCCTGGAGCGAAACCTGCAGCGGCTCGATGCGAGAGACTCCTGGAGCATGGCTTGATTTCAAAAGTAACTAATCAAAGTTAGGCAGCCTGTCTTAGAAGGAGTGGCGAGATGAAGATTATTTACCAGAGGCAATGTAAGCTTCAAAAGCGTGACATGATTTAAACCGGTTGAGACGCCATTTCCAGATATTTCAGGTTCTTCGGGAGGATTGTAATTCAATTTTTGGCGCTTTCTGGGAGGTTGTAAGGTTTCCTGATGTGACGTGCCGCCACTTTGGATGACTTCTAACAGGTCCGAGACATGTACTATGTCTTGGAGTTGACAAGCCTTTGCTTCAATATGTCTTCTCGATTTCGTCGAACGCTCTAATTTGCGTTTCAAAGCACGAGGCATGGCTAAGGATATTTAGCATTCGGCTGATCGCTGACCAGAGATCGAGTGTAGAAGGTATTAAGGTAAGAAGAATGTAGGACTAGTGGGCTGTTTCGGGAAGATGTATGGGGAGGATGCGCTAAGGCTATCGATAAAGCCATCTCACCAATCACAGCCGGACCAAAATGCGATCCCTGCTGCATGACTCATTGCGTAATCAGCCCCCTGCAAAATTCATGTGGCTGGCGAGAGTCAGAGGCCTACCACAAATGAATTTCAGGATGCATTATCTGAGAATCTGTAAATACCTCGTCAAAGATCACTTATACAGGTCTCTATTTCTAATTCATGTCTAGAGATTCAACAAAAGATCCGTATAGGTCGTGGACTATAATTTTAATAGCCGCACAAAAACTCCGGGCGCTATGCTGGCTAAACAAAATGTAAACTATGATTTATCCATAAATATCTTGTTACTATTAGTGCATGGCCGTATGCGTGATCAATAAAGAACTTACTTCTTTTAATGCTCGTGGGTCCAGCGATGCCATTTTCTTCTGTTGAATATAGCGTTTTCGCACAGCTTGGCCACCATGCGATGATACCTTCGACGGGATCATTTCAACTGATATACTATCAGATGACGGCGTTTCCGAGTCTGGCTTATCCTCCTTTTGGGCCGTCCTAATGCTTTCTCGCGCTTGCTTTATGAGTTTTCGCTGTCGGCGCTCCTCTCTACGTGCCTCCTTTTCGGCCTTCCTCTGCCGGCGCTCCTCCTTTCTGGCACGTTTCGCGTCTTTCAAGGCTCGCCTTTCGGCCCTCGCTTTCGTCTTCTCGGACTGGGTCTCAGTCTCTTGACGCAAATTGCCTTTGTTGAGTAATTCGCAGAAATTCTCTATCTCTTCATATGGCACGAGCTCTTTGGCTCCTTTTGTTCGCTTTGCCCTTTTCTCGATGCCAGTGATACTGCTTGCTTCTTCGGCATTGCGCTTCCTCTTGCTTGGATTCGGGGCAGACTGAGAAGGCTCGTTGACTGTACTCGACCATGAACTTGCCTGCCCACCACTTTCACCTTCTCTCTCGCGCTTGATCGTGTCTCCCACCAAGAATCCTCCACTCACAAAATTCATAAACCCATAACGCTGGCCTGTATAAAGTCTCAACTGGACATCCCTCCTTACAATTTCCTCCTTCTTTACTTCTTCGGCGCTCTTTCCATTGAGACGTCCCAAGATTCCCTGAAACCCGTTCAATCCATATGTCTCTGCTTTCTCCTTTCCTCGCCCTGCGCCTAGCCCTGCATTACCGTCCTTCAGGGCAACCCGGATATGCCCTGCATTGGCGTCTCCGTAATGTGATGAATGGGGCGCCTCGGGGGTACCAAGATAACCACCAGGCTTCCAACCTTGGGATTGGAGAAGACGATAGCCGTAGCGAGATGTGGAGCGGGACCAAAAAGTGTTATTCGGGTCTTCGGAGATTCTGTTGCGTCTAGAAAACAGCGAGTTGGTCAAAGAGCTAGAATAACAAGGTCATCGGAGTTCTATACCTTTTTGGCGCAGCAAGACCCATCTTCTGGCGCCACTCGTGCAGGTCGTGAAATCTCTTTCGAGATCCAACAAGTTTGAGATGGTGGTGAGAATGCGGGTTGCGGAAAGATGATTCGCCGAGGCCGAGATGGCAAAGCTTGGACCAGCCACAGCCGAGGCACCAGCCACGGCTCCCCTGACTCCATCTCGTCCAATGATGTTCGTGACCTTGTCCAAGGGGATTCGTCAACGCCAAAAGCCATCGTCACAAGGCGTCTACAGACGAAAGCAGAAATGCCGACGAAGAATGGCAAAAAGTCCAAAAACCCTGCCAAAGGAAACCATCTAGCTTCTTCGCAAGACGAGCGGGGTGTTCAAGGTGCTTCTCAGGATTCCCAGATACCCTACGCCGAGCTAGATATTGCAAAGCTCCTTCAGCAGATGTCCGACGCCGTAAGTGCCACTTGCTTTTTTCTTGCACAATTGCAGCGTGCGGACCATGCCATAAAAGATGCATAGGGCTGTCTCCTCCTCAATCAGGTTGGCGGTTCTCGGTTTTCAAAAATGCCATCGTCAAGGGGTGTTTACGTACCCACTCATGGTGCACCGTCAGTGGATGGTCATCAAATTACGCTTGATTTGCCTTCCTCTTTCGGCAGAATGTCGATGTGGAGAAAACACCCCCTAATGCTACTTTACGTAGGCAAAAGCAAGACGTGAAAGTAAACGAGCCATACTCGAGAAGCAACACTCGGATCGCGTCAAGAACACCCGCACGCGCGTTCGAACGGCTCATGGCGAGTTTCAGGCCAAAGTGTAAGCTGATTCGCCAGAGCAATCGGATCCCCTCCGTGTTCACCGCAAGTTTCCCAAACTGATCCGAGGCACAGAAGCGCCATCCGTAAAGCACAGCTCGAAGAGCTTTCCAAGCTCCTTGAAGAGAAGCACGAGATTGAGGATGAGATCGTGACCGCTCTGCGCACTGTTGACCAGGCATGCGTCGATGTTTCGGCCCAGTTTCTGACCGTGCTAAGGGGTCGCGCTCATGAACTTGAATGAAAACATGAGAGTGCGTCGAGGAGGTGTTACATTGCTTTAGTCGATCGCTACCGCTTGCCAAACTTTGCTTCTTCGCCGGATTAGTGCATTGCTTATGCCAGAATCTCAATCGATCGGTAGCTCGCGGAATCACTTGCAGGATAGCTACAGCTGAAGGTTCCCTGCGCATGTATGTCTGCCTGAAGACCCAGTCTGGCTGGGAGGCAAATTCCGATGGCATGACCTACTGTGCGCAACTAAGCTCTATGCAGTCTTCTTAGAACTGAAAAA
The DNA here is from genome assembly GCA_021030935.1 of Astrothelium subdiscretum. NCBI lineage: Eukaryota > Fungi > Ascomycota > Dothideomycetes > Trypetheliales > Trypetheliaceae > Astrothelium > Astrothelium subdiscretum. Next base: position 291,131 of record JAGFMW010000013.1, read on the forward strand.
GCTAACGTTACATGGCAGGAGGCAAAACTCGTCAACTGCTGGGGCTTGGTGTGCATGAGAGTTGTGGCGTACGACCATTTTGACCCACTATGCAGACAGCACCAGCCAGAGACGCTCCCGCCCCTCATTCAGCTCCCTCTCAGGATGCGGGAAGGGGCAGAATCAACTACGGTGGTAGCCTAAAAAGTCCTGTATCAAGGTCTAAGGATCGTTTACTTGCCACCAAGTGCATAAAGTTTAGTCTGGGTCTCCGTCACATAACTTGAAATCAGTCGCTTTTATTAGCGCTCCAGGAGCAATTACCTACGAAGAACCTGGTTTGACTATTGTACATTGGTTTCCGATGTTGCTTTGAGCCCGTGAATGCATTGACTTGAGAAATACATTGCCGTCTCTTTTTCCTCGTGACTGCTTGCCGATAACCTTGAGATCCAACCATGCAAAGCCAGCCTCCTCTTATAACAAGCAAATGAGAAACACGAAAGTATCAATACAAAGACCATGTGGAAATCAGCGGAAACCGTCATAACGAGAATCGTTGCTTCGTTAGAGAAGGAAACAGCAACCAAATTGATCGCAGCCTGGGCCTGCAGGTTTGAAGAATAGAGTTGAATCAAATGGATTTCGGCGAAGTTTGCCAGAGTCTCCTTGCCCTCCAAGCCCGAAAGGATGCGTTGACGAAAGTGATGAAAGATTTCCAGTGATCAAGGAAGTTCAGCGGAATCGATTGAAGTAGAGCGATACTGAATGCGAATATTTCAGTAGGGCCTCATCTGTGGCTGTGAGCCCATGGACATCGATGGCATTAGAGGCATTCCTTGTGGTGAAGGACCCATCCGTTGAAACATCTGTATCAAGCGTCTCCCAACGCTTGGCTCAAGCTCAGTGCCATCCCTCGCTATCTTGACCTCGCGATTTGCATTCCAGGGATTCCGCAGTCCACGAGTTCGATAGAATGGGAGTCGCTGCGTAGATATCCACTCCAACTTGAAAGGTTTGCCCCAATCTTGTGGGCTTTCTTTGCCAGGACTGGCAGAGCTCTGTTTCGCCTGTTTCTCGGCATCGGCATCCTCAGTGTCTGTCTCGGCGAGGTCATCTTCATCATCAGAGCGATCTGCCTCCCAAAAAATTGTACCTCGTGCAGAGTCATCAATGATACGACCTTTCGGGGCATACGTAGTCGCTGGCGTGGGAATGGACTTAGGTGCAGTGGATGAATCGTGTTCACCTGACTGAGGTAGCGATCCAATATACTGAGATGCGTCTCCACTGATTGGGGAGGCCATGCGAGCGTATCCAAAATATTCCCCTGATTTATTAGCGGAAAATATGAGGTACACATTATCGGCCGTCTGAAATCGTGAGTATGCGCGCATGAGTTGCTTTAGACCATCACACATACCTCGTACGCTTTATTCAAAGCATTTTCGTTGTGGGCCTGAGTGGCCCAAATGCCGTTGCGGACACTCGCATCTAAATCCTGCAAGGTCAAGCTTTTCACGACGAAGAACTTCTCTGGCACTTTCGTTCTTGTCTCGACTTCAGGTTCACTAGTTTCCACAGGTATTGCATCAGCTTCTGACTCGTCTTGATCGCTCATTTGCTCCATGGAAATCTTTGTCGATGCTGATGCTGATGCTGATGCTGATATCGATGAGAAAGAGCCTGTCATAGCGGCTGGTGCTGTGGGTACTCCTGAAGCGGGCGCGGTAGTTCTGCGAAGTCGACAGACAAGGCGAACTCCATTGAAGCGGGAATCATGGAAGCGATGCATTGCTGCAGCACAAGAAGCTTCTGTCCGATAATTGACAAACGCACAGTTACTTTTTGAAATTAGAAATAGACTTTCGATGTCTTCTGTCGCATCGCGTGAAAAGTGATCTTTCAAATCAAGGACAGTCGTTCCTGGCGGCAAGTTCCCAACCCAAAGCGCGTGTCCAGACTGTTTGGGTTTCCGAGGAGGTCCACGAGGTACTGCTGTAGATAGACTAGAATCTGATGATTGCCGGGCCAGTCCTATAATTGCAGTCAGCAAGTTCAATTAGAGTTAAAAGGTCACCACGCACCAATGGAGCCCGTTGCTCCCATTTGTGAACTCATCCCTGGAATTCCAGTGGAAGGACTTATGCGCGTTGACTGCTGAAGCATATAGGGATTTTGCGGGCCAATTCCAGGCGCTTGTGGTGCACTGAATCTTCTGTCATAAAGATTGCTCATCTGTCCTGGAGGAGCTGTGTAAGGAGGAGAAGGTGTGCTGTGTCCGTATTGATTTGGATAGTAGTAATATGGCTGATTTGGTGGCGCAATCTGGGGATACGATTGCTGAGTTGGACTAGGACCAGCTGAACGTTGAGAGTACACATTTGGGTAGTTGCTCGCAGCGTAACCGGTATTCACTCCCATTTGGCCTGGATAAGCCGGGCCTGCTTGCCCTGGATACTGTGAAATTTGCTGAAGCTGGTAGACGAGCGCAGAAGTGGATGCGCCTGATAAAGGCTGCTCACCCGGCTGTGGAGGTCGTTGCTGTGCACCTTGTTGCGTAAGACCTCCATGATAGTCTGATAAGGCATCTGTCATGGATGCCATATTGAAGGAAGAGTCGTGCCTCGGACCGGTATTGAAGGATGTCGTGCCCTGTTGGCTGCCAGGTCGAGGATTTTGAGGTCCTTGAGACATATGGGGAATAGAATTATATTGAGAGAAAAATGGCGGGTTGCCGGCTTGCGGCCTAATATCTTGAGGAAACGTCGGCGCCTTGGGCCCAGTCGAGAAATCTGCATATCCGGCTGGAAGAGTTTGACTTGACTCCCCAAGGTGCTCACGTCGGGATTGATCTTGCATGGGATGACCAGCGTCCCCTGTATCGCCCATTTGTTCTTCCACGATGATTGGAAGTGCAACCCACTGCTGAATCCAGACAACTGCCATGTTAGCCCATTGTAAACAGCCAATCGCATGAGAGTCATTACAAGAGAGCTCAAGCTAGCGATGAGCTTACCTTCAAGGAAGTTCTTTGGAATGTATACTCAGAAAGAAAGCCCTTGTGGCAAGGTTTGAAACAATCAGGAGCCCGAAAGGACCGGTAACTGAAAGCAGTCAGAAGAACAATTGCCAATCACAATCTGGTCGCGCGCGGCTACAGAGGCATCCGAGAGCACGAAATCCCAGAGAGGTAATGAATTTCGTACGATCAGTTCATAAAGAACCAAAATTGACAGTTCGCATGGAGCGGAACGCCGATGATTGAATTCGACCAGAAAGTTGGCATGCACGGAGCCGACCTTAATGCAGCCTGAGCGAATAAGGTCAACGTTGCTGACCAGTGACAAGTTAAAGGCGGCTTTTAGAGGATGGCAATGTCATTTAGACCATGCACGCTAAATAATAAGATGATCCTGAAACGAGTAAGAAAGGAGCCACAGGTACCACAAAAACGCTTGAAAGTATTCGGCAACGCACAGAAACGTCCTGCGGTATGTTCGCGACCTGCAGTACTCGGATTGCCTCTTGCTCCACAAAAGGGGCAAGTGTCAATTGGACTGCGGGTGGCGGTCTCTGGTGGCCCTTGGATGTGGCAAGCTCGAGTGGACCGGCGCGAATAATTAAAGACTACTAACAATGGAAGATCAGAAACACAGCGAACATTTTGAAGGCAAATTCGAGGTCCATACTGTTGCGAACTAGAGAGAAGGCTGTCGGAAATGTATGGATATCTTTGCAGATCAATTGTGGCTGTGTGGCAGTGTAAGATCGCTTGCATGTGGCAAACAAATTATCAGTCGAACTTCAAGCTTTAGGGCGCCGAACGGAACGCAAGTTGTACAGGGGCGCCGTGAAAGCAATGTGATGACCGCTACGGAGTAAGTCCAGAGCGAAACCGTGTGTGAGACTAGATTTCTGGCGTTCAAAAATTATCAACCCCTCAAGTGGACAAGGGTAGAAGCAACATTACAACGAATTCGAAAGGGAGAAGTAATCGAGGAAAGAAGCAGCCGATTTGCTGTTGGCACAATTTCATGGGTTTCTTACTAAAATATGTTGCTTGGCGGGTGCATGGTTGCAGGGTGCTTGATGAATTGCTCATCCCCCTGCTGGAACCAATCTAAAGCTGAAATCCGAATGTCAAAGAAAAAGCACAGACTCCTCTCACGAGACCGGGTCGAGGTGTTCGTCATGAGGTAATCCAATGGGATTTCCCCTTACGCTACGTTCGAGCTTGCATAGGCCATGCACCTTCTTCATGCGAGGCCAGGCGCTCAATGGAACCGCAGACCTGGTCTGACATCGGTTTCCATAATGCCAAAACGTGGCTGGTAGCGTTCGAGGTTCATTGCTAACTCGCAAACCATCGCAGATATGCCGGTGTACCGTTCTGGACCACTTTTCAGCCACTGCTCTATCGGCATGGTGGATGGGCAGTTAGAGAGCGAGCATGGAGCACCCCGGCAGCGGGTACTGGCGAGCCCTTCGCTTCGTCAGTCGCACCGAGAATTTACCCTAAGGCCACAGTATCATGATGACGAAGCTCAATCGCCACGGGAATGCGAACGCAGGGTGGCAGGGAGACATGCAGCTGCGGTTCAGGGACACAGACGGACGCGGAGTCGAGGCCGGACACACGGTACCTGCGGTCCTGCACTCTGCCTCAAGAGCTGCGCCTAGCCGCACCGCGCAGACGATCAGGGTCAAGGCGAACAACGGTCTAGAGCGCCACAGGATCACGCCACAAGGGCTTATCCACTTGCTGAACAGGACTGTGGGACCTGAAGATGTAGCATCTATTGCTATTGGCTAACGCGACTACCGGTATCGAGTTCATATAGGGAGCGCCGTTGAAGCTAATCCAGTCATGCTTCGAGCCTAGGCTTATTCTGGGCATTCTTGACATCATTTTTCGTTTCGCATCCAGTCCTACAGATTCTTCTTCCCCTCTTGTGTTTATATCAACGAATTTTAGCAGTGCGAAAATTCGTCTACGGAATCTGCGAGAAGCAAAAAAAGGTGGGTGGCATGATACTTAGTTTGGTGAGCTGGTGAGAACTGCGGTGACTGCGATCGGCACCATAAAAATAGCAGTGTAGTAACCTGTGGTGCTGTTCTCCGGCCCTAGATGTCGATCTTCGCTGGGTTGTGAAGTGGCGGAAGCTTGTCATTGCCCTGCCTTAGGTACGTGGTTTACAATGGATGTGGCGCATTTTCTGTCGAGGCGATAAGGAACTATCTCTTCTGAAAGATGACACAAATTGAAATCAATCAGCGGCCGGAGATAACTCCATGGCCGGCAGCCATGAGATGGCAAATTCCTCGGACAAGGCATGAAACAAACGGTACGGAGTACGGAGTACGGAGTATACCTTACAGTAGCGGTACGCGTAGTGAGAGTTGGGGCTTAGCCCTGAGCCGGAGGTGTGGCGCTATCGAAGGGGGCTTGACACCTCAAGATCTAGACCGACCACCAGCCGCACCTCTTTCGACCTCAAACAGCTGGCAAGAGTTTCCTATCAAGGAACTGTCCACGAGTAACATTTGCTATTTCAGCTCCTGCGAACCTGTCGGGTCTGGAGCTATTGCTGCAGCTCCATCAGCCAGCAGAGCCCGACCGAAACTTTTCTTCGGGTAACGACTCTTCTTTCTGTCAGATGAATTTGGTCTTTAGCCAAAGAAGGGGCGTGACTCGCTTTACGTCTTCCTTCCCCGTGCGCGATCGAATGCCCACCTTCTACCTATGCATAGTGGCTAATGGCTGTCTACTTGCTTGCCCCGTCCACTCAAACATCAGAGCTCTAGGGTGCTTAATTCGATGGTATCGAGCATTGGTGTTATTGTGACTATCCAACTTGGCGCAGGATCAAAACTAGAGCCATGCTATCGCTTAAGATAAAGTTAATAGTCCGGAAGGTTTCGAAAGTATCGTATCCTAGGCACCGAAATCTTTGAGGTCAGTTATGAGTGAACCACGGAGTACTCCGTATGTCAATCCTTTATAAAAAAGACGGATACCCCACGTGTCTGCCTGACAGCTTTCGGAGATTTCTAGATTTGCAGGGATTTGTGCTTAGTACATGCACCAACGCACGCTGACCAAATGCCTATTTCCAAACAATGAAGGGCAAAATGCAAGAGCGTGAACATACCTATCGTAGCGCTGAACCATATCCGCGACATTGGAACACTGAATGTATAGTAAATCTACGGGCATCACTATTACTTTTGGGCAGATACGGAGTATCGCTTTGCTATTTCCGGTCGTACAATACGAACAATGTTGATATTGTTGTTACTCTAAGAAGCTTGGACCCTTTGTCGTCATCTGGTCCCAAGCCACCTAGGTAGATACCTACCCTTAAGTAATTCAACATCACATCCTTTAAGCAACCACACGGAGCAGTTACGTCAACTCTACAGGCGGACACGGCGAGATGGGCGTATATTCTGAAGATCCGGACTGGGCCGATGTTGAGCCCATTCCACAAGATGAAGGCGGTCCGAACCCTTTGGCAGCGATCCATTACAGCGACGAATATAGCGAGGCCATGGGGTACCTTCGGGCCGTCATGGCACGAAACGAGATGTCGCCTCGAGCCCTGGCTCTTACTGAGACTATCATCGACATGAATCCAGCTCACTACACCATATGGTACGGAACTTTGCTCCCTGCTGAATTTCGAGGGAACTGACCTAGGCGCAGGCTCTACCGAGCCGAGATTCTCTTTGCAATCAACGCCGACCTCCGTCAAGAGCTTGACTGGCTCAATGAGACTGCGCTGAGACATCTTAAAAACTACCAGATCTGGAATCATCGCCAAACCATCGTAGACCGTGTGGACTCACCCGAAGGAGAAGCTGACTTCATCGCCCGCATGTTCGAGAAAGATGCAAAGAATTACCACGTATGGAGCTACCGGCAATGGCTAGTTAGGAGGTTCGATCTGTGGGATAAAGGCGAAATTCAAGACGTCGAGCTCTTGCTCAAGCAGGACATCAGAAACAATTCGGCGTGGAATCATCGCTGGTTCGTTGTCTTTGGAAGGGAAAATGCTGCAGTTCCGAACGACATCATCCAACGAGAGATTGACTATGCCAAAAATGCTATTCGTCTTACACCGCAAAATCAGAGCCCTTGGAACTATCTTAAAGGCGTAACACGAAGGGCTGGAAATTCAATGTCCTCCCTCGAGGACTTTGTGTCCGAGTTCGCGTCAATTGAGGCGCCCAACGATGTTCACTCAAGCCATGCTTTGGATCTCCTTGCTGAAATCTACTGCCAAGAAGCGGACAAAAAGGAAGACGCTGCCGTCGCATTGGATTTGCTGGCAAAGCATTTCGACCCGATCAGAGCAAACTACTGGAATTACAGGAAAGCTCTATTGGAACATCCACCGGTAGCAACATGAATAAGAGTCGGACATTGATGGCTTTGGCGTTTCAAAGGTTAATGTGGAGCATGAGTGCATAGGTGAACTTTGTTGTTCTGATACCCTGGACGAAAATGCTTGGTGTCTATCATGGCTGTCTATCTCCGACTCGGCTAGATTACGCTCTGGCGCATCTATCTTTATGCGGCCGCACTCATGTGTGTCCGTTAGGAGCACTCTGTGTGCTCGGGATATCTGCTGCCTTCGGCATCGATTTTTCAATGTGTCCATACTCCCGCCTGTACGATGCCAGCTCCTCCACAGTGATGTTACTGCCTCCACAAACGATAACCACCACCTTACTATCAGCGTTAAGGCTTCTTTGAAGATATTTTTCGAGCCTACCGTCGTAGCATAACGCGACGTTCACTCCACATGCAAGCTCTACCATCAATCGCTCATCGTCGGCCAAGCGCCAACAACCCATTGCCGCTTCTGCATCGTCCAAGACCACACTCCGGACACTCTTTCTTTGTGCATACTCAAAAGCCTGTCTGCACACGGTCCTTGCACCCAAACACGTTGCCCTCGAAGTAATGGCGGGCAAGGTCGGCGCTTTCAACTCCCCCTTCTTCAACGCCTGATTCAACGAATCCGTTCCGTATGTTTCCAATGTAATCACCGGGACGTCATTCCATCCATTTTTATCGAGTCCCATCATCACTCCACAAAACAAGCCTCCACCCCCAACACCACATATAACGGCTTCCGGTTCCACCTTCCCACTCCGTTCATCTAGTGCCACTCTGCCCAGATCATCCTTGATCTCGTCCATCATCCAACTGTGCCCCTCCCAGATATCCGGATCGTCGAACGGCGGCACATACACCACTTTCTCCCCCCTCTTCTCCGCCTCTGGCATCAGCGTCTCTCGCATATAGGTATCAGCTTCAATCCAGGACGCGCCTTCCTGCACTACCGATTTGGCGCCTGCGGCTCGGATCCTGGCGAGCATGAGAGGGGGCGTGGAGAGCGGGACGACGACAGTGCAGGGGTGGCACAGAGAGCGCGCGGCGTGGGCGCACGCGAGGCCTGCATTGCCGCCAGAGGAGCAGTAGAAGTGGACAGGGGTAGAGGAATCAGATGTTGGAGTGGGAAGGCCGCGGAGCATGTAATTGCCAATACCTCTACACAAGAACGATTTAGTTGGTGGGTGTAGGCCTTAAAGAAAAGGATGCACAGGAGTACCTCGATTTGAAGGAACCCGATGGTTGAAGATTCTCGAGTTTGAGAAATATTCTACTTCGATGACTTAGCTTCCTAATGATTTCACGGTCTACTTCTCGGACGAAGACGAGAAGTAAGTTACCAAAGCGTACCACCCTGCTGCTTTGGAGAGTGCCGCCGATTCAACAAGCGGCGTCCTTATCCAAGGTTTTTTGATAGAAGCCATGACGTTCCCTAGCATATCTTTGCCAGCTAAATTCGGAGAAAAAAGCCTCTGCCGGAAGCGTATGCCCTATTCAGACATGCAGTTGAAGTTAAATGGTCAAAGAAAACATAGACGCGATTCGTATGGTGTTTCGGCGGATGACATGCCGAAGTAGGTACGTAGGGCGCAGATCAAGGCGGGGGCGGGGCTACCAAGAATTGCAGGATGTTTACTCCGTACGGAGTACTTAGGTCTTAGAAAAAGCACCAATTCATGAACCTGAAGTGTAATGGCTACCTATATCGTTTCTATCGATTCATCTTGCCCATTGACAGCGATACGTGTGACTTAAGAATCCCCTTATTAGTATGGCTAGCCCAGCCATGAGACGAAATTTTTAGGTACTGACAAAGCTTCCCGAATACCTTGTGATGCCATTGTGCTTGGAAGTTATAGCTCTGCTTCAGCGCCTGAAAAAGAGTGGACTCCTCCTCACAGCACTTACCTTGTTCTTCCAGGCCGTCAGAAACCATCGAGGACGGGCTTAGCCGATGTTGTCGGATACTTCATGCGGCACCTTGGAGATGTTGGCAACTGAGTTTTCCGTATAAAAGAGGGGCAACTCTCGGCGAGATTTTCCATAGGTAACGATGATGTACCCTACCAAGTACAAAGCTTGATCTACCGGAAAGAACCCATTGAGTAATCTTCCCGCAGCGAGTGATACATTGGTCGCTATTTGGTATATTTACTTGAATGATTGTGCAAAAGGTGCCGCCGCTTCGAAAATAACAGATATATGTGTTGTACGATCCTTCCTTTGTTGTCGACGATATCTTTAGGATATTCAGATTACCATGGCAGCCGTTCAGCAAACACCGGTACCTGCTCATGAGCTGGTCTACGAGCCAGGCCAGCTGCCGAAGCTGCGCTCCAACTATGGCGAGTACATTGATCCCCAGTCGACAGGCTGGATGAGATCTACGCCCATAGATACACCGCTCGAAGAAATGAGAAGACGTTTTGACGAGGATGGCTACGTCTGGGTGAAGAACGTGATTCCAAGGGAGGTTGTCCTTGATATGCGCCAGCAGTATGTTAAACGAAATCAAAACGATGACATGAAATCGCACTCAGCAACGGTTCAGCTATTTCGGGCACATGTCTCCAACGGGCCTTCTGAAGCCCGGAACCTCACCGCGTGACGGTATCTTCAACGACGCACTTAATCCTCTCGACCACCACGGCGTCGGTGGACGCGATCTCCCGGAGGAACAGCGCAAAGTTGACTTTCTTGTTGCCGCACACGCAACACCAGAGTACTTGAACTTCCTTGAGGATCCTAATCTCCGTTCCTTCATTCGTAGATTCATGGGCTGGCAGAAGGAAGTGATGGTTGCTCGAACACTGCTTCGACACAACGTGCCCAACGGCCTCAGCACCGGCATCCACTACGATCGCATTTTCTTAAGGGCGGGCCAAGCCGAGTTTCTCACGGGCTGGGTACCTATCGGTGACTGCTCAGCCAAAGGAGGAGGCTTGATTTATCTTGAGAATTCAACTGAGCTAGGAAAGAAGATGGAAGCAGACTTTACTGAGCGAGCAAAAGACTTCACTCCCGAAGAACGAATTTGTGGGTTCAATCAGAATATGATGAGGGATGGGCAACTATCGCACGACGCGGAGCAGTTTGGAAGAGTCGCGGGTGAGGGGAAGATGCGTTGGTTGACTGGGGATTTCGAAGCTGGTGATGTCGTCTTTCATAACCCCTACTTGATCCATGGAGCAAGCAAGAACGAAGATCCCAATGGCGTTATTCGGCTCAGTACGGACCTTAGATTTTATGAAGAGGGAGCACCGTTGGATAAGCGTTGGATGCAGGTCTGGTCGCCAGATGATGGGTTGTAGTGAAGTGCGTGATAGACTGTCTTTCATGTTTTGGGGCTCCTTTGCAAGCAGTAGATTGCAGCAGTGTGTTGAGGGATTGCATAATGGTTGGTCGAAGCTATTTTCTTTGAGATGTCGTTCACAGCATCCAAATCTTGAGCCAAGTATAGAAACGGTCAAGGAACGGGTAGAGCAATGTTCATAGCTGGTGCGTCCTACCTGTCATGCGGGGTGACAAAATAATGTGGACAACTCATTCGGGGCCTTCTCATTGTGATTCGATATTCGGTCGCATTATATTATTCGACGGTTTTTTCCGCGCCGATTGTGAGAGCCGCTTGACAGTAGAGTATTTATGGAAGGACCCCCAACTCGGCGTTCGCTCTGCTCAATCACCCATGTGCTAGCATAAATAGTTATTTCGAAGGTCAGCGAAAGCATTTCGAGGAAGAATTGGAATGGCAGAAAAGGCAGAAATAACGAAAGTAGGCCAAATATTTATGCCGAGGTTACTTGGGTGAAGATTTAGCGATTTCCAAAAGAAGTCGCTGATAACCGCCGCTGTGGTGGGGCCGAAAGGGTTTGGGATCTGCTTGAAAATTCAATTCTGTTTCCGGTCGGGCCGAGGCGAGGCATGTAGATGAGCTGATGATCAATCAAATTCTTTAGGTAGCGAGTTGATAACTCAAGCCACATGGCCCAGTAATTTAATCTCTTGCGGGAGGGACGATCGTCTAGGTCGAAATAGACGTAGACGCGCGATCAAAAAGGGGATCCTTCAGGGGTTGGAAAGCTAACGCTGCTTGTGCGCTAACCTCAACTTCAACCTCAAAGTCGCGTCGGCCTTCTCTCCGGCCAATTCCACGCGTTGATTTTCTCACGTCCACGCTAAAAGCTCCGAGTCGAGCCGCCATCCCTCCAAGACACGGCAGAATCATGCTAGTGATTTGTCGCCCTCCACCTTAGGTAGATCTATAGTCCATGATGCGGCGTAGCTCATCCACGGGTTGGTGGTCTTATTTGTCACGCCTCTGTAATTTCGCTCTTACAGCTCTCTGAGGCTTCCCATTTCTAAAAGCTTTGCGTGCACCAGTGTTGATATTCCTTCCGTTTTCCCCCTTTTGAATTTGAGAAAGGCATCCGCTCGTTCGTTACCTTCTTTGAATACTAACATCATTATGTACTCGTTGCTATTGCTTCCGGTGGCTCTGTTTACCAGGAGTGCTGCCGCCAAAAGATGCACTAACTTGACTGTACCGGTAGACATTGAGGCCCGCCAAGGCAACTTCGATGTCCCTGAGCTACAAGGTAACCTGGATGCGACCAATTTTGCCCAGAGGCTCACCAGCAACTCTGGCAATTTCACAGCCGAGGCCCTTACGGGATACCAGACTGTAACAGGCACCTACAACATCTCTGCAACGTTCTGCAGACCGGATAGCAATGCATCAAATACCACAGTGCAGGTACTTTCCCATGGAATAGGCTATGACAAGACGTATGTTTCCGTCCAAGTTCTTTGTCGTGCCGATTCATGGCTGATCTCTGGACTAACAGCTATTGGGATATCCGCTATGGTAACGGCAATTACAGCTATGTCGATGTGGCTGTCGACAAATATGGCTACAGCACTGTTGCTATTGATCGGCTGGGAATCGGCAATTCCTCTCACGGCGACCCCCTAAATCTCATCCAGGCTCCTGCTGAAGTATCTGCGCTCTACGAAATTACCAAGATGCTCCGCAACGGCACGTTTCCAACCGTTCCCACCGCCTTCAAGAAGGTCGTCACTATTGGCCATTCCTTTGGCTCCATCCAAAGCTATACGCTCTCGGCCCTCCACCCGGAAGCCCAGGATGGCATCATTCTAACTGGCTTCTCCGGTGATAGCGCCTACCTCAACACAGCTGTCGCAGCCTGGAATCTTCACCTCGCGCGCCTCAACCAACCCTTTCGCTTTGGTGACGCACGCAATCGTGCCGCACCCTCGCGCTTCGACCGCTCAATAAACTTGTACACTCTGAGCTCTCAGAGTCTTAAGGGCGCTGGCCTGAGTGACGCCGAGGTCCAACAGGAACTCACAACCACCGAGCTTGCTAATATACTTACTCTCTCCAATGCCACCTCGGGTCCTGCACCGCAGGGTCTACCTGCGGGATATTTGACTTGGTCTGATTTCTCTTCCAACCAATACACTTTTTTCTACCCGGGTTATTTTGATGTCGAGCTTGGTCTCCAAGTGGAGGCCACTAAGCAACCAGTCACCACCGGCGAACTTCTTACGCTTGCATCCTTCCCTGGCAGTACATCCTTTTCAGGACCCGTGCAGGTTGTGACGGGAGAGCAAGATTTCATTTTCTGTGGTGGAGATTGTTACGCCGTGGGCCAGGCAGACGCGCAAAGTATTCCAGCAGAAGTCCAGCCGGCGTTCCCGAACGCTCAGACGTTTGAGGCGTATATACAGCCCAATACGGGGCATGCGATTAATGCGCATTACAATTCTACGGGCGCCTACGATGTCATCCAGACATTCCTGAAGGCGAATGGGCTGGGAAGTTCATAGGGCCGGGGTGTGCAAGCATCAAACTGATAGTCCCATCATTAATATCTCACTATTCAGCCAGCAGCTGCGATTAGACTGGGTGGGTACCTTTTAAATGATGTTTATTAATTGAACGCGTCGGATCCAATTTGGGGGCACCTCTACGAAGTGGGTAATTTACTTTCGTCACCTGCGTGCTTGGATGCTTGCGAGGAGCGCCAGAGGACAAGAAAACTCATGGTGCTCACCCGTTGCTCATTAACTCAGGATGAGCGACTCTTCAATTCTAGCAATTTCTAAAACGACGTTCACCTCTATCTCTGAGATTTTCGCAATTATGTAAATGCTATAATACAAGGATGCTGTTTTATACAGATATCGACCCGGACACTTCGCCATTGTCCGGTGCCCTAATTGTCGAATTCAAATCGACCGAGTATTTCTCGTAAAACAACATTTTTGAAGGCATGCGCTTTTCTCTCGCAATCTGCGAAGAACATCAAGTCCCGTATCAGACCGACTGGGCTAGGGAATCCCGCCTATCCAGATACTGTTATTGCCCTTCTATGGCTGCCTTCCTCTGATACTAATTGAGCGCGAACAAGCGCCCATCTGTCATCATTGTAACAACTTGGAGTCTCTTGGAGGACTTGAGTGTTTTCGAGTAGCATTTGTCCGCATTCTCCAGGATCATTCAACAATGAGCCTGACTCTACGGCGGCTGCGATGGCCGATTCGATAACACCATTATCCAGAATGAAGTCCACCATGATCTGTGAATGAGCGAAGTTACAATCGGCAACGACTCTCCGGAAAATAAGCTCCGCAGTTGGTACTTCTCCCATAGATAGGATGACGGCGATTTGCTGCATGCATGTGAGGAAGAGCTCTTGTAAGTCGTGCTTAACAGTATCCAAAAGAGGCTCAGACTTGAGAAATACCCATTTCACGAGCTTATCGCGCTCGAGTTGATTGCCATAATTGATTTCAAGACATCTCCGCGTTGCTGCCATTAACTTGATCCGTGTACGAGGGCTCAGAAAACCCCCTATGCAACGCATACAGCTGCAGTCGAACTTCAATCGTTGGTGTATCTCTGTCGTGACGGAAACGAAGTCGCAGAGCTGCAGTTGACAGTCAATGGATGCCTCGTCATGGCCTTCAAACGTGGATTCTGGTCGGTTTTTGTCATTCTTTGTGCGAACGGAGAAGAGGACCTCCAGAGGGGTCTGTCTGTCAAAGTTTCTCCATCGTCTAATTTCAGGCGGACAATTAGCCATGAGCCAAGACAGAAGCCGAGGCTTCGAGGACATTGCCGCTAGGTGAAATAAAGTGTTTCCCTCTGCATCAATTCGTCGGAGATCATCGGAGCTTATGTGCTTTTCGGCTTCTCGGAACATTTCGACACAGTCTTCATCATGGATCTCTTTCAGAATATCAATATGGAGCAAGCTGTGCTGGTTTTGTTCGGAGAAAAAGTGGTGAGCAGTCAGATCAAAATCCGCTGATGGTGAACAGCGGCGCCCAGGGTGGTTTGGCTCAGAGGACCAGGCAAGCCAAGGCGTCATGCCAACACGTCGGAAACCATTTGCTCGCCAAAAGGAGTCTGATTTCTTGCCATTTTCTTGGCGTTTTCTGGAGTGCTTGATTGGTTGTCCTCCATAATCGAGAGCATCCATAAACTCGATTGAGTCAATTTTGCCAACATGTATGCCCAGTGCAAACGCAAAGAACGGTCTCTTACGTAGTCGCGAAGCTTCTTGAAGCATGCGCTCTACAAGCATAGGCGCGATCTTTCCGTATCGGCCATCCTGCGGCACTTCGATATTCTCAATGATAAAGATATCCCCGTCATTGAGCTCATGGCTCCAAATTCCAGATCCGGATTTGAGCGCGCTACTCGCAAATTCCGGTTTCAAGCATCCTGCTTCGTCAAACAATGCTGAGGCAAGTAACGCGGTATCGCTGCTTCTATGTCCCATATGGCCCTGGAAATTGTGGCGGATCCTTTCCCTTTCAATGAAGAGCGAGTGGCCTTTGCCGATTTGGACATCATGAATTAAATTTCCTTGCCCAAACTGAACATGGACTGAGCAATTGATTGCCTTCGACCAAATTTTATGCCAATCGCACGGCCCAATAACTTCGTCACGCTCTCGACGCACTTCGATTCGAAACGGCTCCTGCGGCGAATCTTGAGCGAGTCCAGCGCTCACTCGCCTTCGCTTCTCCGGCGTCACTTGCACGGCATCAATGCCGCGTTTCCTGCTCAACGCTGCTGGCATCTCATCAAGTACACATCTTTTGGATTCAAAAGGTCGTGTTGAGTCTTGAGGATCCAAGCCTTCGGGGTTCGGGAATCTCACGCGTTTTGTTGCTACGGTACCGCAGGTACGACGGCGCTTTTCCAAAACTAGCGACGCATCTAATAACTTAATTAAGCTTCCGATCTAGTCTCACGCGACCCCCTTTCACGCGTTGGAATTGGAACGCTCGAAACAAGGAATGCGTCCGACGGCAGAGTGCTCGAAATGTAAGTAACATAACGGTGCTGCAATGTTCCGATTTGACGGTCGTACATTGATTGTACAGCTATGGAGTAAACTGTCGAAATTGGTGTACAAATGTATTCTTGGAATGATGCATAGCTAAACGCCTTCAACCAAGCCAGGGATAGTCCTAATCTATGTTCGACTAAGAAGAAAATTATCGTTCTGCCTGTCGTTCTTTTGCAAACAACGTAATCCGCCTATGCCTCATGACGCCGCAACTCTGTAATAATGCTAAACACATGGAATAGGTAGGTTTATGGGGTATCATGACGCCTTTCTCCAGCCGGTGAGTCCGGGCGCTATGACTAATAAGTCAATGCCATTTTGTAACTCCACGCCGTCCTTAAGTCACTGCAGTAGCCTGTATTCGATTGGAATCGCGCTCGGACGTATTATTCGACACCTGATAAGAATCATATGATCTTGGCGATGACACTGTTTGCAAGCTCGGTTCGGATCGTAAAAGATGAGGATGATGTTGCTCCGATGTGCGCGAGTGCTCTTTGGGATACTCCATCTGCTGCTTCTTGTTGCTGTATTGCTCCACTGATAGAGGTAACTCTTCTTCTCGCAACTTGGACTCTCTCTCTTGCTGTATCATATCGCAACAATTGCAACAGAAAGCGCACATGATATCCGAAGCCCAATTTCCCTCGATGTTGTATTTTTGCCGAATATCAGCGCGTTGCATAAGTTGGGGAATCCACTGAAGGCCGATTATCGCAGCGCCGCACCATAGAACACACTGCGAGATCCTCTGTTAGCTCGGACAAACATTTCAGTTCCTTTGATGGCTCACAGTGGTGTTAAACACGTTGAAGTTGGTCATCGTCCTATTCTTCCGTGTTCGATGATGGGTTCGTGAGAAAAGAATGCACGGGCACCAGATAGCAAGACAACCTATATCATCTGAGTTAGTCTAAGGCCCTGAACGTGTGTATGTTGCCTGAGAATTTGCTCCGCTCACACGTCGTTGTCGGCCAGAGGCATCCGGTGGGACTGGCATGCCATTTGCGGGGCATCGAACTGGCTGGTCTCAGAACCTTTTCCGGGTTTCCTATAAGTCTTTCGAATCGGGTCTTCCAATCTTCAAGGTCGCTCGCGGTTGCCCTCTGGAGCCGGTTGGCTTGTGACTGTGCCATGGCGTCGGAATCCTAGGTATCCGCGACTCGCGCTGCGGACATGCGGTAGAGATACTAATAAGGCGAAAGATAGGTCAAGTTGTTTAGCGATTACGAGAATTGCAAAATGTACGAACAGATAACAGGCATGACGATAGAAGCAAATATTAGGAAGCTACAAACTCTGCGATTTGTCACTGTGTAAATGCAAAGCAGGAGGAGGGAGATGGATCCCTGTGCTCCGCCCTGTCGTTCAGGGGCCACCGAGTGGTCGCGAAGCTGATGCTGTTTGGGCTGTGCTTCGCTGACTTCGGACCATCTCTAGCCTCATTGTAAAGCACATCTGGAGATACAATGACAGTTGTCCCTAAGTCACAAAGATGTTGCAAAGGACAAGACGGGTTGGCGGGCTGTGGGACAGTTTAATACCTGCAAAGCGCGCCACAAACAGGGTCCTCGCTTCAGACCGCAGAATTCCGTGACGCTTACGACGCTCGTGGGCAGGGTGACGCGTGTGTTCCTCTTGAAACATGAGATTTCAATCATCTGAAATCGACATCTCTGTACGAAGTACGGAGTAGGTGGCGATGCTTGTTGCTTAGATGTCTTCCACTACCTACTTGTCTTCGGCTTTGCTGCCCAAAAGCCCGCGGCACACGAGTACAGCCGTCCAACACGGAATACAGCACGGAACATAACCCGATTTTTAAAAAAAAATTCGAGGCACTAGTAAGTTTTGTAGCTGTCTATTTGCCGTGAAGTATCATCCAGTTTTCAATTCTATGCGCAATCCTGTAGGTTACAGGACAAGTCGAACACAGCGTTAGGGAGTCCTTCCAGCTCGATTGCAACAGTTCGGCTCTATGTCATTTTGAGGTGTGCCTTCAGTCGAATTGTGGTGTCTAGACTAATATCTATATCGCTGTTTGTGGCACCTTTAATTACCTAGTATTGGCACTACGTATTTCGTTACCCTCGTGGGAGTGAAGAAGAGTTCCTCTCCACGGCGCCACCACCATTCCCCTTAGCGCTGCAGGCCTCCAGCACTTTGTCAATACAGACAAGGTCGTCTGCACTAGAAGGAACGTCCATTTTCCTGTAGTAATGCTCAGATGGCTTCGTTAAGATTTTATGGCTTCCTGGGTTCCAGCAATGTCAAGCCATGGATGTTGCCCGAGTTTGTTCTCAAAAATCGAAGTTTGACCAGCTAATGACACAATCCTCTTCGTCTATGCACGTACTTTTGTCACACTTACTTCGAAGAGCTTCCGCCCAAGTGTGAATCAAACGTAGGAGATCACACGGTTGACAATATAACGCGAACACTAATCGGCGTTCCCTCCGTAAATTTTTGGCCATCAAGCTAGTTGCTTCAATAGACTAGAAACCAATTTCAAAAAGCATTATCTAGCCGGATGTGGGGCTTTTAGTTGATAGGCACTCCAGTTAGGTGTTCGCTTTTCTTTTTTTCGGTCACCCGTGTGGAGAGGGGGGTAAAATCATCGGACAACCCGTGAAGGTGCAACGCGGTCCGATCGGGTGATGTTGCTTATTTGCGGCAACCGGGCAGCCGGGGTGCAGCTCTAGCTCCACGCTAGCAGAGGCTTAGGTGAAGCTTGGCATAATCTTGTTTTTCAGACCATCCGAACGGTCGAACGGTGCGAACGTCATCTCTTCACAAGCTCTGGCTGGAAACTGTTGCTTTCCTTTGCTCATGCTGGCCTTTCTGGCCCTGGCTGTGTCAGTGGATTTCCGCTTCTTCTCAAATCCTCCTCATTCCGAGTCTGTATCAAATTGTCTTTAGCTTTCGATTTTCCCCGCACGCGCTACTTTGACCGGTGACAGAAACAAACACGCAGCAACATGAGCTCGCAAGAATTCAATGAGAAGCAATCTGATGGGCAACCTCCGGCCCAAACAGTGACTCAATCGCAACTCAATGGCCCGTTCAATGGCGAGCTCCCTGAACAGGAGAAACCCACCGCAAATGACACGGGTAAAGAAGACGGGGAGCCTAAAGCTGAGAAGTCTGAAGAGAAAAAGAAAGGCCCAGCAGGCGGGTTCGATAGCACTCCCTTACCTCGTGCGCGAAATGGATATACAGTCAGGATAACCTTTCATCGCGCGACCAACCTTCCAATGGCAGATGTAAATACTTTATCTTCCGATCCATACATTCTAGCAACAATCGATACCGGTTTACCACAGAGACATAAAGAAGATCCATCCTTGACTTTACGGACCCCTACAATTCGTCGTCATACCGACCCAATATGGAACTGTGAATGGATCGTTGCAAACATCCCAGCTTCTGGGTTTAAGCTCAAGGCTAGAATATATGATGAAGACCCTGCGGACCACGATGATCGCCTTGGCAATGCGCACATATACGTTGAGAGGCTGGATGAGAACTGGCCAGGCATCAAAGAGCAAGGCTACAAGATTATGAAGCGCACAGGTAGTAAACGAGCCTACTTCGTGAGAGCTATTGCGGCTTGTTTTTCCAAAGCTAAGCACATGAACGGGGATCTCTACGTTTCCGTCGAATGTCTAGGACGCACTCAGGATGAGGAGGGCGGTGGACGCGCATACACTGTCGGTCCCTGCTACTGGTACAAGCACTATTCGCCAATGCTAGGTCGTCTAGCAAACGTAAAGGATGCTCAAGACGACGGAAACAACGGAACCCAACAGCAGCAGCAGAAGCAACATGCGCAGAGATACAAGTAGGCTCACAGGCTGCAGATCTATAATATTTGCTGACCCTCCTCCAGTTTCCAAGCAAATCAAATCCAGCTAGCAGGTCCCGTACCCTCTTCTCTTTACCATCGATACGTCGAATTCAAACCTTTTGTGAAAGGCATGTTCACTAAAACTGGTATTCGCGGCTTTCTCCTGTCCAAAGCCCTTCACCATCAACACGCACGCGTCTACAATTTCTCCCGCTCAACCGAGTACGGTGTCTTCAGCCACAACGACCTAAACCCTACTCCTGAACTTACTGCCAAGTTCCTTGATCTAGTCCACTATGACAAAGGTGGACGAATCTTCACTTATGTCATCACCCTCGACTCCCTATGGCGCTTCACTGAAACTGGCAAAGAATTTGGCGTTGATCTGCTCAGTAAACATACTATGCATAGCGATGTGAGCATTTATATTGCCTTCAGCGGCGAGTTTTTCATTCGTCGTCTAAAGCACCCCCACCGCCCCGCCTCCTCAGAATCCGATCACAATCCTACTCATCCACCTTACGAAATCGACGGTGGTCCGCCAAAAGCCGAACCGCCCACGGATCCCTCGCACTACGAACTCATCATCGACAATGACAGCGGAACGTACAGGCCTAATGCCGCCAAGCTCCCGCTTCTACGCCAATTCTTGCAATCCCGCCTCCCCGGCCTCAAAATCATGACGCTGGACTGCCAAGCCGACGCGGAAAAGATGGGCAAGATGAAAGATGAGCAACGCCAGCGGAAGAAGGCCGAGGGCCAGAACATCATCTACACGCAAAACTCCCGCAGCGGCAGCATCTCGAGCAGTGACGAAGAGGATCTGGACGAGATCGAAGCCGGTATGGTGGCTCAGAACGGCGTGGGGCGGCACGGACACCATGATGGCGGCACGCGAGACGTGTTGGGCCAAGTGAAGCGCGATGCGAGCCACCGAGAAAAGGACAAGCTCCAGCATGTGAAGGGCATGGCGGGACGTGGCTCACGGAAGGTCGTCAGAGGCGAGGATGGCACTGCTATCAAAGAGATAGGACCGGAAGATGGAGAACAGGAAGTTGGGGCGAGTACCGCTGCCAGTGAGGCGCAGGCGCCGGCAGATCCAGATAGGTAGCTGTTTTGTTTTTCTTCGGTTGTGAGCATACTTTTCTTCTATATTGGGAGATGCTGTAGATGATGATTGGGTTTTGATATCCGGACTGGCGGCTTCGTGATTCTCGTGCTATAAGATAAATATTGATGAGGTTTCTAGCTGCTTGCTTAAGCACTTGTTCCATTTTGATGGACATATGTTCTTTACATCAAGATAAGCTTTACTCCTATAACCTCGTACTGGCATGTTGATAACTCTATTATGACGATGCCCTGGCTCTTTGATGGTTACTAATGGTCAAGTCACAATACAACGTGTTTACCCGGGTTCGAGCCCAGAACTGTCTAGAATGTACAAAACCTTACATGAAAGCCCCAGTAGAGCGAATGAACTTCTCCTCCAATCATGCGTGTATTCTCACTCTTGATCGGCTCTTGGTCTGATGGCGTTCCCGGCAAAACGGCAGGGGAATGACAAGCGGTCCACAATGGTAGGCCTCAGCGATAGACTAGCAGCCGAAAGGCAGAGCGGAACGAAGCGGAAAGCGCCGTCGATTGTAACCAGCCGCTTGCCTTCGTGTCTGGCCATCTCTTCACAGCTTGCAAGCATTCGTTGACTGTACGTTGGAGAAAGTGATCATTGTCATACCATGATACAGCATTGACCACAATGCCGACATCGTCTATCCTGATCTGCCACTCACTTCAACTGATTAAAATGCATAAGATCCGCTGACAACTAACGGAACGGCACATTGATCCTATTCACTCTTTAGGCTAGACCTTCCAAAGAGCGTTACGCACCGCACCTTCTTAAGGGCTATTGGCCCGGAGGAGTCGCAGTATCGTCATAGCTAAGTACTGTACAAGGCTACTTTGAATTTATTTCATTCGACCTCATTGTCTTCTACCTTGTGTCAACGCGTGTTGTTTGTCCTCTTCTACTTCTAATGAATCCTATCTCATCATGGCGACTACCACCACTGAAGCGATTACTCGTCAGCCCACAGAAGAGGCCTCAGCCTTGCCATCCCAGAACGACGATGAGAACCCTAATATCAGGCCGTTCGATGGCGTAGAAGAACCCATAGCACCTGAGATTGAATACCCTACCGGCTCCAAATTTGTAATGATCTGTGCTGCTGTTAGCATGGCTCTATTTCTCATGGGTCTCGACATGAATATCGTCGCTACAGCCGTCCCGAGTATCACGAATGAGTTCAAAACCATCACCGACGTTGGGTGGTATAGCTCCGGCTTTACCTTGCCACTCTGCGCTTTCCAATTTATGTTCGGCAAAATGTACTCGGTATTTAGCATCAAGTGGGTATTCGTCGCTTCGCTTGCTCTTTTTGAATCTGGAAGTCTGCTTTGCGCGACAGCACCAAGCTCCCTAGCCTTTGTGCTTGGAAGGGCATTGGCAGGGTTTGGAGGTGCTGGAAGTATTTCCGGCTGCTTTACGATGATTACTTTGAGTCTGCCCTTGAACAAAAGGCCGGCGTTTGGCTCAGGAGCGGCTTTTATTGAATTGATTGCCAGTATTTGCGGTCCATTCCTTGGAGGAATTATCACTGAACAATTGTCTTGGCGTTTCTGTTTCTGGATCAACTTACCGTTAGGGGCCATTGCTCTTGGTCTGATTGTTTTCTTTTTTGAGAGTCCCAAAGTTCCCTACGCAGAAGCAAATAATCCTGCGGACCTAACTCTCAAGGAAAAGCTAGCAACTCTGGACTTGGTTGGCACGGCACTTTTTGTCCCCGGCATCACGTCTATACTACTGGCTTTACAGTGGGGTGGCAGCACGTATGGCTGGGATAATCCCCGACTTATAGTATGCTTTGTTTTGTCCGCTATCCTTATCGCGGTTTTTGCTTGGTGGCAATGGCGACTTGGAGACCGCGCTACCCTTCCTCCTCGCATCATTGGCAGTCGGAGTATCTTGTCGGGAATGTGGTTTATCTTTTGCAATGCATCAGTATACACAATTATAAGCTATTACGTACGTTCCCATATCTTCCATACCCCTTCGCGTGTCGATGTCGAAGCGAGTCCAGTCGTACTAACATGCTTAGATGCCAATCTATTACCAATCCATTCGCGGCGTCTCCGTTTCTCGATCGGGTATCCTGAGTCTGCCTGCCCTCATTGGCACAATAGTATCTATCCCGATCGCCGGGAGTATCACTACGATCATAGGCTTCTATACCCCGTTCATGCTGTTCACTTCATTACTTACCCCCATTGCCACGGGCCTCCTAACGACACTTTCATCTACCACTGCTTATTCGAAGCTCATTGTTTATTTGGCTTTGGCAGGCTTTGGCTCCGGCATAGGCTGGCAAGCTCCTCAAGCCGCGGCTCAGAACCTCACCAACCAAAAGGATATACCCATGGCTATTGGATGCATCATGTTTGCACAACAGTTCGGGCCTGCGATTTCGGTCCCAATCGCGCAAGCAATCTTTCAGCAGCGCCTCATCTCGGACGTTGGCAACTATGCAAAAGGGGCAGGATTGGATGTGAAGCAGCTTTCCAGTATGGGCCTAAGCGACTTGAGAAGCAAGGTTGGCGCGGATAAGCTGGCCCAGGTTTTGCTGGGTTACGACAAAGCTTTCGTACAGACATTTTACCTGCCTCTAGGGCTTGCGTGCGCTACGATCATTGGAAGTGCAGCAATGGAGTGGAAGAGCGTGAAAAAGAGAACTAATTGAAGCCATTTCCTTAAGAAAGTAAGCTTCCGTCGTCCATGATGGTATCAGCTGGAAATTTTAAAGCTATAAAGTTTCTGTTGAACTATCCTGCCCGTCCTAGGTTTTAGGTTCTCTCTCCTATACAACGAAACCTCCACTGTCTAATTGCCTAGGCTCTCCCGCCGCCTCAAAAGTCCCATTTGCTAATCTCCTGAGTCCCTGGGCCGTACTCTGCCCTGGGGCGATCCATGTCACATTGTGGCCTCTCCCTTTCATAAATGCCACCGTCTCGTTATTGTACCCGAACATCTCCCGACCGTCCTGCAGGATCGGGTACTCGAAATTCACCTGATTCGGAATCAGCTGATCATGCAATCGCGGCATGGCTAGCGCCTGCGCCATAGTCATGTTCTGGTCGAGCACGTGCCAGAGATTCTGAATCGTAGCTGTGATGATGCGGGATCCACCAGCGGCACCAAGTGCGGCGTAGAAAGACCCATTGGGATAGGAGACAATCGTGGGGCTCATGCTGCTGAGGGGCCTCTTGCCGGGTCTGATGTAGTTCGCGGGAGAAGGAACGTAGCCAAACGCATTGGAGCTCCCCGGGATGGAGAAGTCGTTCATTTCGTCGTTCATGATGACTCCCGTTTCCGGCACCATAAGTTGGGATCCGAAGAGGAGGTTGATAGTCGTCGTGAGACTGACAGCAAGACCGGAAGAATCAGCAGCCACAAGGTGCGAGGTGCCGGGCGTGTTGAGGGACTCCAGACCAGAAGGATCGTAGGCAGAGACATTGAGGGTATGGAAGTCGGAGATCTTACTGCGAACCTCAGCAGCCGTTTTGGCAGAAATCATCTCGTCTTCGTATTCCTGCAAGCCAGCAACGAAATACGGGTCGCCAAGTTCTGTTCTCTGCACCGCGTATCAGCTCTGCGGAGCAGTGTTCAATGACTCCCTCACTCACCATGCCATAAGCGAACCTCATGCTCTCGTCCATCCTGTGAGTGCTCAAATTGAGATATGCTTCCTCTCCCAATGTTTCGTACCCTTCCATAATTTTCATAGTCGCTAACGTCACGCTTCCACCGGCAGGTGTACTACACGCTGCCAGCTTGTATCCGCGATATTCGATTTCTGCCGGCTTTCGAATAGCCACGCTATAGTTTTTGAGGTCATCCATCGTCATCGTCCCGTTAGCTGCTTGTACCGCCTTAATCGTAGCCTCTGCGATGGGTCCCTCGTAGAACGCACTTGCCCCGTCCGTTGCAACAGTCTCTAATGTCTTCGCATATCGCTCTCTCGTCAGGGTATCTCCAAGTTTGACTAAAGTTCCGTTTGGCGCAAAGTCGACCGCCCACGTTGGATTGTTTACCAAAAAATTATCCTGTCCTGCTGTCGCACTGGCCATGTAATTCACCAGATCCTGTCCAACCGTAAATCCATTCTTGGCCAAATCAATCGCTGGCTGTAGTAACGTATCCCAGCTCAACTTGCCGTACTTTTGATGCATGTACTCAAGGCCCCTCAGTTCCCCCGGCACGCCACTCGCCAATCCTCCATACAAGCTCAGATTGGTATTGTTATTGTACATATCCTGAAACGCGGCTCCTGGTGCCGTTTCCCTAAAATCGACAAAGTCATAGGATCCGTTGCTCGGAATGCGGATAATGGCAAACCCGCCTCCTCCTATGCCACTATGGTACATGCCAATGACGCCGACGCAGAAGACGGTGGCGATCATGGCGTCGACGGCATTGCCCTCGCGCAAAAGGATTTGGGCACCGACTTCGCTGCATTGCGAATTTTCGGACGCGACTGCACCGTGTGTGCTGGAGGACTGGTGGTATGGATGAGGAGATGACTTGGAGTGGGAAGCAGGTGCAGGGGCAGCAGCCACAATTTGAGTCGTGAAAAGAGCAGAGAGCAGACGACCGAAGAATTGAACCATGGCAGGCAATGTTTCAAACTAGAAATACCGCGCAAGGAAAAGCAGAGACGGTGCCAAAAGAAAAAGTCGGATACTGAAAAAGAGCTTAATTACCTTGAGTAATCACGGAAGGAGCGATCAGCGTTGCCTGCGTCAAAAGCAGTTGCTATTGTCACCGCCTTCATCTCTGATAACTAGATACGAATCAACTCGACTGCCTTTACTGGTATGGAGGCACAAGCGCGAAGAGATAGTGGGCAGAATTGTTCAGGAGCTGCTGCGGGGTGACGATGTGATCGGCATTCGGAGATTAATCCTTGTAGTCAGCCTGCCCATGTCAGAATGCTGAAGTCGGACACGGAACTGAGCCTCGAAATCATCAAAAACCAGAATTGGAGCGTTCAGGTCTCTAAAAATTCTTAGATGCAAGGTGAATAAATCTTTAAGAAGCACGTTAGAGTTGATCATCCAGCTTACAGTTATCTACTTCGAAAATCCCTCCCCTATCTTACAGACTTTCCCATGAAACTCTGCCTACTCGAGTAATACAACAGTAGAAAGTCCCCATACCTGTTTTCGACCACAGATTTTGAGCATTCATCCGTCCACAACCATTCTGTCGTCATCCTCATCACCGTCACTGTCAGTCTCGTCCCCATCCACCTCATCAATCTCCCTATCTTCATCCTCATCCCCTTCATCCTCGTCCTCATCTTCATCCACCATCCTCTCTGCTTCCGCCGCAACCCTCTCCTTCTCTGCCTCCGCATCATCCGCATAACCAGCTCCCAGCGGACTACTATACCCCTCATCCTGCACTCTCCCATCCTCCCCCCGCAAATCTCCCTCACGCCTGCCATCCGCCATCTCCCTGCGATCCACTTCCCCTCTCTTCAACCCACTCCTGCCCTTCCTCACCCCCATCTGCGGATCCGGCCCCTCCCACCGCTCAAACCGCCTCCCAAACCGCCTCATCGCCCGCCCCCAGGCATCCGCCTCCTCCCCCCAATCCTCGTCCCCCTCCCGGACCCCCTGCCCCGGCACCACCACCGGCACCAACCCGCCGACCCCGGACATCCTAATCATCTCCTGCTCCACGCTCCGCACCGGCACCCCATTCGGCCCGAGCGCGACCCCTCCCCCTGCCCCTCCGCCCCATCCACCGCCACCCCCCGCCTTCCCCGCCGCAACCGCCGCCGCCGCCGTGGTACTGGGCCCCAACGTATGCACCGCTTCCTCCTCCGCCGAATCATACCCATCCGGCAGCGCCGCAAGCCGCGTCCAAGCCCGCAGCATCGCACCCGAGCGCTGCCGCCGGCGCCCGCGACGCGCGTACAGCGTGCGCAGCTTGCGGTCGAGGATGTAGTTGACGTGCTGCTGGCGGTGCTGCTCGACGCGGAGTTGGTGCTGTGTCTGGGGTCGGGACCGGTTGCTGCGGCTGTTGCTGCTGCTGCCGCCGCCGCCGCCGGTGGTGGTGGGGCCGCCGGGAGGGAGGAGGGAGGAGGAGGAGGTCGAGGTGGGGATGAGGGGGTGGGGCGCGTGTGGGAAGGAAGCGTGGATTTGGTTGAAGTAGCCGCTGGACTGGCTGGGGTCTGGGCCGTTGGGGATGCCGGGCCCGTAGGGTGGGATGCCGGCGTTTGGAGTGCCGGCGGCGCTGGTGTGGAAGGCGGCTTGTGAGGGGTGGGCGTAGGGGTCGGAGGGATTCCAGACGGAGCTCACGCCAGTGACGGAGGCTGGGTCATCACCACGATGGGCTGGGTGCTGAGCTATTTGGCTGATTGCTGGATGCGAGGAATCGAGATTCCGTGGCTTGTAGGGACGTTCGGCTGTGGAGCTCGGGGTGTTGGCGGAAGATGCAGCAGCATCTTTATTCTTGTTGCGCCGCCAATTACCACGGCCAGGTCCGGGGGGCTTGGGCGGTTTAGAGCGAGGAGCCGGAGACGGAGCATCCTCGTTTAAAAGGGTGTTTATGTTCATGCCTGAGGTGGGAATTGGTTGCGACTGACTCGGATGGGCGGCAGGAGATGGAGATCGAGTTCGTTCGCTGTCGGAGGGGAAACTAGCCTCGTGGAGAGAATTATGCTTTCCTCCGCGGTTCCCGCTCGTGAATGAGCCTGAAACCATTGTCAATACTGATGCTTGGCGCATTGGAAAATAGAATGAAAGTTGGAGTACTGACCAGGTTGTGGGGTACCCATATCTCTTGCCGGGCTCCCGTCGTCCGACAAGCCGAATACGGAGCTCGCATTGTAACCTGGTAAGAACATGTTAGGGGCCTGGCCGTAAAATGGGAGTGTGTAACGGTGAATAAATATGATCGTGTCATGTGAGGTGGCCACTGGTGAATGTACTCTTGTGTTGGAAGAATTGCTCCTACGCACCTTTCTTCGGCCCTTTCCTCGGTCCTGTGCTCATATTAGGGGGATCCGTGGCTAATATCGCAATTCTTTCCTGCTTCTTCTGTTCGCCAAAATCAATCTCACTCTTCGTGTCCACATTCTCTAGATTCGCCTGCTCCTCGGTCAAGTATTCGAAGTTTGGGACTTTCAGCGGAATTCCTCCCGTTCCCTCGCCGTCTTGTCCAGGTCCAAACGGGTTTGCTAATGCGTCTTCCTTAGAGAAATCGCTCTCCAGATACCACCACATCAGCCACAAGAACGCGTTTGCGCGACTCTTGCTACTGAGCGCACTACGCATTACGAGGTCAAAAAAGTCCCGAGGAGGATGGAAATGTAGCTCGGAAATTTTGGGTGCGTATTGTGAGAGAACGAAGATGAGGTTGACCGGATTGGTCCGTGGGACTTTCGCCGACTTGATATCGTCGATTGTGCTGGGTTGTTCGATGTCTTCCGTTGCACCTTTGAGAATCGACTTTAGACGAGGGGCGTCTTGGAGCTGCTTATACGCGTTCGGGTCTTGGTGAGCTTGAAGAGCAGGAATAGAATGGTAGGTACGCAGTTGCGCTCGCATTTCGGGAAAGACTAGGATACTGTCAGTTTTTGTGCATTCGAAGGAGTTGGCAACGAGGGTAGGCGTTTACAATTCAGAGTGGTATTCATCCTGCCCACATTGACCAGAAGACAAACCATGGCCATGTTCAAGGCAGATGGTCTCTCAGTGAGCAGCTTGTCCTTGAGGATCTTGCTGCATTTGCTGCTTTTAGCCATGGCATCCAGGTAGACGTCTGCAAAGTTATGGCCCTTAGTTCCATCAGAAAACCGGGTGAAGACTGCCGTAGTGTCCTCAAAGACAGCCCGCAGGAAATCGAATTGTATATCCTTTCTCCACAGTGGGACGCCATCTTCCTTTTTCAAATGTCGTATCTTGTTACCGGAGTATACCGAGGAGACACTGCCATTCGCATTCCGTCGCGTGGTTTGAGTGGTGGAGGTATAGTGGGGAGTTTCGGTCGGAGATTGAGAGCGAGCATCTCTGTCGGTCTTGATGCCGTCATCTGCCTCCTGGGCCATTTCATCTCGCGGTGATGCCTTTTCAGCTTCTTGCGACTTTTGGGCGTCCTCCTCTGGCTCCGCAGCGAGGATGTGCCGTAGGCTATTGCGAGAGTCGGGTGCTTCAGCTTGTTGTTGAGACGAAGCTTGAGACATCTTGCTCGTGACCAGCCTCGGCAGTAGCGTGATCGGTGAGGTATCGAGCTTAGGAAAGTCTATGCATGTATACGGAGTCGGGAGGGATGGTCTATCAAATGGCTCGAGGGAGGGTGGATGAATGAATGGCCATGGCAAAGGATTTCCGAGGATTTGGGAAAGGAGTGCGGTCCTTTTTGTGCTCGGCTAGGCTGTCACATCGTTAAGTACCTCACGGAAAAATGCAAGGCCAACCGCGAGCTTTCATTTCGTTGTCAATGCGCGTCTACCATCTGCCAACGTTTCGCCCCTATCACCAACTTCTCTGCTGGGTCAGGAGGTGCATCCATGCCATTGAGTACCCAGGTGGTGACCGTATGCATTTTATAAGAATGCGTTAATTACAACAGAACTCCGTCTACAGTTTATGACCTCCGACGATCGCGACTGAATTTGAAAGTTATCTGCGTCTTCAAGGGGGATGTATTTCACCTTCACTTGTACGATTATGCTCTTATCCTAACAGGCTGAGTAACATAAGCACTAGATATTCCATGATTCGCAGTAGTGCATGCTACACTCTATTCGTTCTGTTGGAAAGTGTTGCCTTTCTATCATGGTGGAACCAAACAAATGGACGAAACATCATCATTAAGTCAGTCTCAAGAAGATCCAAGCTAGGTAGCAGATTACTGTATTCGAGTGTCGATGGTACCTAAGCAAAGAAATCTATTGAATGATCAAGCTGCAAATCGCAATTCAGCCGCAATTTTTTGTAGGTGATCCTGACTAGATCACGCGGAAAATGAAAAGTCCTCAGCCAGATGCCCCAGCTCCACAGCGATGATGTGAGTGAAACGAAGCCGGGCTGAAGAGTCAGTCAACCAGCCGAAAACTTTTAGTGCATGTCCCTCATGTTGAAGTGTCGATCTGCAATTCCTTCCAAAACCACCATGAAGTTCGTAGCAGACGGAGAAGCCAGGAGCCTCAAATCCGAAGTCAGCGCGCTGATGATGAGATAAAACCTCGGGAGAAGCTCTCTATTCGTGGAGAAGAACAAACATTAGTCAGGATCGCTTTTCGTGTAAAGATGATGATAATCAAAGAAGTAGAACAGATTCGACCGGTGTAAATGCATCGCAGAGAATAAAACGGGGACCAAGATCTATTGAGCGGCATAGCCCAGCCAGCAGAAGCTCAGAGGTTCGTAACAGTCGTGACGCGTCCGTGTCGACGCCTGGAGCTCCCGAAGCTGTGGGGAGCAAGTCGCCTGCGCCATCGTCTGTGATACGCAGGCATCTGCCAATCTTCCTTTTGGGGCAGAACTGATGATTCAGGAAGTCTAGCAGATAAGCCAACGCTGTCTATATGCGGTAGGGGTATTCGAAAAAGCAACTTCGGGACGCAATGAGCCGTACCGCTCAGGGGATCCGTAAAAGTCCGGCCGTGACATTGAAGCAAAAACTCAACCGCAGCAGATGAGATGCAAAGGAAAGGATGAACACACGGGAAATATCGCTCGTCCGGTCGTAGTGTCCACGTAAGGTTTACCACCAGGAAGAACCGCCGCCTGCAGGGCCACCGGAAGGGTTTCCATAGCCACCTCCATATCCACCGCCATATCCGCCTCCGTAGGCACCACTGGGTGGACCATACCCGCCGCCACCTCCGTACCCACCAGGACCACCGTATCCTCCGCCAGAGCCCCAGCCTCCGGGAGCGGGGCCACCTCCACCACCGCCTCCACCACCGTAACGGCGTACGTCACGTGTAGCAGCAGCACCGCGTCCGCGACCCCCCGAGCGACCGCCTCGAGCACCGCCGTAGCCACTGCCCTCGCGAGCAATACTTTCCAGAAATTGAGGCACTTCCTGATTGGCCTCCTTGAGCAGTTCGATTAAATCACGAACAACGCCACGGTTGTTGCGATTAAAGAAGGCAGTCGAGATACCCGTGTTTCCAGCGCGTCCAGTACGGCCAATGCGGTGAACGTAGTCATCGATATCTGTCGGAAGGTCGTAGTTGATTACATGCTTGACGTTTGGAATATCAAGTCCACGAGCAGCAACAGCTGTGGCGACAAGGATAGGAGCACGACCATTGCGGAACATGTCTAAAGCCCGCTCGCGTTCGCGTTGAGTACGATCACCATGGATAGAAGTAGCGGGGAATCCTTGGTTGATCAGGAAGTCCGAGAGCGAATCTGCCATCCGCTTCGTCTCGACGAAAATAAGAGTGAGACCGACGCCATGTGTGTGCAGGATGTCGAGAAGTACTGATCGCTTATCGACGTCTTCAACGTATTCGACCTTTTGCGTGATATTCTCGGAAGTCGAGCCGACGCGACCGACGGACAGGAAGATATACTCCTTGAGGAAGTCACGCGCGAGCATCTGAATGTCGCGAGGGAATGTAGCAGAGAACATGAGCGTCTGACGCCCGTGAACTGGAGGCATGTCTTCGCCCTCTACGATTCGGCGGATCTGCGGCTCGAAACCCATGTCCAACATCCGATCAGCCTCATCGAGGACCAGGTATTTGATGTTCATGAGGGAGATCCGACCACGCTCAATCAGATCAACAAGACGACCAGGAGTGGCCACTAGAAGATCACATCCGCGCTCGATTTGGCGAAGTTGAGAGCCGATATCTGCACCACCATATACAACACATGGCCGCACCCAGGAGCGGTAGGCAAACTTCCGAGCTTCATCGAAGATTTGCGAGACGAGCTCACGAGTGGGTGCTAGGATAAGCGACGTTGGGTGGGCCTTCCGCTGACGAAAGCCTCCAGACTGCTGCGTAGGAGGGGCCATTGGTCCATTCTGATAAGCCTGAGACAGGATAGGGAAGAGGAAACCACCAGTCTTTCCAGAACCAGTCTGCGCGCAAGCCATCAAATCTCGTCCGTTCATGACAATTGGGATGGAATATTTTTGGACCGGAGTGGGTACCTTGTAGCCAGCAAGATCAATGTTGGAAAGCAAATGGTCGTCGAGAGGAGGATTAGTGAACCGTGTGACGGGGTCCGGTACGCCTTGCCCAGAAGCCTCGACCGGAATATCATCGTACTTTTCGAAATTGATGCCAGTATGTTGCTTTGATGGATCGTTGGGAACACCGAAGAGTTCACGCTCAACCCGAGGGTTGGCAGGGCCAGGAATGTGTTTGCCATCGCGCCATTGACCGTCTCCTGAGCCACGAGCAGCACCACTTCCGGCAGTGGGCTTTCCATAGCTATTGGGGTCAAACCGTGGTGCATTATCCCAGCCACCACGTCCACCGCCAGGAGTGAAAGATTGTGCATTGGCCCAATTGCCACCATTCATACGTGGTCCACCGCCATATCCACTGTGATTTCAACATGTCAGCATGGTTTAACGACTCGTAGTTTCGAAGACAGATCCTGCATCACTTACTTGGATGCCCACTGGCTTTGCCCTAAGCCGGGCCCGCCAGGTCCACCAGGTCCACCAGGTCCACCGGGTCCGGCTGGTCCGCCGGGTCCGGCTGGTCCACCGGAGCCATTCATAGGAGCTGGGGCACGCGGCTGACTATTGCGGAGATGAGGAGGAATGTATGCAGCGCGCTCAGGTTGAAAACCATTGGGCCCACCCGGAGGCGGAGGGCCGTGCTGGCCTGCGGGAGCGTGCTGGCTGTCATTAAGCGACATGCCGCTCATGCCATTGTTGAGTTGATCTGCCATCTTGGAATGCTCGTCTGTAGATTGAGATCGAATGTGGAGTGGCAAGGGTGGAAGATAAGGCAAAACGTTGTCTATCTTATATTAAGAAGTCGAGTAATTACTACAATAGTGAGTCAGACAACAAGAGCAGCCAAGTGAGTTCGTGAGGCTGGCTATCTACCTGTGAATATCGGATGGTGAGGCGTCGAGACGCGCCTGAAACCCTTTTTGGAAGAGAGCCGGTTGCCCCCGTGAATTCACAACTCAACGAAGAAATGACGCTACTAGAAACGGCGTCTTGACAGGAGACAGAGAGAAAGAAACAAACTATCAAGGTCTATGAAAAAGGAGCAGGGAGATTGGGAGTGGGTTGGAGAGAGAAGAAATTGAAGTGAGATGCAGCAGGCGGCAAGGTGAGGAACTAATTTTCGTGGAGCTAAGCGCACGGGCCAGCCCAGATACGGCGACTCACAGCCGGACGATGCTTTCCTAACACGCGGGTGACAGAATACGGCCAACACCACCTGCGCACTTGATTGGGGGCCCCTCCGGAAATATCTAGCTATCAAACTGGCCATCATGGTAAGGCTGGAGATAGACTTTGATAGGAACTGAAGTGGAAGGCTCCTCAATGATGTGCTTTCGTTATTTTATGACCCGTGTGCCTGAGTCGCCTTGCATGTGATGATATGTGCTAGGTATGTTACTCTAACTGAGGCGCCACCCAATTTGATTCGACGTTCTGCTGTATCTTTTACTCGGTTATCTGCTGCACTTTTCGAAGTCGCTTCATATGTGATGATCAGGTACACTTCATCGAAAACGTTAACCGGCATTTGACAGAAGAAATGTCACAGTTGGTGAGCCATGAGTTCAAATCGCGGTACCCCTGGATCTGATTTGAGGGTTACGCTGCACATCGTTATTAAATTTAATTTTGGGTCTGATTTTATTACCATCTTATTAGTCACAATACTCATAGAAAACCCTTCCTGTTAGGGCATACACTACCACATTTTTGGACACCATGATGCTTGGTCGAAGATGTTTGTGCCATACACAGAATCCGTTTCTCGGCTGTGCACTCGCTGAAGAACTCCTTCATGTCACTGTCTGCACACATACAACGAATACTTATTGGCGGTCTCCTTATTTCAACCTTGGCAATTAAGCGAACAATCATAACTAGACCAGAGATATGGACCTGAGACATCTTTTATAGCCGAATTCATTGGATTAGGTTGGGAGCTCCCCCAATGACGTGCCGGTTGATACTCTCGTCTACGTGCTGTTGCGCAATGAATAACATAATCGTTGTATCTATCTACACGATAGCTCAGGCCATAACTTTTTCATCAAACTCTCGCTGGCGAGCAGCAGAGCGCCGTTGTCGAATGTACAACACCACCACTGCCACAACAGCGCCCAGAAGACCAAGTCGCTGCAAATCAGAGAGCCCCCTGTCGCCGTACGCGACCTTGTAGATGGACGATGGCACCCCGCCCTCCTTCGCCTCCTCCGACTTCTCGTACTCCTCTGCGGCCGGGGTCTCTCGGTGAGGAACAGGTGGAATGATTTTCGGAATTGACGTATCGAGCTCGTCTGCCGGCACAGCGGGAGCAGCCGAACCGTAGAGATCTTGAGCAGCGAAATCCAAGCATCAGTACATCCAGACCGCCAAGAGAAACCGGGTGGAGAGAGGAGGCTATAGCTCCACGTGAATACCTTCTTCGGGCACCTCCAGCTCGCCACTCTTGGCAATCTTCACTGTCTTCTTCGGCTTGTCTCCGGGCAACTTCTCTACATCCTGGATGGCTTCCACGATGTCATACCCTTCCAGCACCTCGCCAAAGACGACGTGTCTACCGTCGAGATGGCCCGGGGTGCTGGTGGTGATGAAGAATTGACTGCCATTTGTGTCCTTGCCTGAGTTTGCCATGCCTATTCCCGCATTAGCTCTGTGAATGGTCTTCCATAATACGGTCGGGTCACTCACTAAGAAGGCCCTTCTTGCTGTGCTTCAGCTTAAAGTTCTCGTCAGGGAACTTGTCTCCGTAGATGGACTTCCCACCAGTGCCATCGCCCCGCGTAAAATCACCACCTTGGATCATAAAGTCTTTGATGACGCGGTGGAAAGTCGAACCTTGGTAGCCAAAGCCCTCCTGACCAGTTGCCAAAGCTCGGAAGTTTTCAGCTGTCTTGGGCACGGTTTTCCCGTAGAGACCAATCACGACACGGCCCAGCTTCTCGTCGCCATGCTCGACGTCGAAGTAAACCTAAATGGCTCACGTATTAGCATATGCTGTAATCGGTCGGGCGAACGACCAGACATACCTTATGCGTGATCTTGGGTCCCTTGGCGGCCTGAGCCGTCTGTCCCAGGAACAAAAAGGTGAATGTCAAAATGACAAGCACAGAAATTGCGAGCCTCTGCATGTTCGCCATTTCGAACAATGGCATGTAATGTGTGTTCAAAAGAACCCCTCAAAAACTCTATACAGCTCAGTTCAAATACTCCAGCAAGGATCCGGAAGAATAGGTGTCCCAATTGCTAGTGACCAAGTCAAACTCCAAGCAAAGTCCGGTGTATGGGGCGAAGAGGGAATGGTGTTGGAAAGCAATAATTGGTCTGGGGAGGCTTGCAATAATGAGAGGGGTCCTGACAATGTCGAAACGTAGCTTGAGGCTTTAGCCGGTGACCTTTCGCTCTCAAACCCCCTGCCTCCACCGACCCCTCCGACAGCCATTCACGTGATATAGGATTTTCGAGTTTCATCTCTGCTTGACCTGCGACACTGCGATGATCGAAACGCACACATACCGTTTCATACCCTTTCGTTTTTCTTGATGAATTGCTGATAAGCGCCGACAGAGCTGATAGCATGGTGCGGCACATATTTGTCCTTCTCAATTTTACGTGAATCGTTACTGATGCAGGTGGCTTGGGGATAGGTCCTTGTCTTTGGCGTCAATTTCCCAGAGAGACGACTGGTGAAGGTATATAGTTCCCCTAGAAATCCATCGTGAACTGTTCCCTCTCAAAGCATGAACTGCACATGAAGCACTCAGCACTTTCCAAGATTGCTTTTGGATTGGCAATATCCGCAATCCCCAATGATTGATCCCGGAGCACAACTCCAAAGTTCCACCCGATTACACCTCATCTCAATCTTACCTTGGTTTGACTGACCATTACTTCCAGTCAACGCTCCAATCCTTCTACGGTATCGGCCCCAATGTCTGCACGCAGCTCATGGCCCGTCTCTGCATCCATCCCACCGCTCGCCTAGCCCAGATCAACGCGTCCACCCTCAACGGCCTCAACGACAAGCTATCCCAGATGACAATCGAGAACAACTTACGACGGCAATTACAAGAACGAATCCGACGATTGAGAGACATGGGCAGCTATCGGGGACGACGGCATGCCATGGGGCTGCCGGTTAGGGGTCAGCGTACGAGGACGCAGGTATGTCTATTTCGGCTCTTTGCTCGATATGCGCATGAGGGCAAGATTCTTGGGAAGGCTTCGGATCGTCTACATCATAGGCACGCTGACGACGTGGGCAGACATCAACGGTTAGGAAGCTTAATAAGATAGAGCGAAGAGGGTGAAAGATACAGCATCCTTATAAACAGTGTATGATACCAGCTTATTATCATTTGAAGAGCAATGGATATTGCAATCTGAACACGACACGATTTTTTCCAAATTGGAAAACCATACCATCTAATTTTCCCTGTTCCTATCCCTAATATATCTAAAAACGTTATGCGTCAATTCTACCTTTTCTGACCCCCATAAGTTTGCAGACGCTGCCATAGCCAGTGGATAAGGCCAGGTGCTATGCTGTTAGACCTGGCGGCTGCCGCAGAAGCTATGGGTAGCTGAAAATCCCCCAAACCTCTATCAGCTCTGTTGCCTGTCGAGCGAAAAAGCTGGGTGTTGCCCCCTATTGTGACTTTGTGAGCCAGATCATTTGCTTTAGATGCCGAGCTCTTGGTTCAGATATTCCTGCGCTTCGTCCGCGCTGTATCCCAAATAGTGCATCTGACACGCCCCACGATGACAAGAAGCGATGCTGTTCCGCAATTTCCTAGTCGTAAATAAGGTCTCTCCGTGCGAATGGATCGACGGTACCAGCTTTAACCAATCAAGGTACTGAGATACCGAGAGGATCCGGCCATATTACTAGATGGCCTGAGAGTACTACTGCATTTTGGTTGGGGTGGACGCTCCACCTAACAATTCAAGATACGATATGTCCCGGGAATGCCTAATAGATAAGCGCAACGATATGAAGAAGCAGAGAAGTGCGTGAAAGGCTCAGAAAGAGAAGACTTTCAATCTTCATCTGCATCGTATTCGGCCTGATTGCTGAGCGTCTTGGGGGCATCCTTGCGGATTGGAATCTTGATGCCCTGACCAGCGAAACATTTGCTCAGGGCCGTACTTTCAATGACACCCGGAAATTTCTTGGCAGAGAAGACTTGGAAGACATCC
Organism: Astrothelium subdiscretum; assembly: GCA_021030935.1. Taxonomy (NCBI): domain Eukaryota; kingdom Fungi; phylum Ascomycota; class Dothideomycetes; order Trypetheliales; family Trypetheliaceae; genus Astrothelium; species Astrothelium subdiscretum. The sequence goes on from JAGFMW010000013.1 coordinate 328,231, forward strand.
GAGAAGACGCTGGCGAGAACGGGACAGGTTCCTTTGTTGACCGTGGCTCCATTCCCGCTTCCAACGTCGAAAAAGTTCATTCTCAGCCTGAAACACATGGCAATTAGCATACCGGATTTGAAAAGGCTGGAATGCAATGCCACATATAGAGAAAAATGAAAAAGAATCAAACTTCGTACCTGAAACTGCCTTCTGTTCTGACTGAAAGATCCTGCAGCACAAACCAGAAGCCAACCTTGCCATCAGGATCAGTCAATCTGAAGGCGTTGACGTTCAAGCTTCCAATCAGGTTTCTGGTGAACATCCCCGAGGCTGACAATGGTTGCGGTTGCATCGGCATCACAGGTGGGAATTGAGCTTGCGCAGGACTATAAGCCGGCATTCCGGGTTGGGGTGGATACCCTCCCGGTGTCATGCCGCCTGGAGTCATCGGCAATGAAATGGGCGTATGCATGCCGGGACGATAGGTATTTGGCATTTGCTGGTAAAGCTGGAGAGGTTGCGGTGGGACCGGTTGTCCAGTATAGGGATTCACCATGGGATTTTGCATGACATGCACAATTTGCTCCATGCGTTCAGGTGGGGGAGGGTAGGAGGTGGTCGTCGCCGCTGAAATGGAGTTGACGGGCAGCATGCCAGCATGTCTGACAAGATTCACTTCCTGAGTGCCATCCGCAGACCACAGATCGACGCCCAATACGAAGAATGTGGGATCAATTTCGCTGTGTCAAAATGTCAGGGCAGGCAAAGTACAAGACAGTGGCACCAAGGTGACATGTCGAATGACGTACTTGAAATCAACTTCGACACCAGTCTTCTCGTCGTGAACCACGAGCCGAATACACGGTGGTGGAGTGATTGGGCGCCGGTCCTGTGGAACATGTCTCAGTATATGTCCGATTCACCAGCCCCTGTGCGACCAGTCACCGCCCGTGCAAAAGGTACTTACTTTGTCGCCAAAGCCACACATGCGGGCACGCACAGGCTGCTGTTCCACTTTGAGGCTGCGCCAAGTCAGTCGATGGAATAAAACATGCGATCAGAGCTACCTTACCCCCACACCTTGCCGTCTTTATGGCCAGACGTCGGTCCCAAGACCTGACCATGTGGCTGTGATTGCTGGCCGTTGGGTGCTGGAAGCACGTTATGCGGTGGAAGGTGTTGATTCTGCATCTCGGGTGGCGTGGGGAGCTCTGAAGCACCGAAGTTCAGCGGCATGGTCGTGTGAGGAGGAGGAGGAGGGTGATGCATTGGAGGATACATGCTTTTTGAAATGGAAGAAACGATGGGTGGTGTGGGAGGTGAACACGGTACTCAAGGAGCCTATTAATGGAGCGTCGGGGGGGGATTTCAGGCGTCCGCGTGAGTGGGACGAAGCTTTGTTCGTTCGCGGTTTTTCTGGGTGGGTGGGTGGAGAGCAGCCAATGCAACGGAGCGGTAACGACAGTCTCTGTAATGTGCTCGGCCTGATTGCTTCCAAACCGCTTCAGAGTTTCGCTACGCGCCTTTTCTATGCCATCATCTGATAACTCATTACGACTCGCGCAGGCTCCCACCGTTCAATACCGTAATGCTGCAGGCACCGCCTAGCCGTCGTACGTGTTTTCTAGGCTGTTCCAGGCGGGAGGACGGGCCAGTGGTGCCTTAGTGGAGCTATCGTAGTACGACAAGGGCGGAAGAGTCGTTCCGGCTGCCATGGACCGCGTTAGCAGGTGCTCGAGAGAGACAGCAGGCGGAGCGGTCCTCTGCAGCACCGAGACAGGAGTGGGGACTGACAGCACTTACAGCTCGACAGCAGGCCGATGCGGTGCGACTGGAGGTTCGAGCAAAGGCTGAGGCAGCGATGTCTACGCTGCTGGCGCAGGGAAGGTGGTGGGATGGGGGATGTAACTTGGGGAAGGGTGAGTTCTCCCACCCCGACAGCTTAAGTATATCGATCCCTCCAAAGCCGTCGATTGCGGCCCGCCCGTTCGCTGGCTCGACTGCAGGAACACACACCCACTGGGAGGGAGCTCCTTCGAGATGCGAACAATACGCTGTCGACGTCGGTGGCCTTAGTGGTCGCTAGAGGGAAGGCTCTGCTCTCTTCCTCAGGATCGGGTCGCAATGAGGCCTGTGGGGTGCAAGCCGACGCAGGTGCTGGGAAACCCACAACGCGCTCCTCGCACCTCCTCCAATGCGCTTCGCTCAAAGCACGGCTGAATGCACGAATGAGCAGGAGGCGGGCCGCGGATGCGTCTTCGCACCTCCAGCCGGGACAGCCCATTCCTTTCGCTGGGACGCTGCTCTCGTCGTGAATGGACGAGCATCGCGGCCCCCCGGCCCAGTCACGCTGCACTGACAAAAACTGCCGTTGATTTTCATCAGTCCAGGCCACCACTGGGGGTCCATGATTGTCATCAGAGTTGTATTTTGATGCAATCCAAACGATACGAATATGCAGTGACCGTGCTTGACAGCGGATGCAAGAGTAGTCTACTTATGACCTAGGATGCTTGATATGTCACACCGTGCGTCAATCCTTTAGGGTTGCAAACTCTTTTTTCTTTTCCTAATTGCGTAACCGTCACTGAGTTTTGCTCTGCATGAAAATCCACGGTTGTGTGTGGTGGGGGTTTGGGTCGTTGATCCTGTTAGGTAATTTCTCCACACATTACCAGAGCCTCCGTCTACGGCAAATCCGAATATTTAAGCTGCTACAGGCACGAGAACCTGGCCGTGGTAGAATATCCCAATGCTGAGGTTTACCTATCAACAACCTAACCGGATAATCGGATGCGCTGTTGTCACTCTCTCGTCACTGGTCCCAAGGTAATTTGACTTTTCCCTTGTGCCGCGGCCCTGGGCCTATATTGTATATTTTTCTATAGACATCATTTCATCCGTCACAATGCATGTTGAGTTCTACAAGCTCCACGGCATACTCGAATAGGATTGCCAAATGCCTATCATAGCCGAGCTGAAGTAATCTCGATGGACTGCAGATCTTTGCATATTAACTTTAGGTTGCGCAACACCTAAAAGTTTGAGGCTTGACCGACAGTGCCACGCGCTTTCAAAGAGTAACTTTCCGTGTCGCATCTGCATCATCCCCATTGAAAGAGCATTTGCTTCTTACCCTTGTTTCCTTTCCGTTTCACTCCCCCACTCGTCTCTTCTGTCTCTGCCTCGCTCGCCCCAGCACTTGCGTTTGCGCTTGCTTGTCCGCTTCCTCCCCCGCCAAAGCTACTCCCCCAGGCATTCACTGGCGTGCTTGTCCCCGACTTGTCTCTCCGAACTGCTGGGCCGGAATAGCCTGGGCTGAACATTGTGCTCGTGGGTTTCGCGGCGGTCGGCAACGCAGGGAAAGCTTCATCCCTATTAGAAGCCTTGGCATTTGCGTTAGGTTGCGGTTGAGCCTTAGGCTGAGCTCGAGCCGCTGCCGAATTTGCTGCCACCCAAGCTGGTCTTGCTCCACCCGCTGAACTGTTCGCGTGTCCCGCAGCACTGGATTGGATTGGTGGGAACGCTGATCCCCAACTTCCTTGCCGATTTGCGGCCGAGCGATTGCTTTGTGCCGTTGAGCTCTTCAGCTTCAATACACGGGAGCCCCCGCTGCCGAGCGATGCTGCAGATGCGCCTGCAGGTACGCCGCTGGGTCCGGGGAGCGAAGGATAGTCCTCGTTGATTGCCTTCCAGTCGCTCCACGCCTGAAGGAGCTCGTTGCGTTTTTGGGTGATTTCAAAGATCTCGGCGAGTTCCTTCACAAGTTTGCCAAGCTCCGCAGAGGAGGTATCAAAGAGAGAGAAAAAGGCGTCAATCAGTTCGGTGGCGGTGATAGTGGAGCTGCGAAAGGACGAAACCCGAGTCCGAAACTCGGAAAGCTTAGCTGTGTCGTTGCGAAGTAGATTTGAAGCCCGTTCAACGACAGCGTTATGGCGAAGCTGTCGCGCTTGCTCTTGAGGGGTGAGTGCTGCAGGAGGGCGCGGGGATGCAGATGGAGGCGGTGGGTTGTCGGAAGCAATGGCGAGGTTCTCTAAAGATGGCACATTGCCATTTGTATCTTGTGTTCGCTGATTTGGCGAATCGGATTGCCGACCCTGCGGTCTGGACGTGTTCTCGTTCGTCGATGTGAGATGGCCACCGAATGTCCGTGTCGAGACAGACTGGGCGCTCTGAATCGCCATTTGCCTCTGATATGCCATTTCATCTCTTCGCAGTGGTTGTGCCGAGCTCGCTGGGAGCGGATCCGCATTTGGGTCCCGGCCCCTCCCTCTTCCTCTCCCTCTTCCATCCCGCCCTCGCCCTCTCCCTTCTTCCCGAGGTGTTCTGATATCAAAGCCCGACATGTCCACACGTCTGGCATCTCTTCTTGCGTCCTTGGACATGCCATTGGGATGCTTCTCTAGTTGATGCGCCCTTAAATCAATCTCGGACGCGAAAACGACGAATTTTTGCTCCAAGCATTCCTTGTCCAAGCATAAGAAATGCGCCTTTCCAAAATGTTCCTCTAATGCATTGTAGTCAAGGAAGTATTGTTGTTGCTGGTTTCCTCCCTGTCTGTCGCAAATATGGCATCTTTCATGCCTCTCTCTGCAATGGGTGTAGAGCTCATCGTCTCCATAAAATCTCTTCCGGCAGAAGCCGCATTCTGGATGTCCCTTGAAGCCGCTCTGATCGATCGCACCTGGATTATCATCGCCAAACTTTTCGTGCCTTTGCAGCTCGCTCTTCGTGAACAGCTCGTGCTCATGGGTGAAGACCTTCTTGTTTCTTGTGCATAGGTCACACATGATCTTTCCGTGCACACCTTTCACGTGGCGATGCAAATCTGGCCAGCCCAGGCATGCAACATCGCATGTCGAATCTGGGCAATTATATCGAAGAAGCAGTACCGTGTCCTCGAATATAACTTGCTTCTCGTAGCGGATCCCAAGATTATCGTCGACCCGTGCAAAATCTTCGTCTTTGAAGTCTTCATATCGTTTAGTCGCATCGTCGGTAAAGATAACAAAGTCGCTGTTTGTCCGGCAGTGTGCGCAAGCTTTGGTCTTGTACAGAGCTCTCATTCGTAGAGCACAGATATGGCATGTTCGATGATTGCAGGGAGCTACAGAATTGTGTTCGACGGGTGATGCGCATATGAAGCACACCTCAGCTTCGACCTCATCCCCAGCACCGCTGTTGTCTGATTTTGCTATCTTCATAGCCTCAGTTTGGTCTGGGTTCTGGATTGAATTTGTCCCAGACGCATATGGCGTAGTTTGTATGCTTCTTGTGCCGTTCGTTGTTGCCCTCTGTTGCCCATTCCCAGTTCCATTATTTCCTCTGCCACGGCCTCTTCCTCGTCCTCGAGAGCCAAAGCTGCTGCCTCGCGACCCTCTGCGACCACTATTCTCTCCCCTGGCAGCTCCTCCTCTCGCCGGTAGACTGTGTGGCTCTGGGAACGATGCCATCATGGACCTAATTAGACAAATGAGATGTTGGCCAGGTGCACGGAAGCTTGAAGTGAGTCAGAGAGTACGACATCAGCACAGCATGGCCACCGTGAGCACAGGTACCTTTAGAAAAACGGTAGCTATGTTATAAAGTGGGTGCTGGTGAAGCGGAAGCGAGAAGCTCTGGTGCTTGCTTTGTGACGTGGGTCACCAAATGAAAGGTGGGGCCTAGAGCGGACACCAGAATTGGGGGGTGTGGGGGGCATTGGGGGGCGGCAACCAAGGCGGAAGCGGTCACATCGGAGACTCTTAAGCAAACCAAATCCCAATCATAACAATGAATTTTTATTTGATTATCGTATATGTAATCTTAGTTTGATATCTGCTCTTTTTTTTATTAGCAGCGTGAAACTTTCCGTACAGCTGACAGAATATAGAGTTTAGGGACTACCGATTGGAGGCCTCTCACGTTTATAATCTGGCAATCATAGAATAACGGTGATCGAAAAGAGGCTACTCCGTAGTAGTCTATATAGAACTATCGAACTTAAGTAAGGAGGATCCCAACAACCTTAGCGCACAACCGAAAAGCGGAATGCTTGTAGGGAGGACCCCGAGCCCGATCGTCTCGTCGGAGGATCCCCCTCAGGGATCCGAGCCAATCAAAGCTTCTTGCCTTATATTCAACTTCATCAATGCCTCTCAAGTAGCTCTTACAAGCGGATAGATGAGTCAGTTAGGCCACGCTTCCCATATTTTCTTTTCATTCCAACTTAAACCCCCCAATGAACAGCATATCTGCGAGCAAAATAGAGCGAGCCACCCGAATGATCAACAAAGGCAGAATGGTTTCGCAGCTTCAACAGCTGAAGCCTTTGCTCCCAGAATCCCTTTTCAACTCCTGGCCGGCGCAGCGAGCCTCCATCATCTTGCATCTAGGATGTAGTAATAGCGTACACAGTCTTTTTTCTATTATATCTAAAAGATTCTAATAAATGTATCCTGGACTGTCCCGCGCGATATCTATGTGCTAAGCTATACTCACTAGATTTGCATCGACTTTCGATACCTGTTGTCATTCGGTAGACGCGTGAGCGGTATGCTGCCGATTCTGTGGTTGAATTGAAATGCGCAGATGTGCGTACCATACCAGAGCCTTGTAGAGCGTCGACATTGCCTTCGACAAAGGTACACTGGATATAATCTTTTGTAGCCCCTGAGATCCACCAGAGGTGGTAAAAGAAAGCGCCGGACAATATATTAAAGCTATTACGCGGTAAGTACTGAAACTGTTCTATGATACCACAAAGTTTGGAACCTTATCTGAATGCAGAGTGAATAGTGCCAGGCCTTACTGACGAGAAGTTGAAAGGTTGCACGAGTACTCAGGGACAATAATGTGTACATCACGTATCGATTGCTACATTTCATAAAATGATTGCTTTATGGAAATGATTGAAACCAATGGGATATCATGGTTATGTAAAGACCTCATCCGATAGCGGGGGATTGTCTGAATACTACGCTTTGTTTTCAAGAACGCATACGCGCAAAAACACCAAGGTACCTCACATGTTTTTGGCCATCTGATGAGAAGTTGATACTGAAATACAAAAGTGTTATATCATAATATTTACCAAAATTCTGGGATTGGACGGTGAGCTGTCCAATTTGAACCTGAAATTGACATAAAATGTAGCATTGAGGCTAAATGCTGGCATTCGATAGGGAGACGTCCCGTACAAAAAGGTGCATGCATAACAGCAACAGCAGCCTGAAGGGTAATGACTTGCTCATTGATGTCTCATATCTCTTTGTTTGACACTCTTCTTGATTTGTATTAAATGCAAAGAGGCGAATGGGTCATTCTACTGGTCTCCGGGAAGAATAGCGATCTAAAGTGCGCTAATGTTAGCGATTTTGTAGTCGAAATAATAATTGAATACCTCGTCCCTTTATTGCGACTTTGAGAAAACCAGAATTTGGCCCTGAAATGGGATTAAACTGAGCAACTGTATCGATGATCTCAACCCATGGCCCCATAGCTCTTAGAGATGGAAGAGCAGACTGTATCTTCTCTCAAGCCTAATAACTGTTCGGTTCTGCAGAAACCTCGGTTTCATACAAACCGTCATCTACGTGGTCTATATCCAGAGCTCGGCAGGGGTAACTGTTGCAACGGGTGCAATTCTTGAGATGTCTTGTAATCGCTCGATTCATCAAAGTAGAATTCATGCGAGGCGGAGCGAGAAGTTTGACACGTTATTGCTTGTACTGGGACACGTTTGAATTTGATGCCTCTGAAGGTACGAGGCCATAGCTGGTGGTAGCAGGCTCAAGCAGTGTATGGCCGCCGATACGATGGCAGAGAGATTAGCTTCCTCTCGCACCAGATAAGAATAAGGAAAGAAAGAACGACCAGAAAAAGAAGAAGGCTAAGGGTAAATGTCTGGAGCTGCGCTTTGCCTGCTGACCATGGAGTAGGATTGGCCCAAATGCTAAATTTTGCGACCACTACCAGAAACAGCTACAAACTGCTAGGCGAGGCTGCATTTATCAGAAAATAGGGCAGTGACTGTTGCGCGAGGCCTTCAAGAGAGACTGACTTATATAGAACCACGTCCCAATCGTGCTGCACAGCTGCTGTATGTATGAATCCAAACCGAGTTCTCCGAGCGCTTTGCAAAGTGCCCTCAGAATTAGCGGAAATGCGATCGGAGCACCAACGCTGGAACAGGGGTTGTATGATTGGGTTGTCATCCGGAAGCTTTTGGAACGTGTTTCACCTCATATGCGCCCAGCCTATAATCCGGGAGGCCACTCTTGTACGAAATCAAACTGCAATCACCGCAACAGGCTCAATCGTACTCATAAGGGTATTATCATTTTTGGACTGAAGAGTCTTCTTTGATCAAGTGAATCTTAGATATTGGTTGGCGTGAATCTCCTCCCGTAGCATCGACGTGAGAAGATCAGCAGAGGTTTTACTTGCCGCGCGCGGTCATGATCTTCTACGGCAGCCAGATTGGAAAAAAGGAGGGTGTGGTTCTGCTCGAACAGTCACCGACCAGATTGTGAGTAAAGTCGAATCGAAAAGTTCATCCGCAACGTACGAAATGCAAGGGTCCAGCAAGTGCCCATTCAAGATCGCGAGGGGAGTCATGTACGTGAAAGACTCGTACGGACACCAACTGAGGGTGCTGCAGCGTTAAGCCGGCGGTCACAATTCGATCGAGTATCTCCCAGCTGTAGAATCTTGCTGGGCACGTCCGACCGGACTGTGGGGAGCCCCCAATGGGTGTAAAAGTCGGAACCGGCTGAGATTTTCTCTACTGAATAGAAGAAGTAGGGAACCTCATCGGATTCCTTGTCCGCAGTGACTTTTGCTTGAGGGTCTCCCCATCCATGATATAGCTATTGAGCCAACAGCCACAAATAGACTGAAGATGAACCTTTTTGAAGGGCCGTTGTTTCACTTGTAAATCAAGCTCGAGGGTACCCCAAACGAAAAACGGAATAAATGTTGAGAAAACAATCCGCAGCGGTTGAAAACGAGAGCGTGTCAATATCACTTATCTTGGATAACACGAACGTGTCGCCCTCGTAACGGCCAGGCAACCGTCTCACGTTATCACTTCACTCCCACTTCCTCACACATGGTAGCCATAGTGATAGATAACCGAGGCTAGCTCTGAATAAACACGGCACGCATCCGAGCAGTGCCGTTTATTTTCCTCTCACCGACCTCTCCATCCGATCTTCTTCCACCACCACAACCATCATGGCGAGCCCCATCATGCGTTTGCCGCCAGAGCTCCGCCTGATGGTCTACGAGGAGGTCGGCCTGCCAGACCAATTCATTGTCTCACCCGAAAACGACGACGCTCAGATCCATCTCCTCGCTAAGTCAATGCCTGATGTCGGGGCAGATATCTGTCACTATTACATCAGCAAAGGAAGGTTCTTCCTCTACGCCCCAGGATGCAATTTCGACTCGGTATACAACTTCGCGGCATCCGGCACATTGGAAGCCATCTGGACTATGTTGGGCCAAAACCTCCGCATCTATACCACATTTCCCCCGGAAGTTCCTGACCAGGATGAGGACGACCGCAAGTGGGAGAGTTATAGATACCGACGACAGGTCACACGACGTGCTCTACCTCTAGTATTGACACTCGAATTGCTCAATTTCCGCGGCGACCTCTTGCTTCTCAATGAAAGAGGAGCGCGACCCAAAGGAATGCGTATTCTCGGAACAATTGTGAGGAGATACTGCGACCCAACAACGCCCTGTTACGACACGAAGATGAACGGCGTCATCATGGACGCGGAAAACGGATGGCCCGATCCACCTCCGCGGACAGTAGTGGACCTAGGAGGCACGATGGTACCTCAGCCGGGGCCTTTTGGGGATTTGTGTGTGCATGAGCGCATCTCCTTGAGATAGGTACATCGTAGGGCAATGTCGAACATTAGGCAGCAGCTTTTCGCCTCTTGGCTGCCCATCCTATGAAGAAACCGACATCCTTGACAATTGCGCCTGGAACACCCAATTTCTGCAGCGCCATCGGAAGCGTCCCCTTTGCATCACTGGCGGTGGCCATTTCCCACACAATTCGATTCTTTCCTTCACCATTCTCCACTAATTTTACTCTTTCCACACTCGTGTACTGGCCAATTGTGATTGGCTTCTTTTTCTGCGGATTATCACTGGCCGCCTTGTGTTTCCCATTGCTGTACATGGCCTCTGCAAGGCCTGCGACCTCGACCGGAATCTGGGCATCAATGAAGGCGGGGCGGTTGGGAGATGTGGGGTTCGGGGTACGAGCGGTTATGACGAGCACGGAGAAGACTCGGTTTGATAGCGGTGGAGGAATATGGTGGCACATTTCCACGACTACACACACAGCACGATGGCGCGAATCAGTTTCTTAATGTCTAATAATACTTGCTTTGATGGGAACCGGCAAAAGCTTGATTGATTGAAATGCGATACTCACTATACATGCCCACTTCCTCGTAGCCCTCAACGTGACCCAACTGCTCGCTGTCCCACTCCAGCACCTTGTGTGCGTCGTACACGTCTGGGGTGTAATCCATCTCATTCGCACTGTGATTCTTCATCAACCCTTCTTCAAATTCCGCGATGCTCGCCGTGCCCTCCTTCTCCGCATCCTCGTGCACGCTGCGCCTTGCGAACCATGCCTCCCCTTTACTGCTACTGCTTCCTGTCTTTTTAACATGGCTGGGCAACGAGCTAGCAGGGATGTTACGCGATAGGAGTTCGACGGGTGCAGTGGAAGGAGGTGAAGCCTTCGAGGTGGATACGGAATGGAAGGACTGGGGGAGGGCAGTATCGATCAGGGCAGTCGCTTCATCCAGGACGTGTTTGACGAAGTCAGACGTGTCAGGAGAAGACTGCTGATGGGGCGCGAGGACTGGGTGGGTTGGCAGGTCCGCCGGAACGAGCGGGTGGAGATGGAGAACGGATGAGTCCGCGTTGGCCATGTTTGCGAGGAGATTTTACTATTTTGTACGGAGGTACGGAGTATGAACAAGCAGATTTTTGGAATGAAGAAGTCTTGGCATTGATGTGACCCCTATATAGAGAGTTTCTAGCGGGAGATAGGATGTGGATTATGCTTCAGGTGCTGAGGAGGACTGCAAGAGCCGAGACAGATAAGGTTTCGTCTTGGTACAACCTTCTCGTTCTGCACTTACAGGGTCGGACCCAACATTGAGCAGCAGCGGCATCGAAGATCCACGAACCGTGTGAAGTGTCACAAGGTCCAGGGGCAGCAATGCAAACGTCAACAAAAGATGATGAGATCAAATCATCGCATGACTTCCTGCCGTTTCCGCATGGGAGTAGCCGCGTTGGTCAAGTAGGTAGCTCACCTTCCAAATGTCCTCAGTCTTGACGACCTCCTCAATACCTTACCTGGTGCTAGAAATTCAATCCAGTAATGATTTCAGACAAGATTGACGTGAAGGAGGCTCGAAAGGCTCATTCCCCCACATAAGCTCAGGTACGAAAGCTAGAGCTGAGGTGATGCATCGTCCCACTGTAGCCCAGAATAAACGCTCGCATCACTGGTTATCATTTCAGCTGCGGTGAGATTGCGTCAAGACGGGAGCGTTAGCTTCACGTTGTAGTCTGTAGCGTGGTGACTGGGATTGTTGTAGCCTCCGGATCGTCAGATTCACGGTTGATTGCGTCTTGAACGCACGACTTAGATTTGTCAATAGACGTATGTATCGCAGACATCGAAAATGCTTCGGCGCGTCTACTTGTAAGAAAATATGGTCATAGTTCCTTTTAAGAGACCCCCTCGGGAAGCGCTTACTCCAGCTTGTCCTTTCGGGTTTACCCCAAAACTTGTAATGAGACGTAGGAAAACGCTGGTGAGATCAAGAGATGCATGTGCACATCGAGATGCGGTGCATTAGTTTCCATACCAAAGCCATCAGATCAGACGCCTATCACCTGGTGTGACTGCGGAAACAATATACCTGGTTGATTCTGCCAAGAATGCCATTTTACTCAGGGCTAGTCACTATTGTACCCAAGCTATCTGTCAGATTACGCATGAAGCGTAAAATTAGGCTATTTTTTGCCTTGACGACTATGTGACCTCTGAAATCAAAGATTCTGAGTATCGTAAACGCAAGCTCTCTCCTTGCAACGAATGTCACTCAAGGAGGGTGCTCAGGAGGATCCTTGCGCAGATTGACCTCATCAGAACGACTTTCTGATTCTCTCGCAAGTTCTCCTGCCCGAAGAAGAACTGCCAAGGGATTTGATTGCCGCGGATCATGCGGCACTGTCGCAAAGGGAGCCGGTAGAGGTGGTCGCGTTGCATCAAGCGGAGACGGCACTGCACCAGGCGTCGGAACTGGTGCAGGGAGCAAGCGATGGGGATGTGGCTTGGGGACCTCGGTTTGTAGTAGCTGTGTCCCTTGGTAAGGGACACCTGTATGACTAGAACTCTCAGAAGACAATGTTGTCTCCTCGTGCATCAGCGGAGGAATTGATGGTGAGTCGTGGGCACTTCTGCTTCCGGTTGATTCAGCTACAAACGGTTAGCAGGTATCAAGCGTATCGTGGAAAGAACACATACAGCGCAGGAAGCTGTACGGCAGTTGCCCTGGGGGATTTTGCTGCTGCATATTATTCATACGATCCAATCTTTGTTCGCGCCTGTGAGTCAGACCCGAAAATGGTGCCCGGGACTGCTGAGGATTTGCGCCAGGCGAGACGGACATTGGGGAATAGTCTCCGTATCCTGCGGGAGATTGTTGGGCACCAAAGGTTTGCGTAGCAGGTGAAGTTGGGTGGGATGATATCGATTGATTGGGATACATACTGGATGGAGGACTCGAGTCAGCCCGCGGATATCGTTCGAGGGGCGCCTCGGTCCCGCCACTGAAACGTCTGCGAGACCTTTCGGAGATCTCATGACTGCTGCTTCGAGTTGAAGCACTTCTCTCGGGTTCAAGTTTCGAGCGTTTACCCTCTACATCCCTTTCAGCGCTCACCGAAGATGTAAAGCAATCTCGAAAGTAATGCATACCTGAAGGTTGCGCAGGATATTTGGTCCGAAAATCTGCGACGTAGTCTTGATATTCTTTGTATTGCGGAGTTTTCTTATACTCAGCAAGCTGTGCGTAGTACTTCTCCTTTGCCGCATTTGCCTCCCGTTCAAAAGGTTCACGTTCTTCGGGTGTAAGTGATTGCCAGCGCTCGCCCACGAGCTTCGCTATTTCTGTAAAAGAAAGTTCTTGTCCTTTTAAAGAGTCTCTAGTCTCTGAGTTTGATATTAGCTATAATTATTACCACGATAAGAGAGACAGCTTACGGTTAGAAAAGATGACGTAGGCAGAAGGAGGCCGCTCGGGAGCGTTCTCATCGGGCTTTAGAAAGGCCAGTTAGCACTGGTTCAAACCCTGATTGACGGCGAATTGAAAAGCTAGCCTAGAGACCTAAAGCGCAGGTTCTCGCGGTCTTACCTTTGGATGGCGACGATATTTACGTTTCGCGCCGGTTCCGGCGCCACCACGAGGGGCGGTGGTCCGGTTTCGCGGTGTTCTGTTCTCTCCACCAGATTCCTCGCTTCGGTAAGGCTCATCAGTACTAGACGTAGTTCTTAGTGTAGCGACGGGTTGTCCTTTTGCGTCGGCTATAGCGCGCTGAAGCTTCTATTTTGAGTCAGGCACGGTTCATTGCAAAAATTCCAGCTCGTGAGTGAACAGAATGAGCAAGAGGCGGCAGTGACGTACTCTTCGATGACCAAGTTTCACATCCAGCGCACTCCTACCACACAGGCCGTTGAGTTAGCCTCATGAGCTATAAAGGAGGCTATCCATGTAAACCTACAAATCCGATTCTGTGATTTCTTGAAGAGTTTCCCAGGTATCGAAGCCTTCTGCGACGAACGCATCATAGTATCGAAGCAAATCCAATTGGTCCAAATGATCCCTCAGAGATGTCATGAAGTACTTCCTGCCACTTCGGCTGCCTCGTTTTCTCAGTGATGATCGCAGGTTTTCGTAGAGCTGAGGGGATTGGACGCGAATGTCTTGGTCAAGCTGTTCTTCCTATCAATGGTAAGAACTACAAGGTCTCACCCCATGCAGTGAACAGAACGTGATGTAATCCAATCCAAGACGAAAATGTCCAATGCGTGAGGACCTCGTCGAGCGTCGAGAACGTGTATTAGCTTTGAGGGAACGGCAGTATCAGGTCGCTGCGAATTCCACTGGCTGACTTCTGCAAGTGTGTTTAGTGATCTTCGTGAGGTCAAGCAGAGCCTAGCGAGCAGAGCGAAGATCTCCAATGGGATGAACTTGTCCAGGCAGTGACTCTTGGAATATGAGATGGGACACTCCGAGAGTCAGTGTGGAATTTTTGGAGCGGGCGCACTGGCGTGGCGGTAGACGAGCGGAGTTGCCTCCGAACCTACTGAACGTCGTGACGTTGTCGACAGCTGTCGTGGTTCCAGCAACAGAAGTCGAGATCGCAAACCTGATCAAGTTGAACGGTGATGTTGATGGGCAGGCCAGGAACATTTGTTGGCGCAAGAGCCGCTTCGACTCAACTGGAGGCTGATTGGCTCAGGGCTGCGGGCAGAGTCTCATGGGGCTTGTGCAAGATTGGAATTCGATGTTGACCGAAAGACCATCAGCCCAAGTGCACCAAGGCATGCTTGAGATGATAACGATCAGATGCGACGGAGAAGACCAGGGTCAAGCGGCGGATCCTTTCGTGGGGTGCTGGAAAAACAGAGGGGCATATCGAAACGGAAGGGCGACCAGAGACGGAATTGGCCGCGAGCAGAGCATGAAGCGCTGATGAGGGTGTAGGGATGGAGATTCATGTCGACAAGTGACACGCCCAAGGCGATGGCCATCAAGCTGGTGGTGGAGATCGAAGGGGATCGAGAATTGGCAGCCGATGAGAGAAGTCCGCACGAGGGCCGTCACGCCACTGACGCAACATGCGTATCCCATCGAGTCCAACCCTGCGAGTCGGCTGTCGGTCCAGCTCCGAACAATGCCAATCTAACCTGCGATTTTACCGTTGCAGACCGTTGATCAATGCCGATTTGCCTGCTGCGAGATCCCTTTGGTTCCCCTCTGTTGTCCATCTTCTATCCGATTCTCGCTATGAGGTCCTCGTCCTCTTGGCCGAAGGCGTAAGGCTCGCCCGAAAAAGTTGTGGCCACGCACAAATGGTGATAGAAAAGGGCAAACGCCAGTCGAGGATCTCTCCATAAATCTATGGCCACAGGGCCGATTTCTACAATTCGAGAAGAAATCAATTTCAAAAGCAATGGTGCAATATAAAGCCAGATATGGGATTTCGGGTCGGGAGGCACCCCAATGAGGGAGTTCGGGTTATTTTTATCACCTGGGTGGCAGGCCAAACACGGAGTACACAACAGTCTTCCGCCCAGAAAAAAGTAATTCTCCGTGTGAAATAATTGCACAATTGCATAGCAAACCCGTCGAGGCTTTATTTCAAATTAGGTTTAGTGCGGGAATTTGTGTAATTCCAGGGGTGTTTTGGTGGGGTTCCCTTTTCTAATACCTTGGGCAGGTTGGCACGGACGGGCATAACTTTCCCGTGCAGTCCCACGCCTCGGCGGCTTCCAACTGGACGGTTCTCTCTGCCGCCTGGATGCTTGGGTGCCTACTTCATATGTACCTGGACACCTGGGTTTGGGTATTCTGATATTTTGAAATTCTGATGTTCGGTATTCTGGTGTGCTGGTATGTTGATGTTCGGATGCTCTGTTATTCTGATGCTCGGATGTTCTGTATTTTGACTATCCTACAGCAGGCCAACGTACATCCGCCACTCGCAATCATTCTTTGCCCTGAAACTCGCTTAGCGTGCTAGAACTGTAGGGCTAGAGCACCTGCTGGAGTTGAATATGCAAAGTTCCGATCAACCGTTCATCCTTCATCCCGATCTGCAAGTTTTCCAATAAAGGTAATTCGTATTTGCCTAAGCATATCCGCTTATTCCCAGGCACCCTTGCAATTCCGGTGGGATCCTAGATACCTCTGGCGTTATGGTGTGAGAAGATATCTCGTATGTTTGCCAATCCTTGGCGACCATGCTGCATGTCTGTACCATATCCGAATCTTTGCGCAGGAAGAAGTGGGCCAAGAAGCACTTAGTGAGTCCGAAACGACACGATGCCTCACCTTGATCGTGTGTATTCATTTTAGAATGAGTATTCGCGTCCAAACAAAATACAGAATGTAGTCATAGAGCCACATTGAAACGGGCCGATTGCTGTCAAGACGAAGTGCCCTCCGGTCCCTCTCCACCAGGAATGAGCTTGGGTCTGTGTCAATACCGACGGCTTATTGAGTAATTGTGGTGCTTACCATGCAAATGTTGTTCCCATTGAGCAATATCTTAGGTAGCTTGGTAGGAGCGCCAGTATAGTCGCTACCGCGAGGAATTAGCAGCGTTCAGGCCATGGAAGGGAAAAGCACTGACAACTCTGTTACGTCGTCCAGCACCATATCTGAAAGATGTTAGTATCCGGTAAAGCCCCGGGTTGTGCATATTTCAGGACGTAGACTTACTGACATAGTCATCGAAACCTAGTAATGTACCACTGAACTCTGTCTTGATGTTAAGCGTAATGCGCGTTCAAGATAATAGATAAGGTATAGAGCATAATTACCTTTGTCACCCTTCATGATGACCCAGATTCTAGAGCCAACGCACTTGTCAATCAATTCGAGCGGGAGTAATTGAGAGGCCATCGTGAGTCTTTACGAAGCGAATATTCTCTCCTAGGTAAGATCTCCGGTTGATGGATATGGGCAAAAATCCATGGCAATGGTCACTCAATGGTCCTGTTGGTCTGAGCGGGTATGATGACATAAGTCACAGCGCACGGAACCTTCCGAGGTTGTTGCCTGTCGAATCAAGCTTCACGCGTATGGAGGCCACCGTATACGCGTTCGATAGCTCGTGAGTGGCGAGATTGGAGTTAAGATGGATGGGAATGCGCACCTTATACCGCAGAGCAGGAAAAGGCTCGCTCCAATCCCCGGCGGCTCCACAAGAATCTAAGTTGACTGCGATGGCCACGAATCTTGCAGCGTTTGTCGACGACTTTCCTTGGGGACCACGACAACTGGGCGATTGGTGAGTAATACTTGTCGTAGCAGAATGTTCAATCATTGACATGTACCTAGGCGTGCGATCAAACGCCCTCCTGTTTCTGAAGACTGTACCTGGAACCATTCTTGCGGCATTCAATTTGCGGGAAGCAGATGTGCTAGGGACAAGGATTACAGATGGAATGTGTCAAAAGGCATACGATTCGGCTTTGGCAAAAGACTGGATACGAGTTACAGGGCACGCAATGTATCGAGAGGCGCAGGTTTGCCCGTATCAGGTACACCCGCTTTGATTCTTACCCCTCATGACCGAGCCATTCTCGACGCAGAGCATCCTCGCCGTGCCAGCACGAAAAGTCATGCCAGTACGAAAACCAGAAAGCCAGCTTTACCTCCTCCAATGGCCTACAGATCGTCTTCACCTTCCGGCAAAGGACGCGCCCCTCTGAGCTCGGTACCCAGGAACCCTAATGGCCAGACAGGCATGCAAGGCATGCTCAAAATGCTTGGTCATAAGACAGCTCCTCTTTCAAAACCAAAAGTCTCTCCAAAACAAGTCGAAGGGGATACACGTCCTGCTATAGTGGAGAAGAAATCGCCCGCAAAGGATGCCAGAGCTGCGGAATTTGCTCGAGATAAGTCAATAGCTTCTCTGAGCCACAGAAATTCAGCACAAAGGACAAGTGATGCTGCGAAGCCATCTTCACTCACGGATGTTCTCGCCAAGGATATGAAGGAGGCGGCTGGGGAAGCTGCCGAGTCGGCGCAACGCAAGGCAATAGCAACTCCCGCACGAAGATCATTGGCTCAGAAGACCCGGAAAGCTGTACAAGAGCCCCTGTTGCTGAATGTTGTTGCTGAAGACAGTGGGAAGGCAGATGCCGGGAAACCTGCTGTTGACGGCGATCCTATGGAATTCGTCTTACATCAAGTCCCCCAGCGGTTTGCGGTGAGTCCACAACTGAAGATCTATAATGAGCGTCAAAAAATCGCCAGATCTAAGGACCGGGAGCGCCAGAGGCAGTTGGAACAGGAAGAACAGCTCCGACTCCAGGAAGAGTATGAACAATGGAGATTAGCATATGATGAAGATGTGGCAAGAGAGGAAGCAGATTATGAACGATGGGAGGTGAAGCACCTCAGTCGACAGCGCGCTAATGCTCGATCTACTTATCTGGGATTCCATGAAATATTCAGTCCCGTAAGAAAGTCTTGGAGGGAAATGCTCAAATCAATCAGAGAAATACACGATTACTATGACAAGGAAGCGTGGCAAGGGGGAGATCAGGACCCAATGGCTGACCGTTCACTTGAAATAGCACACGACAGCAGCTATAAGCCGATTTGGCCTCCTAATTCGTCCTCACTTCCAGCCCAGATCTTGCGTGAACAGCCTCCTCGTCTTACTTCCCGATATCTGCGAGAGAGACTATATTGGATATGCCATTACGACAATATGCACGAGGCCTCGTGGGATTTTAGGGACTTTAGTCACGACTATCGAGCCTCGGTTCGAGATCGTCAATATCTTACTGAGCAGCGTCCTGAAGACGACGACGAGTGGGCCGCGCCAGCTCATATTCGTCGGTCTGACGAGCCTCAGCTCACTGGACGGCTCGTCATTGTAGCTATAAAGGCATTACGTGCCGACCTCGTAGGAATCATAAGAGATTTTCGATCAGCTGCGCGGTGGCATCCGTCAGATGCCTTTGGGCCAAATGCCGAACTAATGGAGACAGACATTGGAGACCAGGCTGAAGTGATCAAGAGCCGGAGATATAGCATCCGCTTCATGGATCTGATAACGCCGGATGCAGCAGGCAAATGGCAGCCCTCGACGCTGGCGTTCACCAATCCTTCGAGGCTAGCATTGCTTGGTGGTGAGCGGTTCATTGAGACATGGAATAAGGCCGAGATCCTATTCCAGGAAATCCAACGGTTGCAAATGCACATCACCCATACAGTGTACAGACTCGAGTTGGGCTTACTGGAGGCACCGTCTACGTCACAGCGGGAAAAAAAACTGCTAATATATTATCTCTGGGATAAATGTAATGATCTCGACAGAAACAACAGAGAAATACGACGTTCGGTCGAGGCGGAATTCAGAGACTTTGAACGAGCACAGAATACAAAGAACTTGCGGTCCATAGTTTTGGGGAATGCGAAGATTCGCTTGAAGACGTATGGGGATAGCTTGGTGGACTTAACATCATACGCCCGAAAGATGGCTAATGATCTGTTGCAAAGAACAGACTCAAAGTCGGTCGTTGCCCAACCATTAACAAGAGAATTTAAAGCACAGGTCCACCGACTATGGCGAACTAAACTCAACGAGTCCGAGCTTCGAAGCAGGAGCCACTCGCGTTACGACGCCGTAGAACGGGAATACTTTACTCCCTTCTGGATACATGAACTTAGCAAGCTTCAAGAGCATCAGGAACGAAAATTTCCAGGAGGAAGACGCGAACTTTGCTTTAAACGCGGCATCAATCGAAGTCAGCAACCTACTATCCCGCTTGACCCCCGACTTATCCGATCCATAATCAGAATCGACAAAGCTGCGGCAGGTTTGAGGCGTGAAAGAAGATTTCCTCATCCTGTTGGAAAATTGGCTGCAAGGAGCACGAGACTCGCCAACTATGAATCGAGCAAGCTAGTACCAGTAAAGCGGCAGAGAGAGAAAGGGAAGAGGAAGATCCATCCCACTTCTAGTTCTAATCGTGAAAGTATGGTGTTCAAGGCCCCAAAGCCAGTCAATGTTCGTCGCATAAAACGCCAAACGTCTGTCACTGTGTCCTCCCCGAGACGACCTACCCTCGCTATGCCTTCACCTGGATTTTCTGGTACATCTGGTCACCACTCTTCGGCGAACCTTCGTGGGTCGGGATCCCTGAAGTCGTGCAATATTTCAGAACCACTGATATCGAACTGGTCCTATGACAAGATTGACATAGAAGACAATGCCTCTGGATCTGCGACATCTGAGGACAAGACGTCAATCGCCGATGCGTCACCAGAGGGGAACGTGCTTCATGCTGTCGAGGCCGAGGAACCGGATCAACTTCTGTATCAAATCCCCGACGATGATCTGAAAAGAGATCTGACTACTTACAAATCTGGTAAAGAGTGCTACTGGTCGCACCTCAAGTATCGAGGTCCGGGCGGCAGGTCCCCATTCGTCCGCTATTGTACAACGCTTCAACAGTCAGAAGAAGTCGCTCAGCTCTTTGCACAGGAGAGCGTGATTGGCTTTGATATGGAGTGGAAGATGAGTGGTTCTTCAATTAAAGAGAACGTATCTGTCGTTCAGATTGCTTGCGACGCAACGATAGCAGTGTTTCATTTGTCCTTGTATAAAGGAGAGGATGTTGACGAACTCATAGGCCCCAGATTACGGGCCATACTCGAGTCACCAGATATCCTCAAATCTGGCGTCAACATTGCCCAAGACTTTAAGCGGGCTCGCAAATATCTGGGCATCACATTTGAAGGCTGCTTCGAACTCAGTTATCTCCACAATATTGTACAGTCGCCTAATGGGAGCAAACCTGGTAGACGGCTGGTGTCACTTGCGAAGCAGGTCGAGCACCACCTATTGCTACCATTACGAAAGGGCAATGTCCGCACAAGCGATTGGTCAAAACGGTTAAACTATGAACAGGTCAAGTATGCCGCTGCTGACGCCTATGCCGGATTCCGACTCTTCCATGAGCTAGAAGCGAAGCGGTACAGGCTGAATCCTGTTCCGCCTCGCCCCGACACAGTGGACAATATTCTCAGTACACCAATTGTCCACGATCCAAAACCAACATCTGACGCTGTACCAGTCGACGCACCAGATGCGAATGATATACATGTGGCTACGAAAAGTCATGAACCGAGTTTGCCGACAACGGCACCGAGTTTGCCGACAACGAATAGTAGTCTCATGGATACGACGGACGACGGGCGGGCGGCGATCGTACTTACTGAAGGGGCGACTTCAAAGCGATCAATGAAACAGAGCGCATCCACAAAGGAAGATGAATTCACCGAAATGCCAGCGGTTTTGCAAGATGGTCATCCAATAACATCTGACAAAGGCGATTCAAACCGGGTGATTGCGTATCCTGACCTGACAAGTCACCTACAAGCGCTTGGAATTGAAGATGCCATTACAGTAGAAACGCAACACAGCGAGGCACAGGCGGCCATAGCCTTGCAGCTATCTTCGGCAGATGCCTGGATTGACGACTGGCTGCAAAGACTGCCGGAGGGAGCGAAGCCAAAAGCCAAGAGACGACAGCTGCAAGCATACGCTCTTTGGTATCAGCAAGGCATGGACGTCGATCGTATTGCAGCTGTGCTTAAGACCCCGCCTTTATCGCCAAATACAGTTATTAGTTATATTTTGGATGCGGTCAGGGACGAAGAGCTTCCGTTCGATACTGTCCGCTTGCGTACGTTGCTTCCGAAGCTTCACCAAAGCTGGGTTCAGCGTCGATATTGGTCCATCTTGAGGCGACTAGAATGAAATGCGGGATTCTCCCTGCATATTTCTATTGTATCTAGGGCGGACAGATCATGTGCGCAATGCAAGTCATGGCCTTGGTCACGTACTCCTGAATATCAAGTCATACTTTTGGTGATTGCAGCCTTGACCTCGAGTGTCATTGTCGTCATTCTGGTTTCAACCACACAGGCGCAGCCGCCGTGACACAAGCGCTCGTGCTTTCACTTCTTCCCACAGCCGAAACTTCTCTTTACCTACTAAAAGCTACTTGACTATTGCATACGACGAGTTCACTACAAGAGCTAATCGTAATTTCCGCACTTTGTCAGCTACGCTGACCATTTACGGACCCCCGGTGCTTCTGAACTAGCCCCACGTGCATTTCACTGGTCACTTCGTCATAAACTCATACAGCGATATTACAGCATCCATCCTGCTCCGGTTGCGCAGATGCTGCTTGACACAGCGCAGAACGTGTTTCCTCAGTATGCTTTGCAAGGGTCAAGCTTGAACGTGGCATGCAGCCTAGCAGACGAACTTGACACCAAGCTCCTCGCCTTACTTCTGTATGTCAAGCCGACCAAATTATCAATTCTCTGTTTCGTGTTAGCTCCGCAATCATGTTGGACTTTGGAACAAAAATACAAGGCTAATTATTGCTTTTTCTTGCATTCTGCCAGTGTGGTGAAACAAACCAGGCTTCCTAATGAGTATTATGAATACAAGCCACGGCTGTACAATTGGGCACACACCCTTCGGGACGAACTGCACTCGATACCTCTACATGCCCTTCATGCGGGCAGGCCTCCTGCCTTGCAGGCATTTGCTTCTATTTACGACGAATGTCAGGCCCTCAGAAGTGAGGTTCACAACGACCCGGTATCATCCGCTTGCCCTGATATCAAAATAGCTGTGCAAGCTCTGGGTAAGTCTAGGAAGTGGAGAAGGCTCCACTTATCTCAAGTACCACTGGTTGCTAAAACGTTGAACCAAGCACTCACCACAGTACCCGAATCCTTTGCCACGCCCATCGTCGATCGAACTCAGAGCGGACTCCAAATTTGGAGTGAGTTCCAGGCTCAAGACCAAGATGAGCCAGTTGGCTGGCCTATAGCCACGAAGAAGGCCAACCAAGTTTTGTTGGATGCAGTGGAGGAGGTTCAGCGTCTACAAAAACAGACGTCATTGCCCTCCTCAGGTGAAACGGCTGGAGGCCTCAAGAAGGACGAATCGACTGCCGATATACCCTACGTTTTGAAACCGGGCGTAGAAATGGAATTTAACGGCGAACCCACACGGCCTATTCCTGAGCCAATCACGCCACCGGAGCTGGCCAGTTAGTGGTGATGAAGTATGTAAGCTCGGCGGGTAGGGACCCGAATTGATCGCTAGTAACAATTGGCGACGCTATTTGTTTCCCAGAATGGATACTTTACCTAAATTAAACTGATATGTTGATCCTCATACGGCGGATAGACGTTGCAGCATTGCCTAGCATTACCATCCGCAGCCAATTCCAAATATCATGACCTCTCGTCGGATGTCGGTGTTCGGCGCGCACTTAACAAGGCCCGGTAGACAAAGCAGCCAAGTTACAATATTGCGATCCGATGGTGAACCCTGTGCTATACCATGACCGCCATTTGCGGGAGCATTGAGTGCTCAGGTGTGGTGAGGCAGTGCCCTAATCTAGTGGATTCTGCCTGCGCCAGCACACATTCACCGACAGATATAGGCTCCTATCCAGAGTAATCCAGGTCCAGCTGACTTTTCCCCGTTATTTGTGTACGGTGAAATAACATTCCACCTTACACGGGCTTGATGAAAGCCAGGCGGCCGGTCGGGTAAACCAAATTCTGGCGGTATCCTCCTATCCGCAAATCGGCCGAGACTCACCTAGAATAAATCCGATCTCGGGCAAGGCTGCGCAGGTAATTAGAGGCTGAGGCCTGGCCAGAAAAGTTGAGTGGATCGCATTCATAATTCATGTTGTCACCATGCAAATATAGTAGACCGCAAGTGGTCGCCGCATGAAGGCCACGGTCATGGCCACCGGTGGAATGCTGGTCATTAGGTACCTAGCTAGTTCTACCCACTCTCGTAAGCGGGCCAAAGTTCGACCATTCTTACACCCCATCTCGTGGCTCTAACCAGCGACGGGAATGTAGACGCGAGACTTGCTAAAAAGATTGTTGACTAAGGTACTTTTTCGACTGTGGCTCAGGCTATTCTGATGGCTAATTTCTCTTGCTTCAATGGTGGTTTGAAGCCTCATGCCCTCCCATGCGCGCCGCCGCACTGCTCGCCTCTATTTTCATAACGCAGATCTTCGAGCTAAGTCGCTTCCACCGCTTCCATGGTGTTTCTTGTGCACGTTCTCTGCCTGGGTGGACCGCTACACGATAGTTCTAACGCTAGTACGCACCTTTCGACAATATCATGCTGGACACACGGACTGCCCCAGCTCTTCCACCATCCCACTAGCCGGCGCTAGCGGATTGGAACGAGCATCTGGAGACTGTAGCTTCGACGGGCACTCATGCTCTCGAATATCGATGTCAGACGGGCAGACTTGCCCATGTTGATTGCTCCCAACTGCAGACACTCGTCATACATGTTATCGGACGAATCATGGCCTCTATCATGTCTACCACCAGCTCGGCCGTTATTTTTGAAATGGACCGCGGAGCTCGGGTCAAGTCACATCCTGGAGGCTCTTCTCACCGTTAAAATTGTTCTGCTCGTTCTTTTGCTAGGCTTTGCCCCTTCGCGCCTCGCTCTGGTCCTGCGCATCTGCATGAGTTCACTGCCCTTGGTAGCACATTACGGGGAAAGCCACAATAGGTGTGATTAATGGGATAAGCAACGCAATGACGTTATTTAGGAAACCTCTGAGGCTTCGAACACGATTTCTCGCCGTAGTCGGCCTTAGGGCTGATGAAACTGCCTTCCCTATCTACGATAACCAACTTACCACTATCTTCCAGCCGCACACGAGATTTCGGCCTGAAAATCGAGCAATTAACCAGCCTATCAGATCTAATCGCTTCTATAGCTGTGTGTAAGGCCTGCGCCTTTAGCATGGTGGTACCGAGTGACTGGCTCCTGGGTCACCGTCCCTGCATCCCAAAATGTCAACGATCAATTTCCAGGCACTCAAGCCAGTCCAAATGCTCCCTTTTCATGACTAGTGGCGTGTTTAAATTGGTCCCAGTCCCAGGAGACCCCTTTCTGTCATTTCTCGGAATGCTAGCTGCCGTTCACTTCCACTGTTGGGGCAGGGAAGCTTCTTGGTCACCATTCCCTCCTTCGAGCAGAGCTGTAGGGAGTCAGGAAACTTGACCCGAGCATGACGGGCCGTCGCGTGGCTACGATGCATGTGCTTTACGTTCCGCCTATTTTCGCTTATACTTTATTACTCTGCAATAGCCACGACGCGAATTGACAACTGCACTGCAAAAATTTCCAAACACGCCTTGCTAACCGGTCAATGTCTTTCCATTACTCGATTGTTTTGCACTGCACATCTCACAATGGCATTGCTTCAGTACGTGAGACGTCCTTTGGGATTGTTTTCTATTCAAGTTGCCATTCTACAACACACCAGCGGTCCGCACAGCCTTCGAGCTGTAGCTGACACGAATTGCATCCTCCAAAGAGTTTTGACACAAAGTCCATCATGTATATATTGACCCCTTGCCAACTCACCTTGTTAGCATCATTTCAGTTCCAACTATTCTTTCATTGTCTACTACAGCGTTTCTTTTCTTGTCTGACCACTCTCCTTGCAAGTTTACCATTCTTCTTCAGCCTTTACCTTCATACTTTTTTTCCTCTTAATTTTCTTCCACAAATCCAGCGTTTCGATACTAGAAAAAGCATAATTTTACTACAAAAGCACCGAATCAAGATGGCTGATCGAGAACAAAGCGGACGTGCAGAATCATCGAGTGCAGCCAGAGACGACTGGTCCAACGTCACTGACCCTGCTGAGAGACGAAAGATTCAGAATAAGCTCGCACAGAGAAAATTTAGTGAGCTTGTCCCACAGATGGCTGCATTCAAGCTGTTTCACGTCCACGAGGCTGACATTGCGAAACAGGAGAAAAGGCGAAACAGGCAAAGGAGGACAGTGAGCGAGAGGCAGAGAACCGAAAGCGAGCAGGCAATACCTACAAAACTCCCGAACCAGAGGAGGTGGAGAGTAAGAACGACTTGTCCGGCCTTCCGTGGGGAGGAGTGAATATGAGACACTTTATCTCGTCTGGGAAAGCAAGAGAGCAGGGTTCGGGTCAGGGATCTCGAGAAGCTTCAACGCAGCCAACTGGATCACGAGCTGGGCACAGCTCTGGGTAAGCATACTTGCTGCTGTGAGTGGAATCAATTGCTGGAGTGGGCATTTTCGACTAATGGTGATGTAGGCTTGGGCTTCACCTCACAGAGGACTTTGCCTGGGGGAAGCCGGCGTGGCGAGTCTTGGAGCGAATGGGATCCCGCTCGTGGGGATGATGAATCAGTGGAAGCCGTCGCTTCACTGAGCACTGACAAATACTCCGTCACGCTGTATCGTGCGCCAGACGTAATGATCCGAAGCCAAGTTGCGCATGCTATCCTATTCCTCTTTTGCGACGACTCAGAGGAAACTCCGCCGGCTCCTTCGGATCCTAGAATGTCACATAGCAGCTGTTGGAATCCGCAGACAATCTCGGCACAGACTTTGATGGTCGCACGGCCAAAAGTACTATGCTGTTGCGAGTATTGCAGCGAGCTCAACCGCCTTGAAAACAATCTGCTGTGTCTCAGAGCTAGCCGGTGGAGGTGGATTCGTATCATGGATCTATCTCGGATCCAGTTACCGTAAAGCAAAACGAGCATCTAATCAGCACGCTCGCAAGACTGCCCGAAATAGAACGAGCAAGCCAAAAGGTCAGAAATACCTGTCACCAAAGCCCAGAAGGTGGGCATGAAGTGGCTGGAGAACTCGGCGCGGAAGTTTGGGGGAATGAAAGATTGTTATATTTTGTTTCGTGTCATGAGTCTACAAGGCGCAAGCAGGTACAAGCCATGTTGGACTGGTCAGGGCGGGACTCTGGCATTACGATCATTACTGTATGTATTAGTAGCGCAACGGTCGCAATGAAACGAAACATGATGGCACAGAAAAAGCATGTCTTGACAACCGTCGCGACCCTTCGCGGTGAGACATCCCGCTTCTTCCACGTGTACTGCAGGTCACCGTCGCCGCACTTAACCTGATGGACTGCTGCGGTGGCTGAGGCACATTGGCGATTCTCGCTAGTGCTCGCTTTGCCGCGGCTGACGGCGATCGCTTCCGCTCCGCCTCGGCCACTCACCGACCTCACGTCTCCAGACATGTTGTCTCTTCTATCGCATTTGCTGGCCTTTTACCCGAATGTAGCGGGTTAAGTTTCTCCTGTAGATTATCCGTGCCATTGCGCTATCTTATGCAGACTTCACGAACATCGAATCAGCAGCGAGCCTTCCTTTTAAATGACCGTGCCTCTTGCCCCCTTTTTTCTTTTACAACGGCCTTCGACGCCGCTCCCAACCATGGAAGCCTTTGGTCATGGAGAGGCTCGTCGAGTCAGCGACCCGTCTACCTCACTATCTTAGCAGTCTCTATTATTTCAAGCTTGGTAGCCTAGATCGTACTAATATGGTGACCGCCGTCCTTGCCGTACGCGTCGTTGCCTGCCAGCGCGGCGGGAGCACTTGCCTGCATTGCTCTGCCGCTCGACCCAATTGGAAAGCTGATCACAGAAGAAAACAGCGTTCGGGAGATATTTTTCAAGGCGACAATCGCTTCAGCGCGATTGCCTGCCGCAGATAGACGCTGGGCATGGCTGAGGGTTGAGTACTTCCCTATCCACGTAGATTTCCTTCCCCGTTTCTTCCTTACGGCAAAGCACAACCAGAAAAAGGTTAAATAATGCACCGCTTCTCCACACTCTTCCGTATGAAATTTTCAGATTCTGACCTTGTTCAATGCCTCGGCAAACGCCCCCTCCTGCCCCGATTGAGAGGTTACGACATCTAGCAATTGACGAACGTACGACTAGCTCAAGAGCGAGCACCGAAAGTCAAGGCCCGTCCATGGTACGCACTCGGTCGGGTGCGGGAGAGCCCTCGGTTAGCTCCCAAGCACACCAACGAGAAACCAGATCTCTAGACTCTGACTCTGACTCAACAGACGATGAGAGTGAAGAAGAAATGGTTGGTGGTGATACCGATCCAGGGAGCTTCGCAACTCTCCCAGGAAGCATGTACGACTATGGTCAAATGTCACCTCAGACCGAAGAACGAGCGCGCAGAGCTTTTGATGCTGACGAATTATCGATAAGCCACTGTCGTACCTGGGACTTTGATGGAGTTACCTATTTCAATTTCAACCTGTGGGAGCAGATCGGAATTCGCATAGGACCATCAGATAATGCTCCTAGCACTACCACGTGCACCTGCAGGCTGCCATTTCCTTGCAAACATATCTGGTGGCTTGAATACCAGCTCGTCCAAGCAAGAGACCCTCGCCGGCGTTGGGCTTTTGTCGAGGATGGATCAACTGTCTCAGGTACTCCGCTCCATCAATGGATTCTCCAAAACGGCATTGACCGGCTTTCCGCAAGCGGAGACTGGCCTTTAGTTCCAGAGGCAGCTGAACCTGGTGATGACTTTTCTCAGCGAAGAGATGAGGAATTGCGTGACATGCTGACCCCTTTCGCCCCTTCGCCTCTGGACGAAACCGTATATTGCGGCGCATACAATGCCTTAGACCATGCGATTCGAGAGGTTGCCGAATCCGACCGCGGTATCTTTGAACGCATGCGCAACGCTTTAGAGCCGGACCTCTGTGCTCAGGTGCGATTCGATAAAGACAATCGGAACAAGGTTGAAGGCACTTTTGCCGCTCTCGATCTTTATTCAAGAATTGGTCCCACCGCAAACTCTTCCCCTGATCCACCAGTGTCTACTTGCGCGGATGCGTTAGCAGAACTCGTTGAAGACATACAGGCTTCCATTCGCTCCAAAATCGAGGTGCCCTTCATCCGAATCGCTCTGAGCATCGTCCTTCAAATCATCCAAGGTGTCGTGACCCGCAACACTGACATCTATGTGGGCAAGCCTTGGGCGTCGCAGGTACAAGCTCCGACTGAGCAGCGCGATCGAAACCTCTATGTGCGCCTCGTCCGAGCGCCCCCGCCCAGTTCTCAACTCTTCATGGTCGATTTTTTGAGACAATTCCCTTCCGAGGCACTCCAGGATCGTCGTGACACGGTAGTAGAAATTATGGACCAAATCAAACGTAATGGCGGGCCGGAAAGGTACTATAGCGCTTTGCGCGATTTGATTGTACCGCGAGCAACCCCTTCTGGAAAAGGGCCGGCTGCTGGAAGGAAACGGGGTGGCGACGTTGGTGAAGGAAGCTCCCAACCAAAGAGGGGAAGGTAAGAATGCTTGCGACCTTTCTTTTTTTTTTTTTTGTATGCAATCTGGATCTGTGAATGGCTGTCTGTTCTGACACTGATATTTTACGTCGTTGTTCGCGTGGACCTGTACGTGCTTTTTCGAGTTTCAGAATTTTTGTTTTCACTGTTGTTGTTCTCGCTTAGTATCCAGCTTTCGTCGTTGCAACATTTCATTGCTTCTCTTCGCCTAGCTTGATGCTACCATATAGACATAAAGACGCAACTCGCAATTGATTTTGGTGCCACCATGCTACGCATACTCCGTACTATCTGGAAATTTAACCGATCAGAACGGAAATCCCGAGAAGCTTTCTTCGGAAGCTCTAGCTGCAGGATCTCGTTGCGAAGCTGATCTGCGAAACTCTATTGCTTCCTTGCGTATTGATTAAGCAAGTCGCATACCTCTGCGTAACTAAGAATGCATGCCAAGTCATGATGAGGTGACCTACGTCAACAATATCGCGTGGACTGGAGGACGGTGTCAGTACATTCTCGGTGATCCAGCACCCCACAAAGAACTAGCCGCGCATGCCGGATTCGCCAGGGTCCAGGGGACAATAATGGAGGGAGATGAGTGGCTGATTTCGAGGCTCCCCAGCACCCAGCCCAGCACCAGGTTAAGCTTCCCCTCAATGCGGGGTTGGCGTCCTGCTAGGTCATTCTTTTGGAAACAAGCCAGCTCCACTAAACGTCCTCACGACCTCCTTCCTTTCGAGCTTCTCCCCTACACTCCCCTTGCATCCCGACTGCCTCTGCAACACAACAGCTGTTTCGATCGCTGTCTCATTCTGCGACTCCCTTCTCTTGGCCTTGACACTTCCGATTGACTGGAGCTTCCCCGCCTAATTATTACACCCTGCTGCTCACGGAAGTCGGACTAAAGCATCCCAGCTCCTGCACCACGCTTACATACCACCTTCCGATAGTTTACCGCTTGGGGAGACCTCCGATATCCTCGTCTTCTTTCTCACGTCGTCCACTTCGTCGACACAAATAATTACATCGGTGAATTGCTTCAATATCCTTTGAATTGTTGTCCACCCACCTCAACCTCAGAGGCTACGTCGGTGACGTCCTCATCCCGTCACCAACCACCATGCCCGACGAATCGTCACCACCCGCAACCGCGACCTCCCGCCGCCGTTCCTCCTTCGCCGGCCAAACCTTCGCCGACCTCTTCGGCTCCTCTACCTCCTCCTCTACCACCACCACCACTACCACCCGCTCCCCGCACTCGTCCTCCCCACCCCAAGGCACCCCGCCCTTCCCGGGCCCCATCACCTCCGCCGCCGCCCAAGCCCAACGACGCCGCCTCTCCCTCACTACCCTCGGCCTCAACGCCTCGCCCGGCCAAGGCAGCCCCTTCGGCGGCGGCGCCGGCAACAATAATAACAATACCAATAACAGTAATAACAACAACCGCACCCGCAACGACTCCTTCTCCTCCAGTAACTCCGGCACTCTCGACGAGTCGGCCGTCGAAGACGTCGATGCCGCGGCGCCCCCGCCCAGCGCGAGCAATCCCGCGACGCCGTTTGCGCGCCGGATGAGCTTTGGGGCGCGCGCGCTGCGGGACTCGCGCACGGGGAGCTCGGGCAGCGGGGGCGGTGATGGTGGTGGAGGAGGAGGAGGTGGTGGTAGTGGGGGATCAGCTCCGGCAGCAGCAGCAAATGGTAGATCTGCCTCTTCTGGTTCCGGTAGTGGGGGTGGTGGAGCGGCCAGCGCGAGCGGCAAGGCGTCCCCGGCGGCGAATCGGAGTCGAGGTTGGTTGGCCGCCGCACGCAGCTGCTGCGCGCTTGCTGTGTTCCCTTTTTCGCAAGTTCGTGTGTACTTTTTGTACGAGATGTGCTGACATTTTGGGGGGTTCGAATAGGTTCGGAGGGCTTCAATTGGTCCGAGAATCTTCGCAGCCGAGCACAGCGGACTTCGATCGGCGGCGCGGGCGCGATGAGTGGCGGGTTTGGTGCGGGTATGGGAGGCTCGATGAGAGATCAGGCCAGACAGCAGAGCGTGGCGGTCATGGAGTCGCCCATTAAAGAGATGCCGGCACAACCGAAGGCAGCGCCGGATCACTTTCAAGAAAGGATTTTGAAGGGAGATTTCTATATGGACTAGGACTTGTATGGAGGGAATTGGCGTGCCGCGGGAATACAGCATGAGTATACCTTTCAGCTTCTCTGTTATCCTGGGCTAGGAGGCGCGCTGGATTGGGTTGTACTATTTGTCTTACTGCCACAGTCGTCCACTATTTGGTATTGGCCATCAGACTGATCAGAAATTTTTAATCGAGATTCGGCAATGAACGGGAAACGGGCGCAGGTCGTCGCTGTCTTCGACTTCGAATATTGTCTTATCTCTCAACCCCATGATATGTTACGACTTGACGATATAGTGCAGATTAGGGTCATAGTCGAATAAGGCGAGCCCCAAGGTATCAAGGATCTTGCGAACACACTCATCAAGTATAGAACTCTTTCGAAGAATCTATCAAGTGTCTCCATTGCTCCCAATGTTCTGATACTCGTGTTTTCCCATGAGGTTGTCTTCCATCACATTTGCCCTTCACATGATCTTTGGCTAAAATTCTCTAATGACCCAGAGCAATTTTGTCCGGATCTGGTGCGACCAATGTGTTGTTCGCAGCACGGGATTTTCGGAGCTTTCGAGCCTGGCTGACCATCTTGAAAGTAGAACACTCGAAGACCCGCGATGTCTCGTCAATAGAAAGACCAGACACTTCCGGATAGAAGAGAATGATCAGAATCCACCCGACGAAACAAATCGCAGCATAAAAACCAAACGTCCCAGAAGGCGTGAGGGAGTGCATTTGTGTAAGGAAGGTCGACGAGACAATGACTGTCTCGGCATTAGCAGGGGCTACTTGGAAATGACATGTGAGATAGTGGGTGCTACTTACCATTTGATGCCCAGCACGAGCAAGTCATCCACATGGCTCCCATACTGCGTACCTCCTGGCTGAAGAAGTCTACACTCATCCAGGCAGTATTTCCAACAGATACGCCGTAGAAAAGGACGAAAAGAACGATGAAAACCAGGACAACGATCGCGGGCGCAGAGACGGACGTTTGTTGGAGTTCCAATGTCGCCGTATTGACTGGAATGTACACGAAAGCAACGGCGACTGCAAGCAGACTAGCTGCCATACCCCACACTGTGCTCACCAAAACTCTCCGTCGTCCGTAGGGATCCACCATCATGCCATTCGCAAAAGTCATGATGAAGTTGGTGCCAGCTACCACGAGGCCAACCGCTGTCGGGTTGGAGAACCCAACAAGAGCGAACAGCGTCGAGGAATAATACATAAGCGTATTAAAGCCAGATAGCTGGGAAATAACCATCAAACCACACGCCGTCACCAAGGCACGAAAATTACGAGGAATGGTATGGAGATCACGGATCATTTGCCTTCTGGTCTTTCCCTCAGTGGCTTGCGAAGCCTCTTCAATTCCAGCTCTGACAAACTTGATCTTGTTCTGAACCTGCTCGATGGATGCGGACTTGAAGATCCGATGAAAAACCACAGCTGCTTCATCATCGCGTCCGTGGTACACCAATTGACGTGGGGACTCCGGGCAAAATGGCAGGAGACAGGCAAGAATGACAGACGGGACTCCACCCAGCCCGACCATGTAGCGCCACCCGTTCGGAACGCTGGCGAATCCAGCACCGATACCATAGGCAATGACCTGACCTCCAGTGATTGACATGTTGTTCAGCCCAATCATGCGTCCACGGAATTTTGTTGGGGCGATCTCAGCGATGTACAGTGGGGCAATCATTGCGGCGCTGCCGACGCCAAATCCGACAACCAGACGTCCGACACACATCTGAGCAAAGGAGTAGGCCGTTGCTTGCAACAGGGCGCCAACGGTGAAGAGAACGCAGCCAACGTATATGCCTGCCTTGCGACCATACTTGTCTGCCGTGAGACCCGCAATGACAGCACCAAAGAAGGCGCCTCCAGAGCACAGAGAAGTTATGGCTTCCTTCTGTTGTGCGCTCATTGTGGTGTGATCGAGGTCGGTTCCAAGATACACGAGGACTGCTGAGATGATACCGGTGTCATAGCCAAACAATGCACCCGCGATTGAAGCGGTTATGGCAATGAGCCAGATGTTTTTGCCGACAGGTGTTTTTTCAATGGCATCTAAATCAAGATCGACATCCTGACTGTCTGCCACATACTCCAGATGGGTAGACGTAGTGAAGTCTTCCTTCGCTTTAACATCGGAGACATCAGAATCATTCGATTGGTAAGCTGCTCCACAGATCTTAGCACCAAGATTCTCAAAGTGTGTCGCATAGTAACGTACCATTACCCATCGTGGTTCGACGCAGGGCAATAAGAAAGTTTAGGAAATGAAAGTAGTCTGAAGCCTATCACGGGACTTCACAGGAACTTGGAGAGAAACCCTCAAGATTGCCTCGATGAGTTTCGAATGCAATGTTGTTCGCATGTCTAAAATTTTCAAGATGATTGAGCTCCATTATATACAAGGGAAAGTGTTCTCGAACGTGCCAAATCTGAAAACTTTGGGCATCGTATTCCATGCTAGTAGTAGCATTTCCCCATGGGGAAGAACTGGCGTGGGCCTTAGCCCTGCACTACCCCGCTTCGCCGAGACTTTCCACGTGAGTTAAAGGGGAAAGCTTCCCCGACCTGCCTTTGTAGACTCTAATTACCAGATTAGACTGCTAACGCTCACAACTGACAAAGACAAAGCGGCAAAGAAGTCCTAATGCCAACTGCGCGGGCAAAATCTGGCTGTCAAGTGAGTTAACGTTTCCCATGGAGCCTCGACTGAGTCTAGATCAATCTGACAGCCAAATCCACAGAATTGTCGTACAAGGTGAGCACAGCCGTGACATGCTTGAGCCGGCTAGGTAGCCGATACTGCTAACGCAGAGACTGACCGGGCTTTCTAGACACCTGAAATGTGAGTTTGATGCCCAAAGAAGCATGAGGCCCTAATTTTCCTACTAGGCGACGGTAAACGACCAAGCTGCTCTAGATGCACCAAAAACGGGGTAAACTGCATTCGAAGCGTCAGCTTGAAATTCAGACACGGCTGCAATCCAAGGTAGGCGATCGTTGGCGTGTGACATGTCATCATGTCATCAACGAAGACTTGAAGCAGCCTCCAGAACTAAAAGAACTCATAGCATCGTCAAGCCAGATAGACCCAGAACGAGCGGGGGTGACTACGAATTCGCAGACGACCAAGTCTGGTGCAGTACTTCCAAACCACTCAGCTTCGTCGATGAGACCCAAGAGATTGCCGGCATATTCGAGTCGTTCTCTGATTCAGATAGTGCAGTCTTGTCAAGCCCAAGACAAGTAGAAACAGACGAGCCTACTTTGACGCCATCTAATACGTTTGCCCTGAGCGCGGATACGTCGTCCTTGACCTTGGTCGATCCAACCGAAGCCACTGGTGTTGCAACACCGTCAACGTTCAGTCGAGAATATACAAGTGCTGCCATTGATGTTTGCACCGAAAGTCCACTAGTCTCACCGATTCGGGCGCACGATCAACTCCAGGGATCAAGTGCGACATCTTTCACGCCTCGAACCACCGAGTCCTTAAATACAGACTATGCTGATAACATTGCAGTAGCTGTCAAGGACACTGATGTGGTAGTATCGGACGCAGTCCAACATGCTAGTCCTCGCTCTAATGTGACTGCAAGCATTTCTAGGATCTACTTGGGTAAGACTGTATGGCCTTTGCAGGTCAGAGAGGAAGCTACTTTAATGCGACACTTTGTCGAAGTAGTCGCTCCTTGCTTCGATCTTTGCGATCCGGACAGACATTTTGCTCGGGTGGTGCCGCAGCGAGCCTTGGAGAGCCCCGTATTGCTGAATGCAATATTTGCTTCTTCCGCACGGCATTTGAACCGTGTTGACAATTTCGATCCGTACATTTCCGATCGTTACCATCAAGCATGTCTAGAACACCTAATTCCTCTACTAGACGACAGTGCTGCGATCATGGATGAAAATTTATTAGCCGCAACGGTGATATTGAGATACTACGAGGAAGTTGAAGGTGAGCAGTAAGATTCTGTATCGTGATAGGCTCATCTTCAGACATCGTCAACAAGATAATCCGATTGCAAGACATATTACACTGGTCCTTTGCACTGACACTCGACGACTTTAGTTCCCGTCCAGGATGCGCAAGCAGATAATTATCTCTTTGGCAGTCATGTGTTCATAACGGCTCAAGGAGGGTCCTCTGTCGCCGGTCAGTTACGACAAGCATGCTTCTGGTTCAGTCTTCGGCAAGAGATCTATTTTGCTTTCGTTCGCCAAAAAAGTGTCCTGCCGGCGCTGTATCACTGCGACATTGACCGTTCTTTCGAACCCGCAGATGACTGCACATGGGCAAACCGTATCATAATGAATTGTGCAGAGATTCTACGCTATTGCTATGGCGACGTTCAGGATGATTCTTTGGCATACAGTACGCTTCTGGCATATTCTGACGGGTGGATGTCAGCCAAGCCATCTTCCTTCTCGCCAATATTCTATTCTGAGCCGGAACAAGGTAGGATTTTCCCAGAGATCTGGCTCATGAACGATGCCGTTGGCACAGGTATGCAACATTATCACCTAGGGCGGATACTTCTTTGCGCACACGAACCAAAGGTACCGCGTTTAGGGCGTAGTGGTCGGCTGCTAGCGCAGAAGATGGATGAAGAGATAAAACATCATGCTCGAACAATATGCGGCATGGCCTTGTCAAACGCACAGACTCCGCCAAATTTCGCGTAGGCTATTTCTCCACGATCGATTCAAAGTGCTGATTAATTTCTCAGAACCGCCTCCATGACGATTGCCTGCGTGGGAGACAGGTTCACTTCTCTTTCGGAGCAAGACGCCTTGATCAAGATTCTAAAAATGACAGAAGAAAAGTTTGCTTGGCCAACACTTATGGTGTACGTTTCGAAGATCACGACGACTATCGGATGAAT
This sequence comes from Astrothelium subdiscretum, assembly GCA_021030935.1. Classification (NCBI taxonomy): domain Eukaryota; kingdom Fungi; phylum Ascomycota; class Dothideomycetes; order Trypetheliales; family Trypetheliaceae; genus Astrothelium; species Astrothelium subdiscretum. The sequence continues at coordinate 364,278 of JAGFMW010000013.1, forward strand.
CAACTGAAAAGTAATCAGACAAGAATACCTCAAGCAGGCATGGGGTAGAGGAGACTGAAATGAGATGGCTCCCTGATTCAAAGCACGTACGCTGAGTCATTAGCTATTCATCTTGGATCCCTGTCCTTTCTGACCCTCCTCCAGACCTTCAATGGCATTGGACCAGGTGAGAGGTTCATACTCTCCCATCGCTGCGGCTCCCATGTAGGACTCGGTAGCGCGAACTCATACCGATGCACAACACTAGCCAGCAGCACCGTCTGCTCGAGATAACTTATGTTCCGACCAATACAGCCTCGAGCTCCTGCACTAAAGCTCACAAAAGACGACTGAAGCTTCTTGCCTTCTTCTCCGAGCCACCGCTCGGGTATATAGGATTCTGGTTCCGGGAAAGTTTGCGGGTCACGGTGGACGACGTACGCGGAAATGGAAACGCCAGTGTTTCCCGGGACAAACTCTCCAAGAATCTGTTGGCCTTCTTCCGGAGTCCGTCGTGGGAGACCGAAAGTCGTCGGTGGGGTGATGCGGAGGCTCTCGTTCAGGCAGGCGCGCAAGAACGGTAAGTGTTTGACCTTCTCGTAGGGCGCCACGACATCTCCTTCGCTGAGAGCAGCGTCGACTTCAGCTCGCAAATCCGTGAGACATCGAGGATTCTTGAGCAGCCAGAACATGACGTTGTTCATGGCGATGGCGGTCGTGTCGGAACCAGCATTCATCATAATGCTCATTTCTGCTACAATCTCACCAATGTCAAGGCCGTAGGGCGATCCAGCTTTATCCTCCATGAGCGCCTGAAAGAAGTCGTCAAGTCGCTCACCCGCGTTGTACCTCTCCATGCGCTGTTTGACTCGGCGCCAGACGATGTCGTTCCAGCCAGCACTGGCACGCCACAAAGAACGAAAATACGGACTTGTGAGCTTGGATAGCCTTACATTGAAGTCGTACCAGTCAGATGCCCACACGAGCTGTGACTGGGCTCTTGCGGTCGAATGTAAGGCTTCACGGAAGCTAATGTGGCGTATGTAGCCCTTCGTCGACTCTGCCTCCACTTGGTCATGGCCTTGATCCAAAAGACCCAGACGCTCGCTGAGCCCAATATCTGCAATGGCATCCACTGTGAAGAAGTTGGTCCAGGCACGGTAGTCAAAGTTGAGATCCTTTGAGTCCGGCCGTTGTGTATCTTTCAGGGGCTCCGTACAGGCTGCGTCGCAGGCACGGATGAACCTCTGAGTCTTATCTGCTACCTTGAATTCCCAATTCTCAAGGTGCTTCAGGGCATACGCCGATGAAAGCATTCTACGTTTACGGGCGTGCTCCTGCCTGTCGATCACGTCTGCCATGTGAAAATGCGGGCCAGACAGCGTCTCGTAGAAGACATCTTTTTCGCATTTCGTGCCGTGGCCGTAAATGTCCTAAGCAGAGTCATCCACATCGCCAATTTATTATGACATCCCATCTATCATACCTTGATGGCATCCACATGACCGTAGGACAATGAATTTGGCCCTATTCGAATGATTGGGTGCGTCTTGTGAAGCTCATGTAGTTTCTTCGACCGGAAACCCTTCCTGGCTTCCCACATAAAGCCAAGGTTGCTAATACCGGCGATGGCATTGATGCTTGGGTACTTGCGAAGGCCTTTGGTGTTGCGCAAGTATTCTGCAATCGGTACTATAAGCAGACGGATGAAGGCGAGGAGACTGCTAGCCAGCAGAAAATAGATTAACATTTTGGTCTTTCCCAAGTCCACGGTTAGATGATGGCGAAAGGGTGAATGAGAAATAGAAAAATACTACAGTACAAATCTTAATATTGTAGATTGTTTACGTTGATGATTGTGCTTCCACCCTCTGCCCATCTAATATATTTCATATCATTGTCCACACGTGCAGTGCTACGTGGACCATCTTGCAGAATTGCACCATGATCATACCCAAATCGCGGGTTTTTGCCCAACCCGTCAAGCACTGTATCAGCCGAAAGAGGAAATTTCCGGCGCACTTTACCTATCCCTGTTACCATCGGTATCATTTCCGCCAGCTATCGCATCACTACATAGCATGTGCTACTTCTATCATAGTGAAAAGGATGCAGCGATGCTGAATCGAACCGAATAAAATTCGCTAAGAAAGCTATCTATCTTGGAGCGTGAGGCATCTATATATGCTGAGCGCTGCTCCGGATAGAAGAACCTTGCTAATCCAAGTTGATTGGAATGAGGGTTCTAGAAAACACAACAAAAACGCGTTTTCGCGTGATTTAATTAGGTTTGCAACCCCAGGAGGTAAGGAACGGCGGCGTAATTCATGTATTTGGTCATTGGCAATGCTTCGGTTTTTAAACCCAAAATCTATGCCTCTCTGGGGTCCGGGAAAATATTATTCCGTGGCGATTGTTGAAGCTTTTTTTGTCCTACCTGTAACGCGAGTGACGAGAAAAAAAGGTCGCACACCCAAATTTGGGTGAGGCCCCACCAAATCGAAACAGCCGCAATAGAATATGAGAAATTCATTTTTAAAAATATGTTTGGTGGATCTTGAAAAAAGACTGACTTGAAGTCCAAATTTTGGTGTGCAACTTTTTCTGTCATCCGCGTGCCTGTCCCTTTCTCCTTGTATGATCCACCGCCCACAATATTTGTCACTGGAGGGCTCATATTCGTGTTTATTATCAATGGCGATTCCGCCGCGTCCAACTCTCCCTACGACCGCGCAGACTCGCGCGTGCACCAGCCCAATTCGCAATCATCAGAGCGGACAGTTAGTCGGCAATGGATCCTTCGGGATCATTTGGCGAATTGCGGAAGATCGCGTTATGAAAGAACCGAAAATCCGTCGCTCCAAAAATCCCGATACAGCTTATTCCAACATGGTCAATCGCGCTGAGATCCTGAACGAGAAGGCCGCCTACGAGCGACTGGGAAGTCATGATGGGATCATCCAATGTTTCAAAGCACTGGACGAGACGATTGAGCTCGCTTTTGCCAACCAAGGTGACCTATCAATCTATATGCAGAGAAACCCCTTACCATCTCGAGAGTTCAGAGCCAAGTGGATTCAGACGCTGGTAGATACATTCAGCTATGCGCATGCTCGCAGGGTTGTTCTCCAAGACGTTGCTCTCCGGAATGTCCTCGTGCACAATAATTCCTTGAAGCTGTCAGACTTTGGGGAAGCTTTCTTGTTACCATTAGACACCAATATGGAACGTTTTGTTGTCAACGATACCACCCCTCGAATTGAGATGCTACATCTCGGGTGCATCTTGTACTCTATTGCCGTCTGGCAGGAGTTCAAATATAATTACTTCGACGCCGAGCGCTGGCCAGAAGCGGAAGAGCTGCCTGCGACGGACGACATCATCTTTGCGAGCATCATCAAAAAATGCTGGATCGGAGAGTATGCCAGTATGGAAGCACTCCAGAAGGACATACATGGTATGGTGGATGAGTAGAGATGGGATAGATCTGAATAGCTAGCATCTTGTATTCAGCTGGACTGGTACAACTCAGCCGTTCAAGTCATCATTTCGTCTCGGTTATCAGTGGCGTATGCATCTCGCTTGGTTACCACACTCAGACCTCTGCCGTTTTTTCATTACTCTCACCTCGAATTTTTCCTAGTCACAATATGCTGGCTTTCTTGTTTACGATGTACGTTCTAGTTTTCGATCTATAGGTTCCCATCCAGATTTTTCGGGTTATCAATCTTTGAACTGACGGCCTTTACAGCGTTCCGCCTTCGTAAGACACAAAACGTTACGATGGGGACTCCGCGCGGAGCGTCTCGGGTGTCATGGATGATGAAAATAATTGGATAACTTGTCCCTTTCAATTGACTCACCGGCGAACAAAAGAGTTAATTGTCCAGGCAGCTATTCAAGCTCTTCCTCGATGATCAGTGAATTAGGTACTTGTGCGAGGCTACGAACCGATACGCAAGTACCCAGGTTGAGCTCCAGGTACCATTACAGCAACACGCGCGAGCACGTACGAGCATGCAACTGGAAGCCCGTCCAGAACGAAGAGATGGAGGCCTATCTCGGGGTACTGCTATGGATAGGGCCGCGCCCCACTCAGCCTATTGAAAGACTGTGGAATTGGGACCCTCAGTACTTGAATCATCTAGCTATTCAGGAGTCAATTGGATGTAACAGATAGGGGGAAATCAACCGGAACTTACAGCTGTCCAGCACCCCTGAAACGGGTTTCTACATACCGCTGACGCTGTTGAAGGCTTGTGTAAAACTATGGGTGCTAGGTAGGCACCTTCCGATCGATGGATCGATGACGCGGTTCCAGGGGTGTGCAAGGGAGATTGAAATATCTCATCTAAGCTTACACCAGAGGGCTATCAGATATGGGTACTAGCCGAGCACAGATACTGCTTTGGGTGGCTACCTCACGTAAAAGGCATCTAGAAGCACCAGGGCCCCCAGGGGCTCTCAATAACAGAGCAGGTGATGCCTACAGCTGGTGGAGAATTTTGCAGTACCCCCTGGTCAGCACGTGGTTTGGTTAGATAAACTTTTCACATCAGAACCGCTCCTAGTCAAGCTCCGCACCCAGGGCATAGGTACTGCAGGTACTATACGCACCCAGAGTGCAGAGAGGTAGTAGCAGGAGTAGCGGCCCAGCGTTCCGGGTGCTACAGGGACCCATAATAGCACGCAGGAGCTCCAATTTCATGGACCCGAGGACTGGTTTCAAGGCCCATCGCTAAAACCTGATAAATTTTGACGAGGTGGTGTGGGACTGCGCCGCGGCGAGTGAGCAGAATGAGCGGTACCTGAGCAGACTGGTAGTTCGCCGGGGGCAGTTTCACGTGGGCAAAAGGGTTGGTCGAACACGTTGGTCTTGCAGGCCCTCGTATGATCACAGCGCTGGAAGTCTCACGAAATCTTCCATGGAGACTTCGCCGCTGTGGGTTTTATCGCAAAAGTCGAGACCCCAGCAGGAACGTCCTTGGCCACCTCGAAGCCAAGTTGCCTGTACGGAAGCCTCGGCCTTTCAGTGCAGGAACACGACTTGCTTGACCAGGCCAATGGACTGCAGTGGATATGGAGACAGAGTGGGCTGACATGCACAACTTGCAGTTTTCGTGCCGAAGCCGATGGCGATCGTGCAACATTGATTGTCTTTAGAAGATTGGTGGTGTGACTTCGAGCTCGCAAATACTTGGCGTTCGCGATTGGATTCCAAATACTATTTACTCCAACTTCATTGCCATTAATCTTAACCACTGGGCCTCAGGCTCTCCCATTTGAGTGTGATGTCCGTCCCTTTCTGGAGATCCGACATAGAAAAGGGCATAAATACGATGATTTCAACTCATCATGACGACTGCTACATGTAAAAATCCATCCGGATAGGCAGCGATTTTTAAAAGCTCCTCCACATTCGCAGCCAGCGGCACAACAGCCCCATGGAGTACCGCTTGCGCGAGGATCGGGTTTCGCCGGCTGGGAAAGACCGTTGGCAACAGTGTATGAAGGGCGGTACCGAGTGTTTGAGGCTGCTCTGCAGGGATATTAGCTTCATCATGGGTCAATATCAAAATTTCCATACTGGAAGCCAGATAGGGAGTAATCAGAGACTGTACCACCCGAAGTGATCCAGCAGACGATGCAGGTGGCTCGCCCTCTACTGGAGGGCTTGATGCCGCGGTCGTAGGCAGGTATACTTTGGTAGGGATATGCCGGATGCTAGTCCCAGGTGGGTTGAGAAGCTTGTTGTTGATGCTGTTGAAGAGCGGCAAGTTGTCTGCCAAAATACATTCAGAACCATCTCAGGAGCTGCTCCGTCATTGGTCACGCTTACGCTGCTCAACTGATTCCCAGAGTGCGGTAGAGTCGTCCTTGCTCAGCCCCATCACTACCTTTGCGGAACCATTGCGAAGAAAATCTGCCTAGATTGCCTCTTAAAAAAAACCTTGCTTATATCATAATATTGGACTCTATACCTCTTTGACACCGTTTATGAAGGCATCTTGCAGCACCTTTCCCTCCGCATCCAGCTTAACCAACTGATCTTCCGGCCATTCTGTAAAGTGGACCACGAGGTCCCAGGGCAGTGCTTCTGTGTCATTTGCTTCTTTCGTCTTCTCTCCATGGCTGGCTTGCCTGGCTGCATGTCCACGCTCTCCGTTCGGCGGGAAGATGGGTTCAGCACCAGAAAACAAATCGTAGAGAAGACCGAGTGGATAGTGCCATTTCAGTGGAAGATTTTCGAACGTAAACCATCCATCATTGGCTTGGACTTCGGTATTGATCAGGGATGAAGTAAAGAAAGCGCGGAGCCTGGGTAGCAGAAATGGTAGATAAGAAAGCCTGGGGCATTGAATCTAGAGTCAATTAGCTAGGAACAAATGCAATCATTCTGATCATTGCCACTCACAAAGTAAGGGTCTGAATTATCATATGTTCGGCATTCTGCGGGAGACAATCTGATTACAAGCGGTACCGAGCCTTCCCAGACTTTCTTCTGAAGGCGCGCGGTGACCGACGGACTTGTCATATCCTCAGATCTGTGTAGAAGCGTTGCTCCAGGAAAGAGCTTAGAGGGTCTCTGCACATCTCAGTCATCGCAGTGCATGCAGGACGTCACGGAAGTAATAATGTGCTGGTACAAATTCAACACGTTAGGCAGACACTCGGGGCAGATCAAAGGTGATGGTCCGCCAAAATAAGGTCCGCATAACGATAACAGATCCCTGCCATCTCGAAACAGCCAGACATGAAACAATAAATTTACAGCCACAGTAAATGGATTTTGGAAGCGTTCTCAAGTGCCCCACCAAAGCCCCTCCATTTCCTTGATTGCCCCTCCTGGGAATGCCCATGAGATCATTCATAACATGCAACTGCCCAACAAACTGCCTCACTCTGGTCACCCGGCACTTGGTCGATTAAAGAAAGTCTATTTTTTAAAAGACCCTGCTCACTGTGCACTCCTTCACTCTAAATGGCCACCGGCGTTGGTCTGAGCGATTGCTGCCTCTCAGGCAAGGTTGCCGAAGGCACACCTAAAGGCCGTGAGGAAGAGATTGGAGGAATCTCAACTTATGTTGCTCAACCTGAATCTGGCAGCAATACTAAGTCTATAATCTTTCTCGCCGACGGTGAGCGAATTGATGCCCCCAAACTTCAATCACACTAAATATGACGACCTAGTCTTTGGTTGGAAGTTTAAGAATGTTCGCCTCCTCGCCGACAGTTATGCCAAAGCCGGCTTCTACTGCTATATTCCTGATACACACGAAGGCGATTCGCTCCCGATTGAGCTTCTGCAGGATATCGAGCCTCCTCTCCCGGTTCGAGAGAAACTATCCCTGGTCGAGAAGGGCACCAAAACTGCCAAAGTCGGCGCCACACTTGGTCCCTGGCTTGTGAAGCACCGTGAGGCTGTCGTAAAACCGATCATCGATGGCTTTATCAGGACCGTAAGAATGATCCCAGGAACGGACAAAGTCGGGACGATTGGTTTCTGCTGGGGAGGACGCTACGCCATCTTGACCGCGCACGGCGGGAATTACAAACCTGGACAGGGAGTTGATGCCGCTTACGCATGCCACCCTTCTCTTGTCGCTATTCCCGGCGACTTCGAGCCTGTGACAAAGCCGTTGAGCCTAGCGCTCGGAGACAAAGATAGCTTGCTGGGACAGAAAGAAATTGGACAGGTGCAATATGTGATGGGGAAGCTGACAACTGTGCCGCATGAGATCAGGGTGTACGAGGATCAGGTCCATGGGTTCACGTTGAGAGGTGATTTCACGAGCGACAAGGACAAGAAAGCGATGGACGAGGCGGAGAAACAAGGTATTGAGTGGTTTCAGAAGTATTTGACGTGACTGAGTTGATATCGAAACAATTCGGACATTTAATGCATCTACGAGAGAGGCGACCAGAGACAAGGACGTCCGTAGAAACACGATGCGCCGCGCTATGCAGGAAAATTAGAGACACCTGAAATTGAATTCAGTATTCCTTTTCTAAGATCTTTTGGATAGGTTGTGCGGCCTGCCATCACATTAGTGTAAATGCCCTATTTAGTATGCGAGTACTCACATCAATAAACTTCTCCAAGTCCTGATCTAGGTTTGCTAGATCGACTTTCCGCTTATTGTTCTCCGCAATCAGCGCCTGCTTCTTCTTCAACAGACCCTGTCTCTGTTCCTCAAGCTTCTGTCGCTCCGCATGCTCATGATCGATCCTCGCCATCATTAAGGTGCTTTCGTCATCGTCGGTATGCTCTGGAAACTGCTCCAAGAATTCTTCAACCGGTATCAAAGGCAGCTGTTGGTACTTGTGGCTTGATACATAAGTTAGCCCAAGCCTAGCGCTAAGCTCCCGACATTTCCTTACTCGTAGGACTGACAAGTGTCAATCTCGCCGATTAGATGGCGCTGCTCGTAGTACAAATTTTGTAATTGTAAATGAAGCGCATCAATCTCGTGACGTGCTTCTGTAGTTACGGCCTTTGTCTTGCGCACGCCGTACAAGGCATCGCGGTTCAGAGATCGTACTTGCCCAAGATGCGAAAACAGCTGTTTCTGGTGCTTTGAGAACTCAAGCCTTATGTCTCGAGAAGCTGCTGCAGGCGAGGTCTTGTGCTGCTCCAGTAGGTACGTAATTTCGAGACATTGTTGTCGCGCACGTTCCGCGGAGTCGAGAACCGAGCACAGTAAAGGGTCCGTGACAAAGTTATCACGATCCATCTTGGAGAGGATATAGGGCGGTTGTGAGGTCGATACTGCCAGGATCTTTTTTCAGAGAGGACGAAGCTGAGGTGGAATGGACGGCGGCCCTTGCAAGGAAAGTTGTGCCGAGCACGGCTAAAGTCACCTTCGTGCCTAGATGGGAGGGTCTCGATTTTTTGCCGCATCAAACTCCACAATTCGTCAGCCCGGCTCGCGGCACCGTCTTTGTCATTGCGGGAGGGACATGGGAACTCACATTCCTCCCGCTATTATGGCAATTGTACATCGCTTTCGAGAGAGAATTGAATACCTTCTCGACCCTCAATTTCTTCCTCGACTTCTGCATACTTAAAGTGACTGCCTGAGCCTTTCCGCTTATTCCCGACCTCCGAATACTTCATTTACGGCCCGCCTCAATATTTAATCCTGACGTTTCGACACCGCATTGAGGAGAGAGGAAGGTGGCAAGTTCAATGGCGTCTCGGTCCACGACCGTGACCATGGAAGAGAGTTACGAGGAGCCACCCCTTGGTTCGGCATCTGGCATCTTTGGGGATGAGCGAGAAAATACACGGCAACGACGGCGGCATTCGTCGTACAACCCAAGGCAATGGACAGCAGAGACAGACAATATACAAGTGCTTGTAAGGATGAAATTTTCCGGTAATAACGCCATTCAATATTTACGAGCTATCACAGGTGGATCGCTTCCTCGCCGAGCTGAGTCGAAGACTAGACTTCATGGAATCTTACGGTCACCTCAAATTCGATGCCGGTGTTGAGCGAGCATATTCCACGTTGTGCGCTGTGAGGGACTCCTGCTCTCATATCTCAGATGGCGTCATCGATGCAGGAAGACGAAGAGCAAGGGTACTAGTCGAAGTGCTAGAAGATCACTACAAGGGGGCTCTCGCAAGGCGAGATACAATGGAGCAAAAGGTACACGAGGGAGTCCAGTTTATGGAAGGCATACTCGCCGACTTCGAAGCACGAGCATACGCGATCAAAGAAGGTAGTTTGGGGGTTGCCGCGAGCGAATTCTTCGATGAAAGCAAGCGACGCATGGACGAGGGCATTGGGAGGGCAAAAGAAGTCGTTGACGAAGGAATTGAGAGGGCGCGCCGCGCGAAACAGAACCTGGGGCTCGCCGTAGATGGCGCAATCAAAATCGCACGAGAACGAGGTTTGCTTCACTATCACGAAATTCCGGACCCCTGGAGAGTCAATCCACACATCCTTCGCGGGTATCGTTTCAACGAGTACAAAATCGACTGTATTCGTTCTATGCTCAGTATCTCTAACGAGCTCGTCAATATCTGGTCCCACCTTATTGGTCTAATTATCGTTCTTGCTATCGCCTTTTATTTCTATCCCACCAGCGCCAACTTCTCTTCCTCTACCAATTCCGATATCTTCATTGCGGCAGTCTTCTTCTTTGCTGCATGCAAATGCCTTGTCTGTAGCACAGTCTGGCACACCATGAGCTCTATTGCAGAGCAGAGTCTAATGGAGCGCTTCGCTTGTGTCGATTATACGGGAATTTCCTTTCTCGTTGCCGCATCCATCATGACTACCGAATATACTGCTTTTTACTGCGAACCATTTTGGCGCTGGTCATGGATGAGTACGACCGCACTCTTCGGCATTACCGGTTCCATTCTCCCCTGGCATCCGCTTTTCAACCGGGCAGACATGTCCTGGGCGCGTGTCGCATTCTATGTCACACTATCCGCTACGGGCTTCCTTCCCGTTGCGCAGCTTGCTTTCACTCGCGGAAGCGATTGGGCAGTCTATTTTTATCTTCCGATCATGAAGAGCGTGCTCGTGTATCTCGGCGGAGCGGTCTTGTATGCCGGGAAAGTTCCAGAGCGGTGGTTTCCGGGGGCTTTTGATTATGTCGGTGGAAGTCATAATATCTGGCATTTTGCAGTTCTGGGCGGTATTCTTTTCCATTATCATGCCATGCATCATTTCTTTGCTCTTGCATTCCAGCGAGCGGGCACAGAATCGTGTTCTGTTTACTGAAAGCAACTCACGATGCAGCAAAGGTCCCACCATTTTGGTGACGATTGTCTAATGTTTAGCGAAATTAGCCACGGGGCATATGAGAAGAAATGTCGTGGTGCGCGCCGCATTCAAATGCCTAATTGGCAAGATCAGCCATGGATCAATTCAGGGTCTCCCTATTGGTTTTACGATAGACTGACCTGGCCTTCAAAATGATAATCTCAAGTAACTTCACTGGCGATCTATGGCGCACCTCTGATATCAACCACGGGCGCGCCTCAATTCGATTTAACGGACGAACGACGACATTTCTTCTGACACGCTGGTGTTAGCCGCAGCAATCCCGGGATAGATTGAATTTGAGCGTACCTTAGCGAGCATTTGAACAGCACATTGTGCAGCGAATAGAAGAATTCAACATCTTTCGATGCAGGGCAATTTTCTCCCTATCACTCACAAACATGCGAAACCGAAACGTCTTATTCGTCGATGGCCATCTCCCCACTCGCGTCGTCTACTTCTGCTCCCACTACCGCTTGCTCCTCTTGTATGCCCATTGCCCTCCTCTGCTCCCACTCCATTCTGTCCAAACTGCAGTCCCACTCCGCACTCAGCTCCCTGATACCATCGGCGAGCGCACGCATGAGCTCCTCGGCTTGGTGCGCATTGCCGATCCCGTCCGTCCCAGTAACCCATTTTCCCGCGCCCCAACCGAATGGTACGACCAATCGTCGTCGGCCGCACCAATCGAGCAGGACAATGGCATCGAGAGGTTGAGTGCCGCTCGGATGGAAGAGACCTAGGCGGATGAAGGCTTGTTGTGGCGTTGGCAGTATAGGAAGGGGCGAGTGGGTGAGTAGATGGAGGACGGCGGGGCTGGGAGTGCTGGCAACGGAGGAATAGTAGTTGCGCGAGCTCGCAGAGGGCGAAGGAATAAGTAGAAGAGGATGAAGAGGAAGAGAGGTAGGGGAAGGAATGGAGGTACTTTGGTATGGTTGGTTAGTTGGCGAATGCAGAGAAAGGGAAGTATGAAGGGCAAAGTGATGGGTAACCAAGCTTCAATTTAAGGCATGAGTACGAAAATTGACTTTCACTTTCGCTTTCGCTTCTTTTCGCAGTATGACACAGTGTCGAGAGAAAGGCTACTCACCAGAGTAGATCATGGTGGATTGTAAGACTTCCCACCACACAAAGGACATACATGGCCGGGTAAGCGTGTTGATTAGGGGGAAGGATGGTTTTAAGACTGACATCCCAAGCCTGGTTAATCGAAACCAAACTTATATTGTCAATTGCACTCCGCTGGCGGTGCTTTTTGGTTTCTGAAGGCGGAGATTCAAGTGGGCGGTCATCGTCCTCTTCCTCAAACGTTGCCCGTCTTTTTAGATTATTCGATTGTTCAGGAGCCGGGTATTGCCAACTCGCTTCGACGACAATGTTACACATATTGTACAAGGCGAAAATCACAAGATCCTGGCCGTAGGAGATATTTCTTCGTGAAAGTATAGAAGACTTATGGTCTACCTTTTGTATATCGGGAGGCACAATGGAAGAAGTGTACATCACCCCGCTCAATTAGCGGTGTGACCATGACAGAGCTTATGCATCTCGGGACAAAATCCGCTTTCAGGGAGATCCATGGCTCAGTCGCAATTATCGCCATCAGAATTCCAATCGAGTGGTGTTGCACAATAAGGCGCGGAAGCAGCAATCTGACTTGTCGTCCAGGGGCTCGCGAAAGCTGCGCGATGTTTCGCGTTCTGGCCTTGAACGCATTCGGCAGCGTACGTCATGTATGTAAGATTCCAGCAAATCCGATCATACGATCCAAATCTGGTCGTCGAGCTGACTTCACACACACAGCAAGGTCTAGTCTTAGGAGAAAGCATGCCAATCCGTTGAGAGAGTATGACTCAACTGAAACTCATCCTCATAGATGTACAACCCGAGCTGCGATGAAGGACCTATGAGAGACAACCCTTGCGCCGCGGGCAAACAAATTTTTGTTTTTGCTTTGATCTTGGTTGAAGAAGCTCATCGCAATCATAGTGTAAGGTCTCGCAGTTCTCAGATCCAGATGCCCTCCGTAGAGATGCAATGCAATTCTGAGTGCTGTGGAGGATGACCCCAGAGATGACTGCATTTTAGCTGCGTACCTGGGTAATGCATGAATTCTTGATCGGATTGAGCCGGTTTTCGCCTCGAAGAAAATAGCAGTAGAGAGACCAGTACGGCCCATGGAACTGTACGCTCGTTCTCAAGTTTTGCTATTACCTGATCGGGCAACTGGTTGTTTCATGTGACGAACGCCCGCGCTCGCTAACGTAGAATTTCCTGCCAACAAAAGTTGCCATCGTTACGAGTACCGGGAAGTGCGCCATTTATGCCACTTGTGTCGTCAGCTAGACTACCGGCTATCATGGGATTGCGGGGAGAGGTGACTCCCACGGGGTCGGGCGTAAACACGGCGTTCGCCTAGCATGTTTTGAGCCCAAGGAAAGCGACCGGCTTGTCGAGTGAGGCTTTCGCCCATACCTGGGTATGTATGCTCGCAGATCCATTTGTCTGGGTTCCCCCACACCTGCTGCAAGGCAACCGGTGTTTTGAGGGCGGGCTACCGTTTACACGGGAGTCAGGGCTGGGGTATTCTAAGCTACGGGCCGTCGATCCGCTGCATCTTTCAGCTTCTATCCTATGACCTTTACGAACAAGAGCAGCCGTGGATGAACATCTTTCAGGAAGCGCTTGGTTACGCAGCAAAGAGCCGCGCATATGCCATCAGCACGACTTGACCGACTACGATGTCATCCTGAAAGGTAGGTAGCATGTTTCTATACCCGAGGTCTCCAACATGAAAGGTCCTAGGCAGCACCGACGCCAGGCAATGGGCTCCCGATAGCAACGTAGCTTAGTGAACACCCACGTACTCTGGTGACCACATTAGGCAAGGTCTGTCAGCCTTGTCATATCGGGCGATACATGCGGTGTAGAGCGCTGGGAAGGTATTAATCTCGATACCAATCCCTCCCAAGTCATCGGGTGTACGACTTTTCCAGAACTTCAAAACGTTGGAACGCCGCTAAGAAAAGATATTGGGCTCGGGGGTCCATCCGCGGACCTTCGAAAGTATCGTTACCAGCTTCGCAAGCTACCCTGTTCTGCACCTTTGGACAAAGGCCTATGGCAGAGACCTACAACACTACTGATCCGTATTTTCAAGACTGGCAGCTATTTGATCCGTCTGAAGCGGATTTCGAGTTCGAACAATCGTTGGGATGTCCCGCATCCACCACCGAGGATTACTCTTCTTACCTCAGTTCATTTCCTCCGGAGACTTTCGATGTTGGGGAACCCATCGAAGACTTCAGCACGAGCATGTCGCAGCCTAGGTACGATAATACTGAGACGTTCTTTGCTCTGGGGATAAGCCTGTCCGCCCATTCTCAAAGCATGATGGGGAGTTCTATGGAGCGTACTTTATCACTTCCTCTTTCACCAAACAACCATCCTCAAGTATTCTTTCCGTCAAGTGCGCCCGCGCTTGGGACTTCTTTCGGAGGTGAGGAGCCAGATTTGAGTTTCAGTCAACTGGCAGATGTCAAATTCCCTCCCGTCTTTCCGGAACCTCTCGTTGGACCATGGTCACCTTGTGCTGCATCCCAGCCAGAATCCTCAAAAGCGAGCCACAAGTCCTCCCCAGGTCCCGGCTTTTTCGAATTTATTCAATACACCGTCGATTCAAAGACCAACACGATGAAGAAGGTCGACTCTCATGCCGAGAATCGGAAAGGTCGGAAAGGAAAGCTCACCCCAGGCCAGAGACGTGATGCAGAAAGAATGAGAAAAGTCGGAGCTTGTCCGAGCTGTCGCAAACGTAGAGAGAAGGTAGGCACATGGCTAGATACTCGAGCAGACGTATATCTGACATGTGAACGAACAGTGCGATGAGGGGCTCTATTGCCGGGCTTGTGTCCATTACTTTAAGGATGATCTTATTTATCATCCGTGCAGGGGCAAATGGTTGGACTCTCTTGCTGATGTCTTGCTTGATGGTAGGGAGTTCGCTGTCGCTGCAATTTCTGTCGTTCTATGAGTGACTAGATATAGGAAATTTACCATGGCATCCTTCCATGAGAACACTGGACGACTTTCTTGGACCGGGGCGATATCGCCGCTCCCTGGAAGAACTCCCAGTCCCTATCATATTCAGCTTCGGGCCTCCGCTGAACATGCGGGGTCGCGTCGTCAGACCAGCCGATGCGTCCCTTTTACTTCACAAGCACGTCACACATGGCTTTCCACCCACCAAAGGCGGCGGCTTGGTTGGCGCCGATGAGGTTCACGTCGTTCTCCCTGTCGTCCTTGCCGACCCCAGCCCCGACGCGCTGAAGCCGATTTTGGACCAACATCTTGGTCATCTTGTTGACGAATGCTTCCAAGACTTCCCTTTGTATGACTCGAAATTGACTGTCCTGAGATGGATCTGGACAATTTATCAGCAACTTGAAGAGGTAAGCCGATGCCACTGGCCAGTTTTCTTGAAATTTAAGCTAATGTTAGTACAAGCGTGTTCATCGAGATCTGATGCAGAAGACGCTTAAGCTCCTGGTGTTGGTTCACATTGGAGATGTCATCAGCGTCGAGCCAAGTTTCTTCCTCGTGGAACGCTGCCTTCGTTCATTTGCTGCCGGCCATCGAGGGCCTGGTAAACCGCCAACCACTACAACACCATGCTTCATTCGCTCTCAGCTAGGTGGCGTCTTCGAGATACTTGCGAAGTCCATGTTGAAGGAGATCTTGACGACATTGGAACCGCTGTCCCTCTCCGCTCGCTGCTCAGACTGGTTCGTTGTCTTATCGGTCAACTCCATCCTCTTCATGGCGATGGAAACCATTCAATACCACGGCCATCGCCCAGGCTTTCACGCCCTTCAGGAGTGCCCTCCAAAACCGATGTCAACGCAAGTCTTCGGGCCCCACTCTGCACTAGCCTCGAATTCGAGCAGGGAGACGTGCATGACAGTCGAGAACCAGGGTGTCGACCAACTCCTCAAATTCTACACAGCCTGTTTTGGTAGCTGCCACTCTCGACTCGGCACCGCCTCCCAAGCGCCGACCTCGACAAGCATGTCCCGCTCCACCTCTATCGGCAGCGTGGCATCGTCCGTAACTTCCGGCCCACGACCCATAGGACGCAACGGCAAGCAACGTACTCCAAATATCACTAATCAACAACAGGATATTGCGGACAAGTTCATTAAAGGTCTTCGGGACGCCATCGCAGACAAGCGGCCCTATCTCGAGACGTGCAGGCAGCGGGACTTCCAGACGAATAGCGGGCGTGGGAACGACCCAATGTGGCTCTTCGATCGACTGCTTGCGCGGCTGCTCTTGATCGAGTCCTAATGGATTTTATGATGTGTAAACTGGTCTCTGGAGTGGTGTTGGAAAGTTTGACGAAGTATTTCTTTATTGGTCTTAACCCCCATGATATCGACAGGAATCAACGAGCTGTACGCAGGACGATCCACGGCCGTCTTGTACGCGCATGTTTTTTTGATGACCCTATCTTCCCCTTTTGTATTATGCTGTTCACGGCCTTCTTTTCTTTTCTTCGGCGACGGCTTCTTTCACCGGCCATTGATCATCTTTTTTTTTTGGGTCTTCTGTTCTTTTCTTTCGGCGTCTCGGGTCATACGTTAGCGGGTGGTTCCCTGGTACGTCGCGGCGGGCGTCTTCCAATCCAGCGTCCATTTGCGATTCGATGCGGATATAGAGACGGATTTTGTGATACCCCTGCGTTGTATCTGAGCGCTTCTTGCTTCTTGGTTGTCTTTCGGGAGGGTCACGGTAGGCGAGCAGGTTGTTCTCGTACATAGACATTATTGAATTCGTAAATCTAGCCCTTCTTTGCTAATACAATAGCTAGAGAGACAGTGAGATATTTACAGCCATTGTATACTTGTTAATGTGCCCTCCCACCATGGATATTCGAAGTAGTATTACGACGCTTTCCCACTCGCGTAGTCTATGAAGCTCTAAAAATGTCCTTGGCGAATGAGTAGCCCTAACGTGCATTTAGGTAGAGACCAGCCACCAGGAAGCCAGCTGCTCAGCAGAGCAGGTGTTGTTGGGTTGTGGCTGAGATGGAGAGGAAAATATGTGAACAAGGTAGACCTCAACAGCACGACCGCGTACCCAATCTCCCAACGCCCGTACCATTACCGATGATACTCAGATGGAAGCGGTAAGGAGATAATTATCAACACGAAAGAATCCGTAGGAAACCAGCACCTCGTGACCTTGCTCAAGGGTACAAATCCATCACAGCACCAAGCAACAACCTCAAGTTCCATGAGTCCGTCAATGGTGCTTCACGAGTAGACCCATCAAGGCGAACCAATCTGGCTACTGCCATGTTTCGCCCAGACTCCACCTCCCACTGCCCTGCTCACACCAATACCGATACCTACAGCAGCGGCGACGATGAGCAACCCGATGAGAATCTTGACCCACAGCTTCATTCGACCCTTCAACCGCCATTGCTCACGTAACGTCACGCAGCATCCACGGCACCCGCGCCCGCTCCGCTGCATCCGCCGCTCCAGCTTCATCGCCCGTGCCTTCGCCTTGAGCGTCTCCTTCGTCGGCCACGCGCTGGAATCATGGTCCTGATGCCGGAGCAGATCCTGACTCGGGCGCGACGAAACCCCAGCGAGATTCGGAACCGAGCTGCGTTGGTGCCGGAGTCCCTTCTCGAGATCCGTGGTTGAGTCGGTGGTGCCGGCGGGTATGAGATTGAGGTTTTGGCGGCTTGCGTTGCGGGAAGAGCTCAGTTGTTCGAGGGAGGTGCGGGATTGTGGGTGGGCGTAGAAGGCGGAGAACGGGTTCTTGGACTCGCTGGTCGTGGTGTCGAGGTCATTGCGGGAGGCTACGGGGGTGAGGGCCGGCGTGGAGACTTCGGAGGCGGAATTGATGGTGGGAAGCGGGGCTTTCTCATCGTCGAAGGGACTGGAATTGATTTGTAGGCGAGGATGCGTGGCTTCTGGAGTACGAGGCTCAATAGAGGCGCCGAAAGTGGTCTTTTCCTCGGCCATGGTAAGCCCGAGGAGAGGTCTCCCGCTGAATTAGGAGGAAGAAAAGCCGAAGTTTCAGAGTTTTGAGGTTGCAAAAACGAAAGGCCTCAAAATCAAACGTCGGAAAACGTTGGTCGAAAATCTGGAAGCTCAACGAAATGGTCGATCGAGCACTCGCGTTTGTGACGACTCCAGCGTTCAAGCAAATCAATTGTCGACGAGGATGTTATCGAAGCCGAAAGGGGATTGCAAAGAGCATAAGAGTGACGAAGCAGTAAGATAATAGTGGCAATATTGCCTCTGGAGTTGTCAAGACTGGAGGCGCAGTAGGAGTTTGCTACCACGCGTCCCGGCAGCCAAGAAAGGATGGCGCAACTCGATGATCGAGAGGAGCTTTGGCGAAATGAAGGGATCCTTGCAAATCTAGTTGACGGCGCTCCTCTTCCCTTCCAGCATCAATCGACGGCGGCCAGCTGCGGTACTATGAGAAACTGCTCATGAAGCAAGAGAGAGAAGATGTGATCTGGCTAGCGAAGGTGTCCGTCAAAATATCTAATGAATTTGAAGCCGCAACTGCCACATGATGCACGCCAAGCACTTTGACTTGGCCAGGAACGCCCGCGCCTTCTACCGAAGTTTCGACGCCATCTCCCTTTCCGGCAAGCGCGCTAACTGCTCCCAGGCTTGTATCCAATAGATTAGAAAAGTGGGTGCTGCAATAAACACTAGCGCCCGAACGTCCGGGATCACGCTGATCGCTATCAGGAAGAGATGAGAGGTCTGGCCTCATCGGTGATCTGGAACACCAAGCCATGCAACAGATCCGTCTTGATTTGTGCATTATCATGAGACGCCTTGCAGAGCCATGTATGAGTTCGGCTCGACTGCGACATCTATTCTTAGGATGCCAGCAAGCGAGAACCGTTTTCCCGAATCTTTTGTTCTTGCTACATGACCAAGAAAAACATTCTGTCAAGAAGAAAACGGGTGTTATGCAAATCCTCCGAACTCATGCGCTCTTATGTGCGTAATTGAAACGATCAGTGATCGCCTGGGTTTGACGGGCACCGAAAATGCCTAAGACCCAATGAATTACCATGTTGCCGGGTTCCTTGACAACGTGCAGACAACAGGACATGAACTGTTGATAGAATTGAGGCAGCCTTGTCACGGCATTTTGACTTGGTTGTTCTCGATACATTGTCCTTCTCCCTTTCGAATTCCCTCCGAACATTCATAAAATCTACTAGACCAGATCTGATTGGAAAACATCTACAGCAGTAGTATTTCGCCAAGCTTCGGCCATAAAAAACACGATCAGTCTGGAAATATGGATCCATTTTCGTATATTAGCGACACATTAGTACCCAATAGTATCAAAGGTGGATTAGGTTTCATTATCAAGGACGATCATTTCCTTCAGTTCAACTTGCGTACCATATCACTATTTTCCAGCTACTGTCAACGACGAATATGTCTTCTTTCTACCGTTTCTTTCTGTATTACCTATCAAAGAAGCAGACTATATCTCAGTCTGGGCCTGGCCTCATACATGCAACTCAATCGAGCATATGCAATGCACTTACTAAGCTGTTACCCTTGCCACTGTCCGACGTCGTCTGCCAGGGCTTGGTAGTCTCTATGCGAGCATTGCTCGCAGCTGCGGATCATTATGATCTTTCTCGGGATGGAGAAGTCTGATGTGGCGCTTTAGACTATCTCGTCGCAGATACCTGCGTTGTCGACCCTGACAGAAAGGACACGTGTAGTGATGTTCCGAATTGCGATAGTGCCGCCTCACCTCGGATCTCTGCTTAAAACCTTTGCCGCCTTTTGCACGGGGGCAGCCTTCGACTAGACAAAAATACGGGAAGTCCGCGATATGGGAATTCCTATGCGAGATCAAAAGATCCGGTTTCTGGAAGGCTGGTGCCGTACATCCAGGGTACTCGCACTGATATTCCGGACTGTTGGATGAAGGCAAATTGTATCCTGGAGATATGGCTCCCTCGGAAATTGCGGAAGAGCTATCCTCATAGTATTTCCACTCATTATATGACCTTGGGATAGCAGTAAGTGCAATGTCTTCCAAATGGCGTCCAATATGTCGGGCCCGCGGTATAGCTCCTGGGGCGATTTTCTCAAAACAGAAGGGACACGATGTATACAAGATTTCCACGTCACTGCTTTGAGGTGAGCATCTGGGTAACACCATCTTTGGCGGCGGAGGCTTACGCAAGACTAAAACGAGCTCGTCGATTCGCTTGCTCCGAATCTTTACCACATGTTAAGCCCATTCTGAAGCAACCACAATCGTGTCTCGTTCTGCTTTGGAAATAATACTACATCTAGATTAGCCACCTTTGTAGAAAAATGGAGCAGGGGCCACCTCACCCGTCGTGGTCCAGCATTACTACCTTTGCAAGAACTGTTGCCTGCCAAATTCTTAATCAATTGGACTGTATTTGGAACAATGTTATCGATTGTTGAAACCGTCATGGTATCGGAGAGTCCTGCATTGAAGGTTGAAAAGTCGATGGTATGGTCAAAGAATTGATGGAGCATTACGCTGACAGGATCCCTCAACTTCGCGCGACATGTATTTATCGCGCATTTATAGAACCCAAAGTCTATTTTATGGGCCGTGGCTTCATGCTTGACAAGCTCACGGCGACGAGAAAATGTTCTGGTTGATGCGTAGCACCCAGGTTTCACGCAGCAATATGGCCGAAGGTCATCCAAGACGTGCTTTCTATTTCTGTATTAGCCGATGTGATCTGAGCGGAGGAGATAATACAGACTTCCACTCCTTCATTTTTTGAGCACTACATCCTCTGCCACAGATGTCGCAAGTAAACCTTGGGCGAGAGCCCAACTTAACCGGGGGCGGAGGCAAGTTCGTGCTGGACTTTGCCCTGAGATGTGGTTGGTCAAACGAGGTCGGCAGTGCCATTTGCAATGGGAGTTCGTGTCCCTGGTCTCCACTGGTGGATATTTCCACGTCTCGAAGTGAACTGTTCCTACTGGAAGCCGATGAGCTAGGATGAGATCGCCGAGTCCAATAATTCTCAGAGTCATGAAGTTTCGAGCCTGTTGAGTCTCGACGTGCTGGATTTTGGCGTCTTCGTCTACGGTGTTCAGCATCGCCTACGAGCGAAGGCTTACGCTTCAAGGAACCGTACTCGTGTGGCTCCACTAATCCAGAGTCGTTTGCCCCTACATTCACAGATACAGGAGCAACGATTCGCCTAGCACGAGCCCAATTGAGTGAAGCAAGTCGAAGCAGGAGCTCATGATCTGCCTGTGGATAGCGATCTCGGATATTTCTGTAAAAGAATTGTGTGCCATTTTCTCCTTCTTGGAACTCTTTAGTCTTTGGAGAGGTCTCCACAGGAGCCACGGTGTCGATATCTTCGATGACTTGAACGTTCAGGAAATATTCTAAGTCTTTGGCTTCTTGTATCTTCCTCTCTTCAAGCTCTCGATTTGCCTCTTCTCGTTTCTCGTGGACTATTACTGGGTCACATGGTGGCACGGTCTCGTCCAGCCAACGCATGATCGGGGAGCTCTCGGGTAAAACTCGACCCTCGGAGAGATTCGCTTGAAAATCAGGAAGTACGGAAATCAAGCCGTTATGGCTTTTCCCTGGCCATTCAGTACTCAACTGCGTTTGAGGCTCTTGCCGCGGTTTTACCCTTTCTCCGAATAGCTGTCTATCGTCTTCAAGCTGGGGCAGCGTAACATTTTCGGAAAAATCGAGTTGCTGTATTTGCTCAGACTTTCCCAGAAGCACAGAATTTTGCATATGCTCCACGCCACACCCGGGGCTATAAAGTCAGATGAGAATTTCATATCCATATTAGGGAACTTACCAGATAGCGACAGCGTGTGGACCAGCCGAAGCCCGAAGTTCCCTTGAGCAAGAGGGACGCGGGCAACGAGAAGGCAAGCATTCCATGTCCGTAATCTTCATGAACATTATAATCTCAGAAGCTGGCTGTATTGATCTCGACCATTCATGTTTCTGTATTGACACCGTCGGTCTTTTTGCATACACTAGGTGATATTGCCCACTAGCGATCTTATTGCTACCTGGTTTGTCCTTGAATTGAGCTCGCAATAAGCCCTCAAGCGGCTCCCAGTGTCGAAACCATTCATATGGCAATTCTCGGACAACGCCAAGAGAGTCTTCCAACTTGATGTTTGATTGCAATAAGAGCGTCGGCGAAGCGGCAACTCTATTATCGATCGTCAAGAGCAAGTGGTACATCTGCATATTGCTTCGTAGAATATCTTGCAGTAAATTCCGGAGCTCCTTGGGAAACGTCCGAAGAAAAGCAACAATCTGGGCCCCTAAGCTTCTAAGGCTGATAAGCGACGCCTCAACAGATGCCAGACCGATGGATAGTCTCCTCATCTGATGGGTCATGTGGCACGTGTTAGAAGAAACGCCATCCAGTTTGCGCTCTATCCGGGCTGAAGCGAAAGCGTATCCATTCGCAATATTCCTAGTGTTTGTCTGCACAGTACTGTTCAAGTCTTCAATCCGGGTTGAAAGATTATTTAGGGATAAGCATTGATCATTGATCTTTCTAAGAGACTCTCGATGTTGATCTTTTGCGTTTTTCTCCATGCGCGACAGCGTCTCCGAAGCATGAGTAGCCAGAAGTAGATTGATACTGATGACTTTTGCGGAAACCGTAGCTCTTAGCTTCTTAACATCTTCGGAGATGAAGACAGCCCATTTTGCCTTCTTTCCGGCTCCCTTTGTTGTACTAGAGGAAAATGGGTTCAAGGCACTGTCGTATTTCTCGAGCTTTACGAGGAAGTCACGAAGAGGGAATTGGCAAGCCAATGCCATTCCGCGGATCGCGTTGACATGATCGACATTACTTTCAGTTGGCTCGAGTGCGGCAAGTCGTACAAGGACATTCTGAAGGCCTTGAAGCTCGACGATGGCTTGTTGATACTCCGAAGCGGCTCCACCCGTCTTCTTCAGTGCCTTCCCGATTTTCGTACAAAGTTCTAAACAGGCGTGTCAGTCCTGAACTGTCTTAGATATACGCGTAGGGGACAAGACGCGTCGCTGGTGAACAGACCGATAGCGGCCACGAAATCTCCGACGCTGAACCCAAACGCCGGCGTCATTTGAGGTCAAGTAACGAATAGATACGCATTTATGCCTCTAGAGAACAGATGTCATACAAGATTGGGAGCTCCCATGCTACTACTTACAATATCTAAGAATATTTGCCACTTCCTGAACAAGGCTGAGAGTGGGGCAAACGACAAATGGATACACGCAAGACGGGCACAGCCCCGCGTTAGGCTGACTGGAGGTGCATTGCTGACGTTTGCATCCGATTAATGTAGATCGTGGGAACATTGCATACATGCATTGGTGTTAATCCGTGTAACAATCTTTCAATCTCATAGTCATGTCCTTGCAATCAGAGCTATTTCAAAGCTTCAACTGGAATCGTGGACTTTTCCTGATCCTCTCCCCATACTTCAGTAAAAGCCATGGAACAGGACACAATGCCACGGCAATGAATCCTAGCAGAGAGTTGCCCCATCCGAGTCCAAGTGCACTGTACATCTGAAGTCCGAAAAGCGGAAAACAAGCACCCAATATGGATCGTAGCACCGTGTTCGCTGCTATTGCAGAGGCAGCGTGGATAGTAAAAGCATCGACAAGGTATGTCTGGATTGCCATCTGCAACAAGAGTTAGCGTCTCTTGTGGACATAGCTAAGCACGCTTGGCGAACATACGAAGACCGCGAGTAGTCCCAAGCCAACGATCAGAGTACCAAATAACGGAATCGCCCATTGCTCATGATTCTGGACAGTCCATCCATAGATAAAAAGTCCGATAGGCACGCAAAAGCTACCCGGCACCAAAGGCGGTAATCGATACTCGGGTTTCATTTCGCCATTCTTGGTCTTAGCTTTCAGAATTTTATCACTTGCACCTCCAAAGATGACCATGCCCAAGATCATGCCAATGCCAATGCCAATGTAGGTAAGGCCAACCGTACCAGATGAAAAGCCATACTCCCCTTCGAATACGTAGGTAAAGGTCGTAAAGAGGAGATAAAGTATTCCATACACGATAGCAGTATAGATGCAGAGAACAGTGCAGATCGGGGAGAATATAAGGAGTTTCGTTGGCCGGATGATCGAGCGTTTAAATAAATCTGTTGGGGAAAGCCCGGTATCCAGCTTAGAACGTAAATTGGGATTTCCAGTCTCTTTGCGAAGTCGACGAGCCTTGCGTTGGAGAAGCACAGGCGCGTAAGTCTCCCGGCAAAAAATAAGACAAATTATGTCAAAGAAACCGGCCTTGCGCTGGAATCAGTACTGAGTTGAGATGCATTTACTCTCCTATGACTTACCACTATCACAAGAAGCCAAAATACCCATCTCCAACCCTTAGCTTGACCAAGATAACCCCCGGCAACAGGACCAATGATAGGCTTTGAGAGATTAGCGACCGCTGCACTAATGGCACATGATAATTGTCACTCACTCCCAGTAGCGGTCCCAGACTCCATATTGCCATTGCACCGCCTCGTTTTTCTTGAGGGGTAGTATCAGCAATCGTGCCACCCCCAATAGTCAAGACAGTACATCCAGCAAGTCCCGCCAAAACTCGAAAGCCGATCAGCATGTTCAAGCTGGTGCTCAGAGCGCATGCAGCTGTAAAAACCACGAAACAAACATTGCTTGTGTGATATAGCGGCAGCCGGCCATACATCTCGCTCAGCGGCGCAATGACAAGCGGTCCGAATGCAAATCCAAGCAGGTAGACGGAAACGACGAAAGTAGCAAGCAATTGGCTATCATTGTGGAACTCTGCCATCACGTCCGGAACGACAGGAGCAAAGATAGAAGACCCGAGCGGTCTATACGACAGTCAGAACGTCAGCAAACTGTCCCATGATATAGCGCTTCCGGACTATCGCCTGAGAATCTGAATTGAGAGCCTCCTTGCCTGAGTGCACAAATGTAACTCGGAAGCACTGTAAGAGAGGCATCAGGTTGCACGTACGTTACAAGTGTGATGCCCGACAGAATAGCAATATTCCCCCATTTCTTCTTGGCAGACCAATTCATGGGATTTGCTGGATCTTGAGGCCCATCCCACCATACAATATCCTCATCGCGGGGCTCTATGTCTTCTTTACTGGCTCCGTCTGGAGAGCTCTCAAGCGCCTTTTCGATGTCTCCATTCTGGGTGGTCTCTTTGGGATATTGACGCTCTTTTACCAATGCCTCTTGCTTGTAGCCGTGTTCTGAAAGAACGATACCACCACCATTGGGCGCACCGGATTCATCGCTCGCGTGGGGAGCTGATTGTTCGATTTCTTCATGGCTCTGGAGAGATGGGTCTGAGATAGACGAATTCTCATCGGTCGGAGTACTAGGATCGTTGGCTTGATGCGATGCCTGCGGTGCCACATATCTCGCGTAAGTTTACGTTGGGGTCGTACAGTAAACTTAATTGGGCACGGTGACGATGAGGAAATATGAATCATGAAGGTAAGGATGCCCTGACTGACCATTGCGGAGAAAAGTAAACACTGGCACGGGCCGCTCCCCGCAAACCTTCTTGCGACGCTCTCTTAGGGGTCCACCAATGGCTCCTCTACCTTCACCAAAATATTATAAATATCTCAGGAACAACAAAGGTGTTCGCAAATGAAATATTGAAGAGTGAACCACGACCACTGGCAAAGCTGCCTTCGAGCGCCATCGCTCTCCATGAGGAGACTGCAGTCCACAGGACTAGACAAGGTAGCCAAGTTCACCTGCATAGGTACCTCGGTCATTAGCATGCCGATGCCCTGGGTTGTGTAAGTTATGCAAGTGATTATGCTCGGATCCGGAAGTCGAGAAGATATCGTGGTCTTGGTTCGCGCGCTACCTTACCTCCCTAGTAGAGAGCGCCTATGAAAATTCAACACTCTCAATCTAGTTTGCGTCCTGCGCGCTCGCTGCTTTTACCTGAGCAAATACAGGTGCTCCGGGGTTTTTACCTGGGCACGGCCTTGGGAATACATCTGGCCCCAAGTCGATTAAACTTGCTCTTCCGCGGACTTCTGAGGACTGTTTGTGTATCTACTATAATTATTGCGTTAATGCTTAAAATGTACCTCCTACACCATTACAAGTAATAGAAACTCTTCGGAATTCGGACAACAGAATTGAAATTCCATCTTACAGTACGTTGCACCTAATCGATCCCGGCCTTTTCAACAAAGGAGAGGATCATAGGGTGGACGAGAAGATACTTCTCCCATCGGGCATGATTTGCTATCAATCTGATCTTTAATTGTACATGGTCCACTTTTGTTACATTGATTTGCGTCCTACTCTATATCTCTCCTCCACCAAGACGGTATTCCCATCAGGGGAGCAGCGTGGTTTTGTTCGCCTTCCAGGCTCTTGACTCTCTCAGCCGAATTGATCGGCGTAGGATAGTAATCAGCAGGTCATTGAGCATCGAGGAGAGAATTGTGCGAAGTATAAACTACGAGCTTTCCCTATCGCCGTATGAAGATGAGGATATCAGCGTCGGCATTTCCCCTGAGTAGATGTTGTGTCTAGCAAGGAAATCAATCGGATCGAAGATGTCGTTTGTTGCTATCTATAGTTTTCGCTCGTTCGCCACCTACGTGATCCTTCACAGTCGTCATTCACGTGATCCGCTCTAAATCCATCCGGGCTTCTCGTATCCCCCCTCTTGTGTGAAAGTAAGTTTTTGTCAATGGAAGTTTTCGTCCTAGAATTGTTCGACCGTTTTTGTTTCTATTTTTTTTTGGTGGGTGGCCCGCTGCGTAGGGTTCTCTACCATGGATGTGGTGGGTCATAACCAGTCGCTTGGTGTTCTTTACGATTCTTTGTTGGCTGGGTGTTTTAAATTTTGCCTTGTCTTTTCTGCTGTCTTCTCCGCGCCAATCCTAACGAAGATTAGGACTCCCCCAAAACTATTCTGCCCGTGACTCTGAAGAGCGGGAGCTCACTGTAGACGATCGTTTAGAGAGACGTCTTTTCTGGATTCTTTGGGCTTGCTTCGAGGACTTTCTCAGGCGCTTGGACGTTCCTTGGGTTTCTGCAGCTGACTCAGCAGTTGGCGTGACTGAGTCGGACGATGACGACCTAGTCTTTCGAGACGAAGGTAAGCTGTGTTCCGCTGAATTTTGTTCAGAGGTGAATTTGCGAGCTTCAACCTGGGTGCGAACGCGTTTAATGACCGCATTTCTCTGCTCTTCAGCCCACTCCTGACCATTTCGATATGCAGCGGCCCCTTGTCTAAAGCTTTCGGGCGTATCTGTCATGGCAAAGGATCTCACTTGATTCACATGGTAATCAGGCCTCCCACCCGGCGCTACTGGGGCAGTCGGATGACAGGTATATATCTTGAGTGTCCCATCAATGTAGGTCGACCCAAGAGTGTATGCATTTTCATCATATGTTTTGTTTTCTTCTCCGTAATGCTGCATCTGCAGCATACCGCGGGCACCGACTCCAAGATCTTGCGTGATCTGTCGTTTTATCTTAGCAGCGCTACCGTCAGGACTTTTGGCCTCCATGAAGAAATTCGGGAGCATAGGGGTGTGTGAGCTTGTGGAAGGCATGATATAATGCCCAATGTCCCTGCGTACCCTGGAATCGAGTTCACTAGGCCGAGACCCATTATAGTAATCCGGCTTAGCGGCCGCAATTCCAAAAGCAAGTGGCACGAGATTTGTAAAGAGTCGATTTCCGCCAGCGGGAACACTCGTGTTGCCCCTTATGATCGGAATGACATCCCTCATGACGTCTTCCTCGCTTGTAGCATCGAAATTGTTTTGCCGGAAGTCCGAAAACGCTTGATGAGAGAAGACAGAAGGCAACAGGGACGGTCTGGGTCGGCGCAGCCTTTGCAAAACCTCTTCTACATTTCCTGGCTCTCTGTTGCTATGCCCTGGCGGGTGATACTGTGCATCTACCAGCGCTTGCTCAAAGGCAGGATCCTTCGAAGTGATGGTGGTCTTTTGTCTTGAGCGTGCTGTCGCGTTCAAGCGACTTCGTTTGGTCCCAGTCTGAGACCCGTCGGAGGGGGGTCGTTGAAGGCTCATCCAGTGTTGTGGCTCCAGTGCTTTATACTAGAAGAGCTTTAGCATGTCTTCTCTTGCTGGAGCTGTTGTGACTCACCCCTCGGATGTCACGAAGATTCGGCCCACCATAGCGAGCAAATCGTTTAAGCTGTTTCCACTGACCTTCCAAGAGCACAATTTGGATGGTCGACTTGGCAGGTATTGGCTGAGTTGTTCTTCGATCGAATTCTCGGAGAGCACGACGACACAGCGGTATCCGCGAAAGATTGTCCCAGAACTTGGGCGGGGTCTGAGCACGCGTTGATCGCAACTCTCTCTGACGTTTACCGGATGGGAGAGACGGATAGCCTATTGCAGGCGCAACTTCATCAATTCGTCTTGGTTTTTCATTGTGAAATTCTGCTTCCTGTTCCAGTGATGCCATGTCATGGAGGTATTCAGAAGTGAGACCGATTATAAACGTTCCTGCAAGCACCCGACGACGCGTGAAAGATTCATGTCTGCGAACAAACGATGCCCTATGCTAGACAATAATGGCGCTAACACTTATCTGTACCTTGATCTAGGCCAGCTTCTGTCTTTTTCGAACCCTTTGACAATGTCGTACAGGAACGCGGTGTAATTGACAGTCCGAGATGCGCTGCTCAAGCCGCAGCTTTGAGTTGGTCTGGAAACGACAGCATTCCTCTGTGCGAGCCCACTAGCTTGGTATGTACATCGTTGTTGCGCCGCAGCAACGTCAAACATTGGGATCTTGTGCAAATCTTCAAGATGTAGAACCGGCGACGCAAAGTGATCGATAATATATCAACCTGAAAGACAAGCCGTAGTATTCTGATAGCAGGATACGTTAGAACACCGTAGTCAATTTCGATAAGCAGTTAGGGCAGCCCTCTTTTGCTCGATCCATCAGTCTCGTGCAGTTCTTGGGATGCCGTAACACGTTGAAAACGCGATCTGATCTGTTGGGTCATCAAGGGGTGATCAAAATTGAGTGATTACTCCGCATTGTCCGCGAATTCGAAACGTATTTAAATTTTCCGCACCCCCCCCCCCTCTTCTCCCCCCTTTTTAGATTCTATATATTTGGACCTTCTAGAATTCACTGTGTTAATCTTGGAAAAATTGGAAAATATTTTGAGTTGCCCTCACCAAAACGTGGCGAGAAAAAGTGATCGCTCAATCTTGACCAGCCCCTATCGGGTTTAGAGGGCAATCACTCATCGTACGCCCCCGAAAGTCTCGACTCCCATAGGTATTCTACTGGATTCTATCGATATTTTGACGAGCATTTGGGGTGGGTGGTGCGGTAATAGCAAGGTACTTAAAAATGGTCGGTAATGCGCACTACGACTTGTTTGGTATGGAACGCGGGAGGGGTCTGTGCGACGGACCCTGTTCTCTGTCTGTAGTCGATAGTCTAACGGTCGTTCTCATCGTGTGATGGCTTTATGGTCATTGTATTCTTTAACAGGAGTCGATCTTCTAAAACTCATCGAGCAGACTCTATCGTCATGAGTAACCTGGTAGCAGGCAAATCTTCGGGATTGTCCGTCCAAAATTGCGGCTAATTAGTGATTGAGGTGCTTCGCATCCGAGGAAAATATCAACTAGACCGTCGCCTGGGTGGAGGCTCCTACGGTGATGTCTACGAGGGTGGTTCTCAGTCCATCGTGAATACATCTGGAGCTAATCGGAGACAGGGCGAGATCTCAAGTCTGGACAAGAGGTAGCGCTCAAACTAGAGCACAGGCGAGTCGATCCTTCCTCCCTCGAGAACGAGGTCGACATCTACAAAACACTATCTGGTGGCCCTGGTATACCTCAATTTTATTGGCATGGATATCAGGACGATTTTAGAGTTATGGTGTTTGAGCTACTTGGCCCAAATCTTGAGGATCTCTTACAATACTGCAATGGGAAATTTTCGCTCAAGACCGTGTTGATGCTTGCAGATCAACTAATCCCTCGCTGTCAGTACCTTCATTCCAAAGGATTCGTGCACAGAGATGTCAAACCGGAGAACTTCTTGATGGGCGATGGTAAGCAAGGCAACATAGTCTATGTGACAGACATTGGACTAGCCAAGGAAGTTGGGGAGCTAGGACTATACCAGTATGGTCTGGTCGGTACGATGCGTTTTGCTAGCGTGAATGCCCATCTGGGTCTCGGTAGGTACGGTTGCCTCGAAGTCCGATTCCTTACTGACTCTTCACTTGCAGAGCAATCTCCTCGCGACGATATGGAGTCGCTGGGATACGTACTGTTATACCTTCTTCAGGGCCGTCTACCGTGGCAAGGCCTGAATGTAGACAGTGGCAAGCAGAAGGAAAACTCCATCTTGCAGAGAAAGCAATCGGCTGCGGAGCATGATCTCTACGCAGACGTCCCGGAGGAGTTCAAGAGGTACTTTGATCATGTTCGATCACTCACATTTGACGAGAGGCCGAACTACTCGTATTTACGCCGTCTGTTTCAGCGCCTTTTCCGTCGCCAGGGTTTCGAATATGACCATGTTTTCGACTGGACAGTACTTAAGTACCTCGGATCTGTGGGCAGGTCGGAAGGTCCAGGCGTTGGCTGAGACTCCTGCTACCGCCAGAAATGTTTAGAAGTTCAGCTTCGTCTTGTCCCGAAGATAGGAGCTGGGTTCCTGATAATTGAGGTGGTCTGAGCTTCTGTCAGTATAGGATCGCGCCCTGAAGTTGATGTCTCAGAGTATTGGAATTAAGATGGTCGCGCTGGCTCAATACACCCTCAAATTGGGAGAGTAATCTCTGTGCTAGGGGCAGCAAATTGACTATTTATTCTACCCCTCTCCTTTAAGGGCCAGGAACACGCCATGCGAATTGAGTCATTAGGCCTTGGTCCATTGATTTAATGCCGTTCAACTTTTTGTCGGCGACCGGCGATATTGGTATGAGCGCTATGCTGCCCGTCGTGCTATGGGGAAAGAGGTGAAGGAGTTCCTCAGCTACCCCCGGGATATGATTGCCGAAGGGCATTACATTTGCAAAGTTGGAGGGAGACCGCGAGTTATCAGGTGCCAGAGCAGTACGGATACCATTGTTTTCACTTCTTTTGGCACTAATTCATGCTGACATGATGAATGAGAGAAAATTGTGGGCGACCCATCGAGAATGTTCATAAAGGGTAGGTATGTAATCATTAACCATCAGGCATGCGTGGCCATAGCCGGTCGCATCTTTCCTGCGTCCATCTCATAACGTGCTGAGGATCCGAGTTCTATGACAGATCTCGCAGTGGCATCCAGCTCCGGCTTTTGTTCCAACACCATCCCTGTGGACTTTTCAAGCTTTGCTCCCAACTCCCCAGGTGACCTTTTGTTCCGAGTCAATTTCCAACCCGAAAATGCCAATACGCCTAAGATGAGGAGTCCAAAAGCGACGCCGACGGCTATCCCAATCCTCGCGCCCCGTTGCAGGACTCCATTACCGCTCACATTACTCGAAGAGCCGGCCGTCGGGCTTGGTGCCGTCAAACCCAGCGAGGTCCATGCTGGAGTGGTGGATTGTACCGTTTGAGTGGAGAAAAACAGTGAAGTGGTGGTAGAGGTAATTGCTGCCGCCGTTGTACTGATGCTAGTGCGAAAAGAGTTTCCCCAGCTTGCTGCAGCAAGATGGAATACGGCTGACGATGTAGAACAACATCGCAGACTTTCCCCAACAGATTCGCAACAATAATTTGCTGCTTCAGCAACGCCCTGTCCGGGACCACAGTCCCAAACCTGGACACCAGAGATACCACAGTTGTAAGCAGAGATATTAGTAGCGGAGTCTTGATCCAGAATGGAGGCCAGTGGACGGTTTGTTGGCGAGCCCCGTAATTCAAGGGCAAGGCAATAGGTGCAAAGCGAAAGATGCTAAGATCGTGCTCCAACTTACTGACGCGACAATGCTGGGGACAAATTTCCGATTGCCAGCTCTGATCTGTACATGTCCTCCTGGCAAAGCTTATACCAGTAAAATTGGTTGTATCCTCAACGGCACAAAGCCCATTCGTTAGACACTGTTTCACATCTGAACAACACATACTGACTTCCGCGGTCGGATCACATGGTTTATCGCCGGAGTTGATGGTTCCATTAGGGTAGTAGCTTATATTGCCGTTCTTAACTCGACAAAAGGCTGTGAGGAGAAAGGCGAAGAAGCTAAGTTTTCGCAGAGATATTTAAGAATGCGCAAAGAATTAAGCGGGTCTTGGTACATACAAAAAAGAAAATTTGGAGAATGGGGAGCTAGTGAAGTGGAGAGCTTGAAAGGCGCAACTGAGATGTCACCACTGTTGCTACAGAAGGCGCTCCCAGAGTCTTAACAGCCGAACCTATGCCCTTGCCCTTCCTCTAACCATGTAACCTTTTGTTTCGAAGACCGACACCGACCTTATTCTGACTGGTCGGGGTTCTTGACGTTGCCTTTAGTGGTTCACAAATTAAACGGCGATGAGGGTTGCCTGAGCAATTCATCGACGCCACTTGTAGGCTTTCATAGACCTTTGGACCCACGCACTCCAACGGGGGTGGAGAAACATGAGCAAAAGCCAAAATTTCAACTCTGAGTCCGGAGAAGAACTAGACAGAAACCTATAACAAACACTTACAACATTTCATTTGTAATGCCGCTGTAACACTTGTACCGGAAAAAGAACGTCCTGTAGAATCAGCCAAGGCCATGCCTCAAAGAGTTGTCTATCAGACGTGTACTGTCACCTACGTAATACTCGAAGTGTTGCAACAACATATTTACCAATCCACCTTGTCTTGATGTCGTCTAAGAGCACTGACTTTCCGATCATTTCATGCTTAAGAACAGACCAGCAGACGGCTTGTGCTCCTTCCTTACGTATCTCCAGGAAACTCGGATATTTTACTGCTGAACGTGCCACTCTATAGCTTCGCTTTGGTTCCTTTCTCTTCCTCGGCCTTCGCCTTCTCCTTCAGGACCCTCCTCAGAATCTTCCCACTCACGCTCTTCGGGATTTCCTCTACAAATCTAACGCCGCCTCTCAGGCGTTTATGATTAGCCACCTTGCCCGCAATCCAGCCAACAATCTCCCTCTCCGTCTCTGGTCCTGGCTGTACGCCGTTTGTGGGCACTATGTATGCTCGTGGTACCTCAGTCGCTTGGTCCTTGTTATAGACGCCAATGACTGCAACGTCGTTCACCTTATTGTGACTCGCCAGCAGGCCTTCGAGTTCCGCGGGCGGGACCTGGAAGCCCTTGTACTTGATTAATTCCTTGACTCGGTCTGTGATGAAGAAATTGCCGTCCTTGTCTTGGTATCCCACGTCGCCAGTCTTGAAATACCCGTCTGGCGTCAACGCATTCCTGGTACCTTCTGGATTATTGAGGTAGCCTTTGAAGATGTTGGGGCCTTTGATCCAGAGTTCGCCAACTTCGCCGACGGGGACCTCTTTCTCCTCGGGGGACATGTATTTGGCAGTTTGGTTAGGAATCATGCGGCCAACAGAGCCAATAGTCTTATCCCATTCTTCCCAAGGCTTAAGTGAATCGTTAGAAGTAGGCTAACGTGCAGTGATGGATGGCGACTTACCTGCGTGTGTGTGGTTGGACTTGTTTCAGATAGCCCGTAGCCTTGTTTTACGGGAATCTTTAGCCGATCCCAAACCGCCTGCTGAATCTCCTTTGTGAGGGGCGCCGCGCCAGAATTCATCATACGAATGGAACTAAGGTCATATTTGTCGATGATTGGGTGTTTGCTAAGCATCAGGACGACTGGTGGAACAATGTAGACGAAAGTGATCTTATGCTCTTGCACAATTTTGCAGAAATTCTCAAGGTCGAATTTAGGCATAACCACCATGAGAAGACCATTGTAGAAACAGTTATGGATCAGACAATTGAGGCCTATTGCAAAGGCAATTAGCAGATGATGTTGAATTTGGGTGTCCAGTACATACCATAGATATGAAAGAAAGGCAAGAATGCCAGAATACGATCGCCGGAGCCATCAGGACCGCTATCATGACTCAGATGAGGCTTTTCAGCCGCTGTCAGCATAACCAGATTGGAGACAACATTCCGGTGCGTCAACATAACGCCTTTAGGATGCCCAGTAGTGCCACTAGAGTATACGAGAAAAGCCAGATCTTCCTCGGGCTTTATTCGCACTCGCCGGTATCGAGTGGCCCCCGAAGTATTTCTAATGCTAGTAAAGTGCTTTACCAATTGCTGGGGATCCCGCTGGTCTCCCATGAGTATTATACGGTCCTCCGGCAATCCGGCAATTTTGGCTGCTTTTCTCGCGTTTTCAATGAAAGGCCATTGTGTCACCAGACCCTTTGCATCCGAGTCCTTCAATTGGAAAGCCAATTCATCGGGCGTATATCCGGGATTGGCAGGGCTGATGACACCACCCGCCCAATGTGTACCCCACATTATCGGTGGCGTATCAATGCAATTGGGTGTATACAGAGCGAGGACATCGCCCTTCTTCCAATCCCATGTGGCACGCAACCCCTTACCAAAGTCAATTGCGGTGGTCTTGCTTTGGGCGTATGTGTAGGATCTTTTCGTATATGGATCGAGATAAATAACTGCCATGATGTTAGCGGTTAATCCCCAGAACGGATTGAAATTTCAATCACCTTTGTCGTCTGAATAGGGCCTGTCATTCCTTTCGAATAGAAGATCCCACAGATCCTTATTCGGTATTTCTATTCGCCCCCAATAGCTAGATTCTGTAGGCATTGTTGCAACACTTGGGGTAAGCAATAGGAAGAGAGGTGCGGGAGTTATCAATTGTATCAGGGCGGAAATTTCGGGGGAAATCTTTGCTTTTCAAAGACCAATGAGAGGAGCTGCAAAATACTTTAGCAGCACCGATAACTGCGAAGCACTCCATCTGGGGCGTCATGTACCGGGTTTAAGCGTCCTGACCGAAGACACGAAGGAATGACCGAATCGTGGGGTGAAGCGCCTCCGATCTGCCGAGGCATCTGCGGAGTAATCGTCATTCCATTGTCGGATAAACATCGGTACTGAAGCACCTCTAAATGCTCTGGTCTGGTGTTTGAGTGTTACGTATTCAATATCGATGCAGTCGGAGCAACGCCACGTACATAAACAAACGCGTCAACCTAAAAATCACGCGAATATCAGCTTGCCATACAAATTTCATCCAATTTATCTCCACGACCGCGAACAATTGAATCATGATATTTGGTTTGTCTGAATGAGCATCTTTCAGAGATGCTTGCATCAAAAGTTTCCCCAAAAATTTTTGAGTAGTTGTCGAGATCTCGCCATCCGACACATTCAACGATCGATTAGGAAAATTCCCTAATCGGGTAACTTTCCCCGTCCTTGAGAAACGTTTGGACTTCGTTTGCCAAAAAGCCCAACCAACGAGCAATCCGAAGATTTCTTCCTTCGGGAAATCCTAACCTCGACCCCTAAATCGAAAAGTCCAATAGTTTCAGGGTATGGGACCACCGGCTTTGGTAGCCCAGGGCCCATGTATTTCCATAAAAACGTATTGATGTTATCTATATCTGTCTAAGAGTACCGTGAATACATATGCTGTTTAGAAGTTACAACACAAAATCTTTCGAATTCTATGAACAAGCTCTAGCGTACAGGGTGTCCGGAGCATGCCGTACTTTGCCCTTGGTAAATGCGGGACAGGATACTTATTACGGCGGATCTGGACAGACCAGTAACGCAATTTTGAACTTGGTGGCGTAGGATAACAGGACATACACCCTGAAACGCTTCTAAATCCTGAAGAATGGCAACACACATGTCGTCTTCACTAAGACATGTAGCATTCAAAACAGTGCCTCGCTTCCGAGGCTATCAAAGACGTTGGGCACAAGTTCATGATGTGCGCTTCCTTGCAACGCATGTCGCGAAGGACCGAATACTGGATAAATACCGAGACAGGCTAGACAAAAAGGCAGCAGAGTCAGTATTTCGCGTACATAGAGATCTAATCACATCAGATTTTGACTGACAGTATGATTCAAGAGAGGGTCACGAGAACATTGATAGTCTCAAAGACGCCTACAAAGACAGGATAGCAGACCTACGGAAGAAAGCTGCAGTGCCAGGCGCAACTGCTCCCCTCGATGCGAATCAATCTCAATCCAAGCTTATCCATGGACAACCTCCTCCACCTCCCCAGCCGACCGCCGAAACTTCCACTCCTCCCTCACCAGCATCCTCCAAGCCCCCACCCGGCATCAAAACCCTCTCCTCCTTCATCGACGTCGAAAAGACGCGCGCCCTCCCCCAAACCGAAATCGAAACCATCTGGCGCCTCCGCCACGCCTCAAACCCGCTCTCCCTATGCGCCACGATCCCGCTCAGCACCTACGACGCCATCTCGCGCACCGCGCACCAACACCCCCAATTCATCCTGCCGCTGCCGCGCGAGGGCCAGGGCGCCGAGATCCACTTCCTGCAGTGGACCTGGCCGAGCGCGGACACGGCGACGGTGCTGTTCACGCACCTGGCCGAGTTCAAGCTGCGGGGCGAGTTCAGCCAGCCGCACACGACGGTGACGCATCATCTGGACTTTGCGGCGGACAAAGGGCTGGTGTTGCTGCAAGGGCAGGTCGTGGATGGGAGGGGGGTGAGTGCGGAGGAGGCGAAGTGGTTGTTGATGTGCGTGCAGAAGTTCTATGGGCAGGCGGCGGAGGAGACGCCGAGGAGGAAGTTGATGGAGCGGTTTAGTGAGGGGGATTCGGAGGGGTTTAGGGTGGAGGAGTTGTTGGAGGAGGCGGAGAAGATTGGGTGAGGGAGGGGAATGGATGGATGGGATGATCATGTCTGGTGACTGTGTAGCTGGGCTCGTGAATACCCTGGACATTGATGAGAGAGGAGGTAGCCACTATTTTTGATGCACGGTACTTCTATTGATTAAATAGATACAAAGCTGAAAATCGCAATTAGAATGGATATGGATGTCAAAGATCTTCTGTGGCAGGAACTCCAGAATCGAAATTGGGGGGCACGCTCGTCCGTGTGTGCTTATAATCTCTTGCTTGTGTAGCTCCCATAAACTCGGCAGTATCCCATTCGCACAGCCTCGCCCACTAGAGTGGTGTAAATGTAAAATTTGGTGACTTGTGAGATCTTAATTTCCACTACGGTCTCCACGGCAAGTGAACAACTTCCGATTCCCTTTCACAAAGAGCGAGGTCTGGCACTTCGACTCGCGAAGGACAGAGAACAGATGGGGAAAGTGTGGGAGGATCTCTCTGACATTTGATGTAGTTTCTGAGAGCGGAGCGATATACGCAAAAGCGAATCCGTCTCTCTGGTAGACCTTGGCCGCTTAGGAAAATATCCTTGAGCTGTTGAGCTGTACCCTGTGGGAAGTAAGGACCGCAAATCCAAAATTCAAGGACCTGGACCTGCTTGATATGACTGAGAGCTCGACACAGTAGTCTCAAGCGCCTTTCGTGTCTAGCTCGAATCTTGGGTGACTCTTCTGGCAGCCAATTCCTTGCATAATGTGGGTGAATGACCAAACATCTTAACTTAATGTCAGGCTGCGCCAGAAAATTGTAGACATCGGATGGAAAAAGCTTGTCTTTTCCCAAGAATAGTAGAATGAATACCTTTCGGACCAGAGTTCTGTATTGGGAGCGTAGTGGAATTGATGACCGACTGTGCCAGCCCCGTACGTCAATAACATTTTCACCATAAAGAATTGATGCTGCTTCATCGTGGAAAGCGCGACAGGTCTGCATGATGGCGATCTCTCTCGGATTTCGAAGTGTAAGCTCGCTCCAATTTCTGACGAGTAGTTCTCGGAAGATCATAGCCCTTAGCTCCGGGGGAAGACGGGCAAGATGGTTGACATTATCGGTATCGTGCTCGATTGAAGCCATTTCCGCACACTTGAAATTAACAAGGATAGATATTTAGTGCGTGGTCGACCGATGTAGAGGGCTTGTTGCAGAATGGTCGCCAGCCTTGAAGCGCTTTGACTATATATATATATACTGGCCAAGGAAATGGCGTCACCGTGAAGGTGAGATGCGATTTCTGAGTTTGTGAGACTGAGGTATGACGGCGAGCTGACCCAGTTTTGCCCAAACACACGAAATATGACGATTTGCCAACGAACTCCGGCTCCTGTGATATCGCAAATGGTCATTGGGCGTGACTATGGGAGTTCACCAATACAATGAGAAATTGCATTGGTGGATATGGTGTTGGCAAAAGATTTGACCCACACCTTGTGAAGGGAGAAGTGAAAGGTGGTGAAAGATTCTTTGGTATATTATCCAAGACATTCTCATACATATAAGATCCGCTTCGAGAGAACGAACCACATATTGTAGTCTTTAATTTCCCTCTCATTCTGGCTCAAGACGCTCGTTTCGTCCCCTTTTACCCCAAAACGCCATTTAGGTATCGTTGGAGCCTTCTCTACCACAATAAATACGAAAAGGATGGTATAAGCGAAAGACGAGAAATGAAAGACATGTCCCATGCCGAGAAGGAAATATCCACAATGCAAATATCCTCCCTTTGGAGCTCTCATGATGCGTGTCCTGGTGGGGGAAATGTCATATGCTGCGGCTCTGCGCGGGGGCTACTGGGGCTGACGTAGGCCCCAGGAATTGGCACGGATTCGTACTGCTGCTCACCCGGTGCAGCGTGCATGTGCTCGTTCACATTTTCTGCGGGCGGAAGGATGGGGCTGACTGGCGGCGAGACGTGGTACTCCTGCTGTGACGGCTGCGTGTGCGGGGGTTCGAAGCCGTTTTGCTGCATCTTGGGTGTGGCGCCTTGTATCCTAATAGGAGGAGGTTGGAGTTGGAAGGGTTTTGCGGGTGCAGTGGTACCGCCCATCTTAGCATCAAGAGAGACGTATTGAACGCCATTGGCGTCGACGTGGTTGATGCCCTCCTCAACATCAGGGGCTTGGGCGTAATAATCTACCGGAGGGCGCCACCCACCGTCGCGAGGGGAGAGAGGACCACCAGGAGTGTTGGGAGCGGATTGCGAGCGAAGTTGAGCGAGGTAGAGATCCGAACGGGCTTTGTCCCGATTTGCCATGGACTTGCGGAGTTGACGCTTGGAGTAGAAACGGTAGAAGACGATACCGTAGATGGCAATAGTGATGGTTTCGACGACGATTTCAATGATGGCACAGACAAGGGACCAGTTCTGGTTGAGATGTCAGAAGTCACGTATAAAGTAGGTCGTATGGCGGAAGCTTACCTGAAGACGGCAGACAAGGTCGTAATCAATCACTTCATCGAAGAGATCTTTCCGCTTGTTGTCTACACAACTCCATCCCCACATATCTTTGCCATTCCCGTTGGCTTTGCTTTGATTCAGCACAGCAGCACCAATGCCCCACATGACGATACTAAATACGAAGAAGCCAACAGCGAATACGGTGTAGTAGACGGCAACTTTCTCGGCTCTTTTATGGCCTCCTCTCCAGTATCCGATGAATATGACGATCGAGAATAGGAGCGATATGCATGCAATAACAAGAATAACGATCTGAGGCCAAATCTTTTGGTTTGGTGCCCATGGGGTAAAGTTACTTCGAGAAGGGAAGGTCTTCGTAGCATTGAAGATTGAAAAGGTAGAAGCGAGCATAGAGAGGACGATGAGACTGCAACTAAAGTTGACGCCACGGAGGAACATCTTGGCGACTCGTACTCTGAATTTGATTTTCTGTCGAAAGGTTAGTCGTATGGCAGAAGAAGTCGACGGAAGAATCTATCCCACGTACCAAATCTTGTTGCTGGACTTTTTCCGTTGATGTCTCTCGTTTCTCTAGTATTTGCTCCTCCCTAAAAGTAGGACTGAGTGGATTCGCGGCGCCAAAGCTTTTAGCTCCAGGAGATTTCATGGCGCTCTTTAGGGGTGACCTCAAGGCTGAGGCTGGCGTCGCCGGTGCAAGGTAATTAGGGTCTGTCTCCTCCATTTCAACAGCAGGCGGGAACGTCGCATGGTTGCTTGGGTTGTTGTCCGCCATGTATCCGAAGCCAATGTCGGAAGGTTGAGCCTGGGGCCGGTAGTGATTTGTAGGCGGTACGGGGTCTGCGAAAGGAGATCGACCCTTTTCGCTCGGCTCGATGGGAGAATTGACTGAAGTAGCTTCCGCGAAACGTGCGGTTCGTGGAGACTTGAGTGAGGGGACTGAACTGGACGATGATGTACGTGGGCGGGCCTCCGTCACAGTAACTGTGGGGCCAGTCTTTTTGTCTGGTGTACTCATATCTTGGTGGTTCAGTGGCTTAAGCTGACATCAGCTGAGAGAGAATGATCCTCAGAAGTCTAAATCCTATGCCACCGAGATTAAACAACACAAGACTGAGGATTGTCTGTAACAGAGGATGACCTGCTCAAGACCAGCTCAACAAGTCGTAAGCTGGAGAAAAGAAGGTGTAGAGGGACAATGGGCGGGTATGTGGAATAGTAGGCCGGCTGTATGAAGAAGAGATGAGAGGCAGCCTTCAGCCTTTTGTCTGTCCAGCGCTTCGTGGTGCACTAACGGGAAATCCCAAGGGCGAATCCGCGCAAGCTCTAGACGTTGGAAGCAATTCCAATGCTTGGGAATTGGTGGAGATATGGGAATTGGGCGGGTAGCGTCCGTTCTCAACTTAATGAGCGCGGGCGGCGCAAGCAACTCTGCAGGTCATGTCCTAAAGTGATAGGCCGATGCGGAGAGCAGGGGTCCATGATGATCCAGGAATAGCCGCCCGGAAGGCTCGCTCCATGGGTAAAACCCTTGAACCCTCGTTTCGATTCGTTCTGTTCCGCATGAAGTGCATCCATGTTGCCAACTGTGTGCCGTCTTGCAGTCCGGCTCATGTCTATACATGATGCTGACTCTCCTGCCAACTCTGTTTCGAAGCGTCGCCGTGATCCCCACGGGCTCGATCAGTTAGAGTCTCCGGTCATTCCTTCTCATCTCTCCCAGCTCTTATGGGCATTTGAGTGCCGAGAAAACACATCCGT
Organism: Astrothelium subdiscretum; assembly: GCA_021030935.1. NCBI lineage: Eukaryota > Fungi > Ascomycota > Dothideomycetes > Trypetheliales > Trypetheliaceae > Astrothelium > Astrothelium subdiscretum. Next base: position 405,141 of record JAGFMW010000013.1, read on the forward strand.
TGCCTCTTCTACGATCCGAGCGGGGCAAAAGCGCCTTTGCCAGTCGCCTCCACAAGATTGACGCCGGACGAGGATTGGACCTGCATGTGGGCACACAGACCTGGCCGGGTTGCGAGTTCCAAGTTGATCGATTGGTGTTCAGCTGTCAGTTTAAGCAACCTTACAAGGATAAGGCCACCGAATCACATTTCAGTAGCCGCCGTCGACCCCGGCACTAAGACACCCCGGGTAAGCTCAAGTGGCCGGACGCAGGCCAGACTGCCGTCTCTTGCATAATCTGCAGTTAACGGCAATTATCTGTCTTTTTTTAACAGCAAATAGTACCACTCCTGGCACTACAACCCATTCTCGAAACCGCAGATCCGATTTCGACTGCATGATCACGACCACCTTAACTCAGACAAGGTGGTTTTAGCACTAATAATAGCATTTTTGGCACGTTTGCCACCTAATTTCTCACTTGGTCCGTTAATATGCCTAGCAAGGTCGCAACTCAGAAATCGTCATTCCGCTCTCCTATTATTACTTACCACGACTAACCTGCAATTCAGACACGCACAAAATCCAAGGATGATGATGATTTTCATAAAATGATGCCCTTGTTCGTTCGCACGTTACGCGCGATGGTCTCCTCGACATGATCAATTATGTTTCGCAAGCCAAGGTAGGGACAAATACAATAAATGTACATCTCGGATTGCATGAGAAAGAGGAAAAGAGGAAAGGGGGGGAAGAAACTCACAAGTACCTGTAGAGGATTAGCTCAGCTTACCGTCTGGACTTGCTCGGCCTGCGCTTTTTGCGTATTGACGCGCCGTCGCGGTACATGTCTTCGATCTCGTGAAAGGGAGTGTAGAATGCCGTGTCCCGCTTCTCGTCGAATGGAGTTTCGCTTCTCACAGCAATGTTCTTATTATATTTCCCAGACTTCGCAAGACTCGGCTTCATCTTTGTCCACTCTGCCCTCGCAGGTACGTAGCTGGACTTCAAATCTTCAGGAATCGGAGGTACCGGCGGCACCGGCGGGAGATACGTCGAAGGCCCTGCTGCTTCCCAGTCAACATTTTCTGGCTCTTGATGGGTCCTTGCACGCCATTTCTGGACTTGTGATTTTGCAAGAAACAACTTTGAAGATCGGTTCATAAATGTTTGTGAATCCTCATCTGGCTTTTGCTCTAGCAACACCTCCGTGTTCTTGTCATCTTCCGAGCCAAAAGGATTACCTGGGTCTTCGTACTTCGTTCGGCGTACTTTGACAAGGCGTTGACGCTTTTGATCTGCGTCACGGAGGATGAAATATTCGGTTGGATTTGGTTGGGAGTAGAGTGAGGGGCTTATTGGGACCTTGCCTTGGATCTTGTTGGTCATGCCTATCCCGCGCAAATCGTCAGCAGACTTCACTTGCATACTGATTTCTTCACGATGTTCATTCTGCTTGAGCGAGCTGTTCCACCCGACGTTTCATTTTCTATTTTCTGTGGATTTACTAACGAATCCGAATTTCACCTCATCACAAAGGAGAGAAATCGAATCAAAAGGAAGGTCTTACTTACAACTGCACTTTTTGCCAGTCTCGATACCGCAATTCACACAGTTTTCTCCCTCATCCGCAGTCGTTTCTGTCGAAACACCTGCACAGGCAAAACTCATGTCAGATTCTGCGTTGTTGCGCTTTCCGATCTTCTCAATACTGCGACTTGCCTTGTGCGCCCACTCACCTGATTTCTGTTGGAGCTTAGCGGTCCAAGGAATCTGCGGAACTTCACCTGTGGCTCGAGCAATCATTTCGCCGAAGTTCGTCTCGCGATTTCCGGCGCTCACTGTACTCAGAGGAGAAGTGTGGAGAGCAGAGGAAGAGGGAGGTCCGAACGCTTCTCTGGCAGTCTTCTTGGCTGGTGAACACAACCTACCTGAACTGTCTCTGTGTTGGAAGTAGCCCGCGATTGAAGATGTCTGCCGCTCCGATTCCTCGCGCCGTTGGCGTTCGGCGGTACTCTGCGCTTTGTACTCCTCCCATTGCTGTTGCTTTGCTATGGCGTCTTCGTCGTCCCAGCCTTCGCAATCGCTGTCAACCTCAGAGTTGTCTTCTGTTCTGGAGCTCCTTCCTTGAACTTCGGCAGACAGGCGCAATCTTTTTTCGAGCAGAGGGTCCAACCCCGATTTGGGCCGGAGAGTCCCGTCTTCATTGAACCCAGCCCAACCCTCTTGATCCATGCGGTCCGCCTGTCGTTGATCAGTCAGCTTCATTCTGCGCAACGCTTCTGCAGTGATGCTGTAGCGGCTCCTACGTACCTTTCGCATTCTAGCTTCTTCTTTTCTTGCTTCTTTCTGTTTCTGTTTCTCTTCCTTTCTTCTCATGCGCTCCTCTTCCTCTCTTCCTTTTTCTGCCTCCTTGCGCTGCCGCTCCGCCTGCTTCCGCGCCAGTTCTTCCTGGTCGTCGTGTCCTATTTGCTGAGCTCGGAGCTTTAACGCGATTTCCTTTCGCTCTTCGTTATACTCCCCGTGCATGCCTTTTGCAATGCGGTCTGCGACCTTCTCAGTAAAGGGATCGCCTTTTACTTCTTTACTCGGCGATTTGGCTCTGGCAAACCGCTGATAGTCCGATGGCGGATCCCCCTCCTGCGGCGTAAAAGTGTTGCTAAGCTTCTTGATACCACCTCTAACGATGTTGATGGCAGATTTCAATGTGGTCTTTGAGCTACTTCCGTCCATGCTGCTCGCAGCCGCACTGAGGTACGACGAGGAACGGTTGTCTGGAGAATTGTCAGCACTCGAAGTTTGGACGCCAAGAGAGTCGAAAGTGATGTCTTGATTCGCAGCCTCTTGTCTTTTGTAGGCGATCAAAACGTTTTGCTCGTCTTCTGGAGAGGACGACTCACCTGATCCACGACGATGTCCATGTGTGATTTTGGCCCTTGATGTAGCTGATGCTGCTGGAGCCCTGCTCCCAGAACGCATAGTTTCTCTCATTGTGCAGCTGAGCCGAAATTGGAATCTCGATGAATGTGGCGTGCGTGATTGCGGGTCTTCAGATCAACTGAACAGTCCTAGCTGTGAATGACCGCGAAGTTTCCCGAAAATTGGCAAAAATTTCTCGCCGGTGCCGAGGATAATTGTTAACCTTTTCTTATTTCTGAGGAACAAAGATTGCAAATAGTTCTCGTATCAAGAATAACAGAAGTATAGTGAATTTTCATTGTATTGCTTATTGTGAGTGCTATTGATAATAACGATGGGTGAATTCTCCATTGTCAACAGACAAAGCCCTTTCAAGTTAACAGGTTGAGCCCGTCAAAGAAGAGGCGTGTCAAGCATCACGCGTACAATCTTACACTGATGAATGCTTTCATTACTGCAGAACAAAGGTGTACAAAGAAATAGCACATAGCCCGAGAGCCGTCAGATAAGCGACAAATCAGAAGCTGCGCCCCGAGCATCGGCGAAAATGAATCAAGGAAGCGGAGCAAGTACCGTGATAACAACAATTAACATGGACCCAACGCCTCTAATAGCTTGTCCACAAAAGTCAGTTTTACATGCCGTGTAGACTCGAGTATGATTTGACTTACCTAAAACCAATTTGCTTCCCAATGACTGACGGGTCGTAGAACATTGCGTCTATAACAAGAATGCAACAGCACCAATACCAGCAGCGAAAGCAACAGAGAGGAAGCCAGTCAAAGATGCTGCTTTGCTATTATAGGGAATAATGGCAGTATTGTTGCCACCAGTAGGTCCGGGAGGAGGTGCCGGAGCCCCTGCCGGAGCCCCTGCTGGAACCCCTGCCGGAACTCCGGTCCCCACAGGGTGTCGACATTGCGGGCCTGGGCATTTCTGAGTGACTGTAGTAGCACCCGCTGTAGGGTAAGGCGGACTTGCTCCCCCGGGTGGAGGCGCAGGCGCCGGGGCGGCCGGAGGCGGCGGTGGACCACCAGCTGGAGGAGCAGGGGGAGCAGGGGGAGCAGGTGGTGGTGGTGGTGGTGGCGGCGGCGGCGGCGGTGGTGCAGGAGCCGTAGGCGTTCCGGCGGCAGGAGCAGTCGCTGGGGCGCTCGTGCACGGCACAGTGAGAGTGACGTCTGTTGGCTTCTCAGCGCAGACGGAGCACTTGGTCACTGTTGTTGTGAAGCCCTGTGGCACGTAGCCAGGCCCAGAAGACCAGGTGGGAGTTGCTTCGGTACAGCTTTCGGTGACCGTGTAAGTTGACTTGGTCAAGCCTGTAGAGCAAAGCGCGTCCCAGGCCGTCGTGTAGACCGTCGTATGGGGTCCAACAGGAGTTCCAGTCGGTCCCGCATCCTCACATAGAGGACAGTAAGTGATTGTGACACCATTCGTGACCGTCACCAAGGTACTCTCCCCAGGTGTCGTGCAAGTATCATAGTACTCTACTGCCCATGACGACGACGATGGTAGTACTGGTAAACTCGTTACCGAGCTGGACTGACCATAGACGCCAACGGTGGCAGTAGCCGCCAAGAGAAGGCTTAATGCCTTCATGGCGAAATTTGGTTGAAGCTGAAGCACAAGGAACTTGGGTAGCAATCGGCGTGATTGATTCAGTTGAAGATTCTAGGTAATGAGTGACCGGAGGAAAGGATAACAAGCAAAGATATAAGAGGATCAAAGGAGTGAGATCCAGATACAAATTTCTTTAGAAGCGAAACAGACAGATAACGGTTTGCAGAAGAAAATACATTTTATAACCGTCTTCATCAATGTTGTCACGTAAATGAGCTTGGAATGAAAGATGCGTAGAATTGTTCATTCCACAACGCTATGATAAATAGACGATTTCGGCAAATATCAACCAACGCAGGAATGAAAGCCAGACTATAGACCTTACCAAAAATAGCAACCGAAAGATCGCTCAGAATAGGCAGCAGAATGAGAGGTTTGCCTTTGTTAAAGGAACCGGATAGGAGTCTCTCGGTGGTCGGAGCCAAATTAATAGTTCATACGGCCTGCTTGACGACATAGAGATTCGGAGCAACGTACCTGAGGTAAACTGCCTGATGAGCAATTTAGTACAGTCAAATATCTAAGCCAGTCGCTCGGAAATTTTGGTTCATATCCAAGACGGACATGATGCTGTCCATTTTCGATGCGGACCTCCTGACCTGAAGGGTTTCCGCGAAGAGGGCGTTCTGCACGGGCCATGTTGTGCATTTCCCTTCGGAGTCCACCCGGTCATTTCTTACGGTTATGTGGGTGAGCAGGAGGCACCAAATAGATCATCAGGCTGAACTTTCGAATCAGAATGAATGTGGTAACAACAACGAAGTCGGTCCTTCCTATACGGCTCTTGCTTGCAGGTACAGGAACAATATGGGGCACAACCTGACATCCAGTCTTCCAGTCCTGATCATTGGCGCGGGCATATCTGGCCTTGCTCTCGCGCAAGGACTGCGTCTACGGTCGATTCCTTTTCGCCTCTTCGAACGCTATCCTAGATCTCATATTTCACAAGGCCACCGCTTTCGTATTTCCGGAGACGGCCTTGCAGCATTGAAGTCTATCCTTTCGCCAGAGGCCGGAGAGCTCTTGGTGCGTACAGCAGCAGAAAGAGCCTCTTTTGAGCCGCGATATGTAGACGCCAAAGAATTGCGGTTCGAGAAGCCAAAGAAGGTTGAAAATCCTGATTCCATGCCTGTTGATCGGACCTGGCTTCGTACGTTAATGACGTGGGGCATTGAGGATGCGATTGAATACGACAAAGAATTTTCGTTTTATGAAATTGACACTACTAGAGTCAAGTCTGTATTTTGTGACGGTTCTTGGGCATGGGGAGCTGTTCTCATAGGTGCAGATGGTGCCAGAAGTCGAGTGCGGAGGCAATTTCAGCCACGCCGAAGCCTACTAGATCTAGAGCGCTGGATCATGTGGGGACGGACGCCTATGACAGACAGGCTTCAAAAGCATTTATCCAATGACATTATGACATGGTTCATGGCTGTCGATAAGGATGCTAATGCTCAGGCGGTAATCGAGCCCATGCAGTGGACGAAAAGCATAGAGCAAGAGTCAGGAGGGAATCTACCAGATTTTCAAGACTATCTGTATTGGGCTGTAGCAACGGAGGCTACACCGTTCAGGCCAAAGACTGTGGAAGGAAGAAAAGAATTTCTGGGGGAAATAACTGAATCATGGGACCCTAACCTCAGGCTTGTGTTCGACTCGGCTCCTCACGAGCTCTCAGCGTGTGTCCCTGTTTTGTCCAGCAAGCCTGATCTCGAAATGATGTCTTCCGCCCGAGCAGGAATGATTACGATCATAGGCGATGCAGCACATCTAATGAGTCCGATGGGTGGTTCAGGTGGTGATATTGCTCTTCAAAATGTGGCGGACCTTTTATTGAAGATTGATCAACTCGGACTCACGGAGGACTGTATACGGCGCTTTGAGGATACGGCGGAGTTAAGAGCAAGACCAAAGATAGAACGTTCTTTCGATAATGGCCGGAAGTTCTGGAAGGGGAAGGAATGGTACGAATACAAGACTGCTGAAGCCTACTAATATAAAGTCATCAGACGTCCTTCTCGTTGACTTGTATCTAATCCTTCCATTGTAATAGATATACCATGATACTCATCTGACGCTTAGGCTGAGAGAATCTTTCAACTGGGGTAGAGAAGCTCCAGCTAAGGATACTGTGGCCATCAGACGTGGGATCCTGCTGCCCGAAACCCCGCATATCTGCTACCTTATTAGCATAATACAACTTTACGAGGATACCAAATTTCACGTCTGGATACTTCTAGAAGAGGTGAGGGGCTCGCAACACTTCGGAGAGCTCCCTGTGTTTCGCGGCTTCACCATAATCGTAACTTACTCAAATCCCAATAAAAGTCTGAAGAGTCAAGATTGTCTATTGATGCATTACCGGTGTCTACGCTAACAAGGGAGATTATCGACTGTGCTTCGGATTGATCGGGGGGATCCTTTGAGGGGGTGAGGTACGCTGCTGACGCTTCCGTGGCCCACCTGCATTGACTTAACCAGGGAGACTCGGGCCGTTGCTCGAAGGTAGTAGGGATTTACAAAGATGTGACGGCTGAAGCTGCATCACGCACCCCTTAGAATGCTCCGGTCTTGGTGGAAATCTCACCCAAATAGCCTGATCCTATAGATTTGAGCAGCTTCCCGGCTCGGTCTTGCTCGGTACATATAAGATTCCACTGTCATCGTGAACGTCGACATGTCGCTAGAGGTTGACAAATATTCTCTGTGCGCGGAGTCATTGAGGGACCAGTATGACGATCATTGCGGCCAACAATCACCAACACTGAGACTTGCGTTTCCAATCGGATCTGCTGCCTAGAATATGGTTGATGTGGGTGAAGTTAATGTTGAATTGCTCTGTGACGTATACTCACGTCGTGCAGCCTCGCAGGTTGAGAATTTTGACTCCAAGTATTACCAAGAATTGAAGTTACTGGTAATGGTCTCGATCGATGACGGAATCACTACAGGCGCAGCGAAAGATAGTATCACCATTCCCATAGACCACATCCGATTCCTCAATGCCAGCATTTTCAGCCTCATGCTGGGCCTAGCCACTGGTGACAAAACATAACCTGCCTCTTCTTTCGCGAAAGGATCATGCTAGCACAGTTGACATGTCTCCAGGCAGTCATTAGTTAATGCAATGGTAAGGCTCCCGGCGGTTCCGGCGAGGTAACGAGGTATTCTGAGTGACAATGCATAGACTGGTGAGCGGTAGTTTCTTATGGGCTTGATGTGAGGGGAGGGAAAACAGCCGCTTCCTTTTTAACCCCGAAATGTATACGGTACGTGGGCTACCATGCCTTTGAATGCATTGAATGCAAACCCTAGCGACTAGGAATGATGGCATTGTGAGGGCCAAAAATTCGAATATCATTGATTACAAACTCGTCGTAGGAAGTACTCCGGAGCAAGCGGCGCAACGCAAGGGGTGGCTAAGCCGAAGTTGAGCCAGGCTGCGGCTTGAATTTCCATATTCAGTCAAGCGTAAATTTGACCAGTCAGGTACAGGTGGATACCCAAGATCAGGGGTTGTCCCTTTGAGCAAGGAAACACACGGAGGTACCTAAGTAATCAAATTTCTTCGAAACAGCTCTGCCGGTGAGATCAAAACATGCTTCAGCGCCTGCAGGAAGACAACACTTGACCGAAAGAGCCGGCCTATGCAGAGGTAAGTTATGTAACATGCAATGGGCACCTGCACAGGATGGCAATGGCGACTTTTTGATGAACGTCTCCCGAAGCACTTGAGCCTGTTAATTCAGACTATTTGAAGAATAGCCTCAGAAACCTCCGGGAGTGGATTGGTCGGTATATCAGAAACGAGGGTCCAGAACCGAGCCGAGCAAGTACACAGGTCAAGCTATAATTATCTTGCGCTGGCCCCAGTTGTACTCACAAGCAGAGTCCCGAGAGCCACCAAATAGTCCATGCTGAATCAACCGGCGTGATGTTTCGAAAAAATGACCAGAGGAAGAGGATCATTCTATATTTCACTGATAACGCCGGTGAGAAGTATCAATCTTGCTACAGGCTAAGCAATATATAAAGACATTCAGAGTGCGCAGAGCGAGGCAGAGAAAATTAGGAATATCCATGTAGTGGTCGAATATCTGTTCATTATTCTGGGTATCGAATCACCTCATTTACCTGTCTCCGCCTCTGCTCCTTACTTGTTTGCTCCCATGGAGCTTAAAATCATTGGCCTTGCTATGGTCATTCTGGCTAGTCTCTTGGATGGCATTTACGCGCAAGTGCTCACTCCCTATTTGGACGGACAATGTCAAAGGGCCATTAAAAATGCAACCTACGGAGACGCGGGCGGCATACCTCTTCCCAATGTTGAGCTGACTCAAGGTCTTCGCTCAAGTCCTCCGGTCTCCCGTTATTCAAACCCTGTTTTTCCAGGTGCCCAAGCAAAAGGGGGAGGAGGTTGGAATGTATGGTGGTCAGTTCCTGACCCGGGACCGGGCTGCAACTATCTACTGCTCGTTCCGTTTGCCACAAAAGTGTACGGCGACAATGTATTACCCGGAAACGAAATCCTAAATGCGAATCATGCTGGATGCTTCTTTACGAATATTCCCGTGGGCATCTACTTTCTTGTGATGAAAGTATGCTAACCCATTTCATAGGTTCAATCCGAGCTTATGACCACTTTCTGCTGTGGGACCGGGGATTGTGGATCAGTCGACCTTGGCATGGAGACTCTGGCCAAGAGAGGGACCTTGGCCCAAGCGACCCCGGAATCTACTACGGTACGTTGATGTTGATTACGTTCTCTTCGTCACTTATGACTTTCAATAGGAAAGACGCCGTCGTCCGAGATGGCAATACCGACAAACACAGCGCCCAGACTCAGATTTGAGAAGTCGACAAAGAGACTCCGTCACTGCTCGTGCTATGCAAGGACCAGAGAAATCATCCAGCTTATCAAAACGTGACGGAACCTGCAATACCGTAAACCTCTCGCAATCCTATCCTAAGGCGGGTGCGCAGCAGGCCGTCACCAGCATTCAGACTTGCACGAGCCTCCCCTGCCCCTTCAACGTTATTAGGGGGGTCTCGACATCGACGACGCTAACCTCGGAGCAGTCACAAACATTTGTCAGCGAGCAAGGAATCAGCACGCAAGTATCAGCAGGCATCAACTTTATCGTGGATGCGCAGGCTACAATCGGCAGTTCCGAAGCCGTTATCAATGCCTGGACAAGCTCTACCAGTACATCCATTCAGAATGGCACCTCGACTCAGGTATCGAATGGAGTGGGTATGACTCAGGGGACCACGGGTTTCCTCTCGTTCACGCCGACCCTCACATGTTGGACAGCAAACCTAGATTGCGGCAATGGTGTCTCAGAATACGCTTTCGAGTATTGTACAGTGCCATCGGATGCATCGAGCCTTGTCAGCTCGGGCGAGTTTCAGTTTGTATCCACCTGAATTTTTTGCGGGTGTAGCATTATGGTACAGACGGCATCCACAGGGAATTTAGGCAGTCGGTAGACGAATGCAGCAATCTTTGTGACCAGAATATTGAAAAGTCTCATGGCATGATGACCAGTTGGCCTGGAAATGCTCCATATCACCGTCGTTGACGAGAGGCTGTGTGAAAATCTTCAACTCAGGTAGTGCGGGTAACGCCCTACGGAGTTAACTCTGATACATTGTGGCCGGACCGAGGTCCCGTCTTTCAAGAGGTAGAGAGCAGGGATATCCATACAGGGTACCTTATAAATAGGGTCCATGCCGTCTCTCTACCTCACTGTGATGACTTCTTTTTTCACCCCCTCTTCGATGTTAAAAGTTTCTTCCTAAGACCGATGGAAAGACGATCCTGTTATCTCAGAAAGGACCTCTACTCTGAATAGCATTTCAGCTCTTAATACTGCGTAGTCAACAACTCCATCTTCCCTGTGATTAGATTCAAGTTTGCTCTCAAAGTTATCAGCAGACCATGGCCATTCCTCAAACTCTTCCCCAGAGCCATACTCCTCCGCAATTACGCTGGACGGAAAAGCTCACACTTGCCGCGAAGTTCTTGATGGTTGCATGCTACAGTCTTGGAACACTTATCCGCAGGACATTGCAGAGTCGTGACTTTAGCCGCAGAGGTTTGAAGCGAAACATGTCCGCAAGCCTCAATAGCAGCCTTCTGCCCACACTCTTTCTGAGAGAGATGCAAGCAGTGGCCACCCCATCTGCAATCACCATCAGTCGGTTCTGTGCTTCCAACAACCTACTACATGAAGCCGTTCGATTAGGCGACACAGGCGAGTTTCCTCCAGCAACGTTGCATTTCATCGATTGCAGCCCTCAAAACGAGGGTGATGTTTTCCTCTACTTTCATGGTGGCGGTTACATTTTTCCCTTGGCGTCCCCCGCAGCGCTTGTATTTGCTCGGAAGGCCGCTGCCTCTGCATCCGCAGCGCTAGCTGTGCTCGAGTATACTATTGCGCCAGCCACCAAATATCCCGGCCAGCTTGCTCAAGCTGGTGCAGCGCTCCGATTCCTGCTGCAGAAGCGCCAAGGCGATCCGTCACGTGTAGTCGTTGGCGGTGACTCTGCTGGTGGAAACCTCACACTTGCACTGCTCGCTCATTTGCAAATTCCTCATCCACGGATCGCGCCAATCAAATTTGCGACGCAAGATCAGAAGCTTCGAGCGGCGGTATGTGTTAGTCCGCGAACGAACAATGTCTGTTCTGCGCCGAGCTATACGTTCAATGCTAGTAAGGACTATATGAGTTCCAACGCAGTACAGTTGTTTACCTCGAACTGGAAGCCTGTCGCTGATGAAGTATGGGCGACTCCTGTCGCTGGAGACAAGGCGTTTTGGTCAAAACCGCGCGCATCTCAGGTGCTGCTAGTGGTAGGTGGAGATGAAGTCTATCTGGACGATGTAAAGACTCAAGCAGCATTGATGGGTGCCGGAGAAAGAGCGGACACGGACGTTCAACTGGCGGTATGTCCCGGTGAGATGCATGATCAGCCGATCATGGACTTAGGACATGGCATTGAGGACGGGCATATGACCGTAGTATTAATGGGATGGTTGCGCGCATTAACATCGTCATGATCAGGACAGTGGCAAGCCTTTGAAAGCTCCAACCGAAAGTCACAAAAACGTACTTCAGCTGTTTTCGATTCCGTGAGAAAAGCTAAATTTTGGATGAGTTTTGGCTCATTAGCTTCTTACTGGCAAAGGATTATGATATGGAGATGTTGATGATTTTAATGTCATCCACCGGCTTTTCTTTGTACACCTTTGCGTTTTCGATCTGGTGAACAACATCAAGGCCTTGTATTGCACGGCCGAAGATCGAGTGTTTGTTGTCAAGCCACGGCTGCGTGTCGTAGTTAGTGATTTGGAATCTTCTGTAGGATTTCCATTGAAAACAGCAACGAAATGTACGCACCGTTCTCTCCGTTGTAATGAAGAATTGCGATCCATTCGTATTTGGTCCTGCGTTGGCCATACTGACTGTGTACGGCTTATCGTGTTTCAACGTTGAAAATTCATCCTCAAATTCCTTACCCCATATACTCTCACCACCTGTGCCATCACCCATCGGATCACCCGTCTGAATCATGAACTTTCGAATCACTCGATGGAAGATTACGCTGTTGTAGTATCCATTCCGCGAATGAGTGACGAAGTTCTCCACTGCCTTGGGTGCGGCGTCCGGGAACAATCGAATGTGAATGTCGCCGTATGTCGTGTGAATGACCGCGCTGGATCCCAACTCCTTGGTCTTCGCTTCCTCTTGCTGTTTTGCATTGCCGAAACGCTGTCGCTCGTTATGGACGTCGCGAGTTGATTTACTGACGTCCTGTTCATTCGTAAACATGTAGAAGCGAACCTTGCCAGACCCAGTGGCAACAAGCATGGCATCGCGAGTCTCCGCCTCTTTGAGCAGAGGATTGTTACTGGCAGCCATCTCCACAGTTACGATGCCTTTCTGCTCAGGCTGGCCTTGGTAAAGCGAGAGATTGAGAGGTCGAAATGGCTCTTCAAAGCCGTACAATTTGACGACGCGATTTGTGAGGGTATTGATGACCTTTGTCCCAAGAAGCGAGCCATATAGGATAAAATTGCCCGTCTCGTCGAATATGACATTGATGCGATTGCGTATTGCCGGATTGTCAAGCTCTTTTTCAACCGCAAGACGTCTACCAAATTCAACCTCATCAAGCTTACTTGTGTCGGTGCTAGCTTGTTGCATATCCTGTATTGTGGCTAGGGACTCATCGTACGTGCGATGAAGCTTGCCAGAGGGGAAATCGAATACGCGAATCTTGCGGTCGGGAAAGGAAAAGGTTGCGAACTGGTGGCCTGTCGGAGAGATTGTTATCGATGTTGGTACGGACTTGGCCTTCTTGAACTCGAAGAGATTTGTAGAGCTTTTCATGTTGAAGACATTTTCTGGCTTCTCATAATTGTCACTTGGCCGCCAATATTCCATCATGCCTCCTTGGTCGGCTGAAACCACGCAGTCATATTCGTTGTTGAAGGCCATGACCGACACAGGGTTCCTATGAAGTCCAGATATCGTGTGAAGTGGACTGCTCTGCTCCCCCCGGCCATCATACAAATGTATGGAGTTGTCAGACTCAGAAGAAATAGCAAGCAGTGGCAACGAGGCGCCTCGACGATGAACCCAGCAAATGGTGTTTGGGGTGAATTCAAGGGTGAGTATGGATAGTAGGTCTGATATCATTTTATTAGCAGCTGAAATTTTCAGTCAAGATGGTCACTGACCAAATGAGACGACATCGAATATCTTAACTGTCTTATCTGTCCCAGCGGAGGCAAAGCTTCGACCGTCCGCACTTACAGTGACCCCCTTGATCTCTCCACTATGTGCCCGAAACTCCTTGACGAACTCGACATCCCCACTGCTCTTTTTCCAAAATTTGACAACACCATCTACTGAGCTCGTGATGAGGAAGCTTGTAAATGGAGTGAAGGTGGTAAAGCTCAATTGTTCCTTGTGCATCAAGGACTTAGAGTAGCGTTCAGATGCTGGAAGAGCTGCGACATAAAGCCTTTCATAAGGAAGTTTCCGGCGCTTCTTCTTCGGTGCGGCAGACGGTAAAGCCGGACCCATGTCATCTTCGTCGGATGAAGCATCTGGAATGTATGTAGTCAGAAGAAAAAGTAAATCTGAAGGTTGTCACATTAAAATCATACCTTCGGCCTCAGCATCACGAGTTGAGCCATTTTTGGACTCCTCGTGCTCGATTTCGGATCTCGAACGTTTATTGTTCGGTTCTCTCGTATGCCTTTCGACAGCTGTCCTCGAATCCATGGTTGTATTGAATGCGAGGGGTAAGAGGAACGGTGACTTTGTAATTTGGAGTATGAGGCACTCCGCCAGTTACTAGGGTAGGGAATATGCTAGTGACTCTTCCCGGTCCGGTACCTGAAAGTTCTATCGGTCCCTGAATTTGGAGCTCAGCTCAGCCCTATGATCACCGCCGGAGGAGCCCCGACTCCGATTGGTCTTTGCGGCCAAGCTCGATGTCGTCAGTGAGTCAATCCATATTTTTGGAGTCCCGCCGAGTCACTTGCCTTACCTTAGGTAGGTAATTACTGCATTGCCACATTCATCCACACTCATTTGTCTGTCAGTCACAGTTGCCTCCTCTCCCTCCAAAGGCTGACTCATACATTCCTTTCATATTTTCTCCCGGCGCCTCCCGTCAGGCAGTTTTGAATTTGCCTGAACCTACAGACCTCGCCAACCTTTCATTCACAACACTCATTTCCTCGCGTTCCAATTTGGCCGAAAATCAAACCTTGGAGATCCTTGACTATACCGAAACCATGTCAGACCCTACACCTGCTCCATCTATACAACTTCGCGGCCGAGGTAGTCGAAGATCCCGCCATCCAAGACCACGGCAAGAACGCACCAATAATACAGATGTTTCTACGACCAACCCCGGATCCAACACTGAGCAAACTCAGCCACGCAGAGGGAGAAGCGGTCGCAGCAGGCCAATGAGAAACATTTCGCAGCGACCGCAGGAAGATCATTCAAGGGCTGAGGCTGTTTCCGCTTCGCCGATACAAACGGCCTCAAGAGGTCGCGCAAGAGGAAGAGGAGCAAGGATTGCAAGTGGAGGATTGCAAGGCAGGCAATTTGGCGGACATCTGACTGAGAGACCCCCTACCCATGAACCTCATACCCACGAAAGCGGGCACCGACAAAGACGATTTTCAAAGTCAACTGCAATGGATATAGCAACACGTCTACACGAGGATATCGAGCATGGTGTTCACGAATGCCCCATTTGCACTACTGAGGTGTTGAGGAGCACTCCGATCTGGTCATGCCGAAAGTGCTGGGCAGTATTTCATCTTAGCTGCATTAAAGAATGGGCTGGAACAAACCAAAACCCAGAATTACCTACAGGAACGCCCCCTGTACAACGAGAATGGAGATGCCCAGCTTGCAATCTCCCCCAAATCGCTCAGCAGCCAAAAGCTATACGGTATAGTTGCTGGTGTGAGAAGGAGCTTTGGCCGCGGACAATCACTGGATTACCTCCCCATTCCTGCGGACAAACTTGCGGCAAAGAGCGAATACTTCCCAAGAAGTGTCCCCACCCCTGCGACCTCATCTGTCACGCGGGTCCTTGCCCCCCATGCGGTCATATGGGCCCTACACAAAGCTGCTACTGTGGGAAGAGTGTTTCTACACAAAGATGTGTGGACACAGATTATGACAAAGGGTGGAGTTGCAACGAGATCTGCGGGGATTTATTACCATGTGGAGAGCACACGTGTCAACGAAAATGCCACGAAGGCCTCTGTGGAGCCTGTGAGATCCATATCGAAGCACGCTGTTATTGTGGGAAAGTCGAAAAATCCATCCCTTGCTGTGAGAGAGGCGAGGAGAAGAGTAGCAAACGCAGCTATGTCGGTGAAGATAATCAACGAGCCGCTGAAGATTGGGTTGGGTTATTCGAATGTGGCATCATATGCAACCGCCAATTCGACTGTGGCCAACACAACTGCGAGAAACCGTGCCACCCGCAAACCGCAGATGTCGAGCACTGCCCCCGATCTCCAGACGTGGTCATTAAATGTCCTTGCGGAAAGACCAATTTGGATGAATTACTATCAAAGCCTCGTCAATCATGCGAAGACTATATTCCGCACTGCACCAAGCTGTGTGGCAAACAGCTGCCTTGCGGCCACTTGTGTAAGGCGCCATGCCATTACGGCGAATGCATGCCATGCCGTGAGCAGATTGCTATCAGTTGTCGTTGTGGGCGAACAACTTCGACGTCGCTTTGCCACCAAGGCGCAGTTGAGCAACCTCAGTGTATGCGACTTTGCAACGCTACTCTCAACTGCGGCCGTCACTCCTGTGACGAGCACTGCTGCACTGGTGAACGAAAAGCTGCAGAACGTCTGAATACCAAGCGCAAATACCGTGAAAGGCGTCATTATATCACAATGCCGCTACCAGAACCTGATATTGAAGCCGAGCACATCTGTACTCGGGTCTGCGGACGGACTCTGAAATGCGGCAATCACGCCTGCGAAGACCTTTGCCACAAGGGACCTTGTCCTCCCTGTCGAGAAGCAATCTTTGATGAGATCTCCTGTGCATGCGGGCGTACAGTGCTGCAACCACCACTACCTTGTGGTACAAAGCCTCCGCCGTGTCGATTTCAGTGTGAGAGGCCGAAGAGTTGTAGTCATCCTCAAGTCCCTCATACGTGCCATCAGGACAACGAGGACTGCCCAAAGTGCCCCTTTTTGGTTTCAAAGATATGCCTCTGCGGGAAGAAGACGCTAAACAACCAGCAGTGCTGGCTTCCTTCCGTCCGCTGTGGGGAGATTTGCGGGAAGAAACTCAAATGTGGATCTCACACTTGTCGAAAAACCTGTCATCCCCCTGGAGAATGCGAAGATACTGACACGCCCTCGCGAACGTGTCAGCAAGCCTGCGGTAAGTCCAAGAATGCTTGCGGACATCCATGCGAGGACAAATGCCATGCGCCGTTTTCCTGCCGAGAAGAAAAGCCATGCTCACACAAGATCTTCATTACCTGTCCATGTCAAACGCACAAAGTCGAAGCTCGTTGTAACGCCTCTAAGCATGATCCGGAGGGAAATGGAAAGAAAGAGCTCAAGTGTGATGACGAATGCGCTCGCTTGGAGCGCAACCGCAAACTGGCTTTAGCACTCAATATTGACCAAAGCACACACACGGACGATCATGTTCCCTACTCCGAAGATACCATAAACTTATATCAAGAGCTAGGCGCACAGTGGGCGCAGCAGCAGGAGCGTGAGTTCCGCGTTTTTGCTGAAGTCGATGAGGAAAAGAGGTTACGGTTCAAACCTATGTCGAGTCTGCAGAGACGCTTCATACACTGCCTGGCCGAAGACTTTGGGCTGGACTCAGAAAGCATGGATCCCGAGCCGCATCGACATGTGGCGCTTTACAAAACACCTCGCTTTGTGAGTGCGCCGAATAAGACGATTGGAGAGGCTCTTCGAATCCGTATGAAGCAGCGGAACCTAGGAGGGATCGCCATGCCTGTAAACGAACAAGCTCCAAAAAAGGAAACAAGAAGCAACCTACTTGGTGATCCTTATAACGGATTTCTCATGACGAATCCGCGGTTTGGACTGACAATTGAGGAACTCCGCACAGTCATCGAGTCAGCCGTACCAAACGAATCTATCCCTCGTCTGGAGATATCATTCTTACCCAGCGGAGCAGTAGTTCTTAAAGCTCGACCTGCTGGTGTTCCTCAAGGTCGGACCATAGCTGCTGAGCGAGAGGGCGAGGCCGCACTTCGAAAAGCAAAGCCATCACTTGCTGATGCTCTCTCTTCCAAGGGCATGGGCTCACTACAGCTCTGCCGTTCCGACGAGTCCCTGAATATCACAAGGAAGGAATCCGACGAAGCGAGTGCAGAAGGTGCAGGAGGATGGAGCCAAGTTGTTGCAAAGGGTGCTGCTCCTAGGAAGGAATTAAAGCCCACGGCTCTGTTCGATGCACGCAATGGCTTCGGAGTACTGGGTCAAGGAAAGACAGTGGTTCTTGGAAAAAAGAAGAATGAGAAACCAAAGAAAGAGATGCTAGAAGTCGTGGACGATTGGGAGAAAGCCATGAGTGACGAAGAGGAGAGGGACAATAGGGCCGCTGAAATGGAAAATGAGGCCGGGAAGGCTGCTGTTAGCGACGCCAAAGTGGAGGATTCCAAGATCCCAGGAGGTGGAGAGGCGATAGGAGCATAAACCTTGCAGATTGCTATGCAAGTAATGTATGATAATTCAGATGAAAAAAGTGTTAGCTCGACGATTGAAATGACAATCTCAAGATATCTGAGCTCCAAAAAGTCATACACCTCATCAGATACCCCATTACTGAATTCCACGAATCCGGCTTCATATCGTTTGGTAAAAAAATGTATTATCTTCATGTGCTTGCCAGCTTCTCAGTTAAATTACTGATGGAGACGTCCGCAGTCGCTTTTTGACCCATGTATCACGTACCTTAAGATAGGCATTTTGTTTCCAGCAGCGCGGCCCCTCGGAAAAATCCCACGCGACCCCGGCGCAGATCTTTGTGTGCCAGACTTTGCTTTTGCTTCTCCAACCAGCGTTTTGATACCTAGTTCTTCACCCACAACCCCAATTCTCGTCAAGATGCTGTCGCGAAGCTCTCGCAGGACGGCGCAGGTATGCACTGCATATTATTGCATATCCAACAACACTCACACAAATTAGAGCCTGTTGCGTTCCGCAAAGCCTACTTCGCGATGGACACCAAATACGTTCCTGCCTGCAAGATGTGCGAGAAGAATAAATGAATATCAGTACTTTAGTCTGACTGCAATATAGGTGGCTATGCAACTGTCGATTCTGACATATTCAAACCTACCAAATACGGCGGCAAATATACTGTGACCCTGATACCTGGTATGAATAAACAGGACTGTATCCTCAAATACGACAACTGACTCCTGCTGCTAGGCGATGGCATTGGTGCTGAGGTATCAGAATCAATGAAAGAGATATTCAAGGCAGACAATGTGCCAATTGAGTGGGAGCAAGTGGATGTATCAGGCGTTGACACCGGCAGTAAACATACTGAGGAGCTCTTCAAAGAGTCCATTGCATCCCTTAAACGGAATAAACTTGGACTGAAGGGTATGGACACTTTAATTGCTGGCATCTGGGATTGAGCTGATCTTTTTAGGCATCCTTCACACACCAGTCGAACGGTCAGGTCACACCTCTTTCAACGTTGCCCTCCGACAAGAACTCGACATCTATGCTTCCATTGTCCTGATCAAGAACATCCCCGGCTACAACACGCGACACAAGAACGTCGATCTCTGCATCATCCGAGAGAATACTGAAGGAGAATACTCTGGCCTCGAACACCAATCTGTCCCCGGCGTTGTCGAGTCTCTTAAGATCATCACCCGCGCGAAGTCCGAGCGGATAGCCAAGTTTGCATTCAGCTTTGCGCTTGCTAACAACAGGAAAAAGGTTACCTGCATACACAAGGCCAACATCATGAAGCTTGCCGATGGTCTCTTCAGAAATACCGTCAAGAAAGTTGGCGAAGATTACCCCACCATCGAGACTGGCGATATGATCGTCGATAACGCCTCTATGCAATGCGTCTCAAGGCCACAGCAATTCGATGTCATGGTCATGCCCAATCTGTACGGCGGCATCCTCTCCAACATTGGTGCTGGCCTTGTTGGCGGTCCCGGCGTCATCCCAGGCTGCAATATGGGACGCAACGTGGCTGTCTTTGAGCCTGGATGCCGTCATGTCGGTCTTGACATTCAAGGCAAGGACCAGGCCAACCCTACTGCTCTTCTTCTCTCGGGGGCTATGTTGCTCCGGCATCTCGGACTGGACGACCACGCCAATCGCATATCCAAGGCCGTATACGAGGTTATCGCGGACGGGTAAGTTACCCTAAGATGATAGGTTAGTGCTTTATCATGCTAACTATTCTGCAGCCAAGCTCTAACGAGAGACATGGGCGGCAATGCTTCTACTCACCAATACACAAGAGCGGTTCTCAATGCGATGGATGCTGCATAGATGTCATTTTGCATTCTCGTCTGTTCTGATCGTACCAGCTTGTATTATGTGTAACCTAGTCTTTCGACCGTATATATCCTTTTACGAGATCTGTCCCTGCGCCAAACACCTTCGCTGTCGCCTTGCAGTAAAGCTCTTGAGCAAATCGACACCCGAATGGAACTGTGGTATTCTTAATCCTCTTATTCCTTGCGCGCCAGCCACGGTCAAGCTCTAGAACTTAATCCTTCGCTTCCTGCCTGTGTATTTTGAGCTATGCTTCACCACCTTCCCCTTCCTCTCCATCTGCTCCTTTTTCCTCAAAATCCACGCCTTGCTTCCCTTCACCATCTCCGCCTTTTCCCTCCCACTCATCTTCCCCCTCTCTCGCGCCCTCCTCCTCTGATCCTCAACCTCAATCTCCCCCTCCAATCCCGCCACCACCCCCGTAATATCCCCCCCGCCCACACTCAACACCAAATACGTCTTCTCGCTCTTCGTCCCCTCATCATCAATCAACAACCCGGCCCCAAACCCCGCCCTCACCGCCGCCCCCGTCACCATCTCCCTCTGGCCCCGATCCCGCGGATAAAACTGACACACCGCCCTCCCGCCCCTCCGCAAACTCGCAAACAACCCCCCGAAAAACCGGTTCAGCCGCCCCGGCGCGCTCTCCTCGCTGCTCTCCACATTGCACAGCCACTGCACCGCGCTGATGCTGACCGCGCCGTCGAAGCTGCCGGCCCGGAACGGCACCCCCTGGCCCGCATCCCCGAGGAACAGGTCCCCCTCGACGTCGCGCTCCAGCGCGACCCCGAGCATCGCGCTCGACACGTCGACTCCGATCCACTGGTGCGGGCCGCCAGAGGCGGGGGGGAGGGAGGAGAGGATGGTGCCGGAGAGGCCGGAGCCGCAGCCGATGTCGAGGATGAGGGAGGGCGAGGAGAGGGCGAGGAGGGCGAGGGCGCGGTGCGTCATTTGGGTTTGGATGTGCTGGATGCGGGAGGAGGTGATATATTTGCGGGATTCGGCGTCGTTGTAGTAGAGGTCGGGGGGGAGGGTGTCTTCTGGTCGGGACATTTTTGGCTTTACCGGTTAGAGGGAGATGGAATGGTGTTTGTGGATAGGATTTGCTAGAGGCCGAGATGCAGTTGTGAGAAATTGTATGTGCTTATCGATAAGAAATTGGATTGCCTTATTTTTCGTCTACAGTTACAGATTCTGATCGTTCGACGACACTTCCTTCCGCTGACTGGAACACTCTTTTGAAGGATAAAGACAATCGGTACTATCTGTGCTCCAAAATGCTCTTGTCATACACCAATAACATGACACTAAACAATAATCCGAAGAATTTCAGGGTTGGTTGCTGCCATGAGCTGTCGCTCCTGATGCATCACAGTGGTCGGCGGAACGAGCTCCTCGAAGACTGACTATTTGTCGCACCACCGAGTATTCCACTTTGCACGGAGGAGTCATGAAGCGGCATCGAAATTCCAAACTCCGCGTTGTAATATCTTCACACTTCTTTACTTTGTCTCGAAATCGAGGTCTTGCAAAAATTAGGATTCCCTTCAAGACAACACTTCATACTCTGGCTGCCCAACCAATTGAAGGAAGTTCCGAACTCTTCGAGTACACATCGGGCCGATGGATGTTTGTTAGCCTGATCATCTACCCCAAATCTAGTATTGACCGTATTCTACAGCTACAACGATGCTCTGAGGCGTTCTGAAAGAAGACGTGTCTTCAACATCCCCGAGCTCAAGCGTCTAGCGGCTGCAGCCGTCAACCAAGAACCGCAAAACGTTGTTCAATTTGCCAAGCTTGCCGAAGGAGGGTTCAATCGAACCTTCTTAATTACTATGCGAGACGGCCTCCGGTTCGTAGGACGCATCCCCTATCCGATTACCGAGCCAAAGCATCTGGTTGTAGCTAGCGAAGTTGCAACAATGGATTATCTCCGTTCGCACGGCATACCAGTTCCTAGGATTCTCGATTACTCAGCCACATCGGAAAATGCTGCAGGTACTGAATACATCTTCATGGAACTTGCTCGCGGAATAAACTTGGGTGATATCTGGTTTGAGATGTCCGAAAAGGCCCGGATTACTGTTGTTACCAAACTTGTGGAACTTGAGTCTCGATTATTTGCCCTTCGATTCCCTGCAAGTGGCAGTTTGTACTATACCAAGGATCTACCGAGCAGGTTTGATAAGGTTAATATTTCTTCCGCCGAATCGGGCAACCAGGACCGCTTTTCTATTGGTCCTGATACTACATTGAGCTTATGGTATGGAATGAGATTTAACATCGATGCTGATCGAGGACCTTGTATGTTTTCAATCATCTCCTTCTCTGATTCGGATCCAGAAATATGACGTAATCCGATATCTATGCTTTGATTCGAGTGTCCTCACACTAGGTTGGCAACCGCAACTAAGATCCAAAAGACAGAAATTCAACAGCAGCTCTTACGGCTGGAGCAAAAAAAGAGACGTCCTACTTAATGAATTTTGGACAACCGCTTCATCCTTTTCAACGGCTGCGCAGAGAGATTTACACCTATCAAAAACAATCGCACTTAGACCATCTTGACAGTCTGAATAAATACCGGCAAATTGCGGCCCATCTCATACCAAGGAAAAAAAGAGGCTTTTACAAGTCCCACAATCAGGCACACTGATCTTCACCCAAACAATGTTTTCGTCTCTGACAATCTAGAAATTACCGGTCTGATTGACTGGCAACACTGCGCGATACTTCCACTTTTTCTGCAGTGTGGAATTCCCAATAGTCTTCAGAACTACGGTGATAATGTCTCAGAATCTTTGGAATACCCCCAATTACCACAGGATTTCGGTGAAATGAGTGAAAGGGATCAGTTCGAACAAGTCGAGCTCCTTCGCAGACGCCAACTCCACTATTTCTACGTCACAAAGACCGCAGCACTGAATCGGACACACTACGACGCCTTAACATACAATCTGAGCACACTGAGACGCAAACTCTTCCACCACGCGAGTGATCCATGGGAAGGTGACAACGTGACCCTAAAAACCGATCTGATCCAACTGACCGAAGAGTGGCCGAGAGTTGTCGACCCAAAATGCAGCATGAACGGCGACGCAACGGCCTCTTGCCCAATTGCCTTTCTAGGGGAGGAGAAGAGCGAGTGTTTGCGCCTCAATGCTGCACAGAACGAGGCAGACGAGCAGCTCGAGGCTTGCAGAAACATCGTTGGCGTCGGACCTGAGGGATGGGTACCCTTGGATCAGTATGAGGAGGCGAAGCAACGCGAACGTCAACTAAAAGCGGATGCACTCAGTGCAGCCGAGACCGAAGAGGAAAGAGCAAAGATACGTGAAAATTGGATTTTTGAGGACTCTGATGAAAACGAGTATTTATAGCGTGTGATGCGCTGGGCATCTCAGTGAAGCACGGTGCCTATGCTGTCACCCGCATAGAAGAGTAAGTCGACCTTATGACCTTATTCATTTAGGCTAAGTGCAGTCTATTTGGCCTAATCGTTAGGCCACAGACTCCGAAAATCGTCTTGAACGGTCTTCCCTCCTCATTGACGTATGAGAAATGCTTCACTTCCATGGCATGTTCAAGGGAAATCCTAATGCCATCGTCTTCACCATACTTTGACATCGCCGCCGCCAGAGCTTGCTCAAACCACATTTCCGCAGTGGCCCAGCCTACGTATTTCTGGTAAACCAGACCAATGGAAATTAAAGTCCAGATCGTGCGTTCGTCGTCCCAGTTGAAGACGTCGGTGGCCCTTTGTTCAGAGCGGCGGAACATCGTTATTGCTTCGTCTGAGAAGCCTGCGCCGAGGAATGCAGCAGCAACTTCCAATAATGCTTCTATCACCTGCATGGTCTTGATGTGTCTACGAGTTTGCATGTTCCATGGAAATTTTGTTATGACTTCGTCGAATGCACTGTAGGCGCTTGTAAAATGAGAAATTTTCTCGTTAGCCTTCCCCAACTTTTGGTGAAGCTTTAGGAGTTCAGTCCAGGCCTTTAGTCTTTGGACACCCAGTTGTTCGGTTTGTTTGCGTTCACACTGATGGATCGTGCTTAGGAGAAGCTGCTCAACTGCTTCGTTCTTTGCCTGGACGTGAGTGCGAGCTACACTTATGCCGTAATCCAGTAGCCCAGGGTCGGAATCACCAGAGACGGATTGAGTCAAGGCTGAAAGTCGTGAAGTTTCGGCAGTGTTTCGATGCTGAGAGCGCGCTCTGGTGAGTTTTGAATTCTTCTTCGGTCTGGAGTCTGGGCCGGCAGAGTCGCCATTGGCCAGCTCCTTTGCACGGTCAAGGAAAGCCAGGGCTTCAGTTTCCTTACCCCAGCCGTTTAACAGCTCGGCGACATGCATGACATGTTGCTGAGATCTTCTGTGTGCGACACCTAATTGATTGACGTGAGCCCAGCTACTATCTTCAAGAAGTTTGAGAGCTTCAGGCGTGCGGTGGTGCTCAATGTAGAACGTGGCTAGGAGATAAACGACCCTACTGGTATCCTCATGCGTTGCACTCAGCAAATATTCATGTCCCTTAACAGCCCTTTGGAGCATATCTTCGGCAGAAACTGCATCCCCGCCACGGTTATATTGCTGCGCAGCCTCAACAAGTACGTTTAGGTCGGCTATCGTTTGACCATTCCACGATAGCGGGAGACGATTTTGTTCATCCTCATGATCAGACTCCCATTCATCTGAGGATGAGGGGAGTATTGTTGGTTCAACTGTTTCCATCTGTTTGTCTTTGGGTGGTAGCGCTGTCCCTGGCGAGGTTGCACTGGCTGCTGCTGGTGTGTGATATACGAGGCCTTCCGGCGTGTCCACTTCTGTGATCCGTTAATACAAATATCAAAGAACAAAGACGAGATAGCTTACCCATTACTTCGAACATATCCTTTTTCGCCCTCTTCGTGCTCGTTTGAGCTCGTTCTTTGGTCCATTGTAGTCCTCCAAACTCAAAGACCGTATCTTTGTAAAGTGGGGCTTTCTTTCGGTCGCTGGCCTTCTGGACGATGAATTGCGCTACTCCTGAAGGTAAGTTCTTCTGCCAGCCCCATGATTTGAATTTCGCCTTATATTGCTTTGGTCTAGAATGGTTTAGCAAAAGTGAATACTTAATGTACAGATGAACATACGTAGCATCGAAAGAATGCCTCTCATTCATAAAGTTTCTGATATCTTCAAGTTTTCGATTATCTTGGAGATACAGTTGCTTCAACTCTGCCTTGTGCCTACTCCAGTCCAAGTCTCTGTGTCGTGGTGCCGCCCGCGTTCCGATTCTCGCTGACGGTTCGGCCCAATGCGTAGGGTTATTTTGCTCCGAGTGCGCTGCGTTTGAAGGCAAGACGAGAGGCTCGCTAGGCCCGGCTAGCACTGCATCGGGCGGACCTGGTATGAAGCTGCCGCGTTCATGGAGATTCCAATGGCCTGAAAGCGAGTCTTGACCTTCATTCGAAGACGTCGGATGAGGTGTAGAGTTGAGTGGATTGAATGGATTGAATGGGTCCATGATTTTTCACTGATTCACCCTGAAAGAAGATAGTAGGATGAAGTGGATCGAGCCTCTGATAGTGTAGGAAAACGGAGTGGGATTTTTTCTTCTTCTTGAATGGCTCGATGTCCTTTTAAGGGGCAGCTGCTGCGGCGGCGTTCAACTACCTGCTGAAAGGATTTCAGTCGCGGCAAGGCCCGCCTGGAAGCATTATGAATGGCTCAGTAAAGGGCCACAAAAGTGCCCTAAAGGCCTCTTTGTATCGGTTGTGTAGCTAAGGCAGACCGAGTAGATCACCGCCCATCTCCAGGTTGCAAGGCTATTGATCGACGATCCAGCCACGCGTGGCAGGGTATCTTATGCAATCTATGATTGAGGTGCATCTGGATATGATAGGCAGCAGCACCCTGCACAAAGACCTGCGAAGGCTTGGGCCGCAATGGAAGCATCCAATGAAGGTTGCAGCTACGTGCAAGCCTATTGGTTGCATGCAAAAGTTCTGTCCGCTCCAACAAAAGTACTCATACTGTAGAGCCGAAATCCTCAGCAATCCCTAGAATAGCACTCTCTCTGACACGTCGACGTTTCCACACTGTGTGGCAAGAACAGTTCTAGTGTTCAAAACGTTACTTGCATCTCTGCCTCCCTGTACGGTCCATTAATATCGAGATCTTTCCTTCTTGCAGCATTTCCGCAAAAGTTCCTCAAGACGTCTTCGGCCTAGAAATCAGAAAAGCATCAATCCTCGAGTTGGCGCGAACCGATAGCTCCAATCGGATTTCTTTGTGCAAAAGTCTTCAAAAGTTCCTCAAAAGACTGTCCTAATTTCATGTTCAGTGACCCCGGTGCAGCGTGGTGGAGTCTGAATCCTTCAAGGCGACAGATTCTTTCCAAGGAATTTTTGATACGAGGTTGGACTGTGAGGAGTATTCGCAAGACAGAAGTTCTCAAAAGCTCCTTTGGAGAACTCCTCGTGGGTATATATATTGTTGATTCCGGTAAACATGTATATTCAACATCCCAAGACATACATTCCTCTCCTTTGGTGTCCAAGACTTCAATACAAAAGTATCCTGGCCGTTTCGTTTGCTGCTACACAAGCCTCACGAGGAGTGTTACACACACGCACCCTAGACAATGGCAAAGGAGCAGGCCAATCAATCATGTCAAAGTGACTCTAAAGGCTCTGTTGTTCCAAAAAATGTTCGTGTTCTCTTAAAATGATGATAACTCCTTGAAGCCTGACTCCATGGCATTTTACCTAGGATTCGACAGTGGAGAATAACAGTGCTCGAGACAGCATGGAAGAAGGCGGTACGTTCTACCACCAAGTACACCGTGCATGGCTCGACGGGGACAGAACCAAGACAGCCGAGGCTAGACAGAATGAAGCTAGCAATGCTTCCTTTGCGGTGCAGCGCTTTTTGCAGGAGGGTGTGCGCGAGCAGCCATACAACGCAATCGGCGCAGTCGCCAATTTAGGCACCAGTCAAGCCCACCTGCAGGCAACAACGCAGTCAAAGCGCACGCCTGCACCTGGCTCCAAAAGCGCGGCTCATGAGGGGGAATGACGGAGCGTACCACCGGTACAACAGGGACAGGCTGACGGTAGCGGGGTTGATTATGTAAGGTGTCTACCGAATGGCACGGTGATGGACATTGCGTTTTACAACTCGCTCATGTAGTGATGTTCTTTCTATATCGGCAGATTCAAAGTCAGAACCTGGTGTAGCTTCTAGTTTAAAATAGACGGTTTCATTCGTCGTGTCAAATGTGACGATGCTGCAACGTAAGCCTGGGTAGATGTACTCTAATCTACTTTCGTGAGAGCTAAATACCCAAAAATGCACATTCTTTTGCCTTATTCTATGCAATGTCGGTTGCCTCGATTTTTTCACCCGCGTCATGTCACGAGATTACTAATTGTAAGTAATATAAGTATCCATTGCTTGTAGTTTTTGTTCAAATTTCTTTTCTCCCTACTTTTCTTCTTTCCTCTTCCCAGCCTAATCAACCCATCCGTCCCCCTTCTTGCCCGCGGAAAAGCCGTCACTGGTTTGCGTTCCTGTATCGACGGCCAACATGGCACCGATAGTCCTTCACTCGCGTCGAGTTGCAAAGATTAATTCAAGTATTAAGCAGAAGCCCGTAGCCAGACCTAAATCGGTCCTACGATCGAGGACTAAAACTAGAGAGAGACGTGAAACCAATCCCAAAGATATTTTGTGGCTCACGGACGACTCGGGCCTGGATACAGATACGGAGCAACAGTTGAAGAATGGTTCAGACGAATTGGAGCATATCTCAGATCCCGTAGCAGAGTCTGGTGTTGAAAAAGACCCTTTCGCGTCAATTGAGAGCATGCCTCCTGCAGATGAGGGCAGAGGAGAACTTTGCGAACTGCACACCTACGATTCACGCCGAGATTCAAGGGGCGGGACGATCACTCTACGAACGGGTTCCAAATTCGAGATAGATTTTGACCAAGAGCGAAGCCCCAACGCAGCGCTTGTTTTGACTAGATACTTCGATTTCCACAAACATATCTATTCGACGGAACTCGAGATAAAATCGCCATATATCAAAGCAGCACTTGAAGAAATTGCACACTCTTATCCGGGGGTCAATATTGGATCCAATGCAAGTACAACTATATTTGGGGAGCCCAAATGCTTGTTTCATTATCGTGAAGAGCTAGAGCATTATGCAAAAGCATCGGATAATCCGCGAGCCATGGAACACGTATTGTTTTGTCTTAGGTATATGGAAAGATCTCTTCAGAACCAAGTATCCATATATAACAGCCTAATGAAAAACAATGAAAGAGCGCCTGGTCTCGACTTCCGGAACCTTTGGATGGCTTTCAAACCTGGCGCTCTTTTATTCACAAGGGAAGATGACAATGAGGTGGTCTTGCGTTTGACGACAGTGGACATGAAAAAGAAATCTGGGTCATCTGAGGGCCGGGATAAATGGGAGCTATCAGTGGAGCTAATAGATTACAATGGAACAGTCTTCGGACGCAGGAGGAAGACAGTTTCCATCACAGAATATGTTGGCTATAAAGCACTCTCTGAATTGCCGATATTCCCCCTGCAATATCACGAAGAACCAAATAGAGTCCGGGAAGAACTGATAAGCAGGGGAAAAAAGTTTGTCTCCTTGTCAGGTATCCGCCACTGCAACTATAATGGTATGGCACGTCTATACTCGAAACAAAGTTCCCTCGACTGGAATCCAAAATTACGACTGGTGAAGATACGACATAGAATCATGATCGACTGTCGTCAGTTCAGTGCCAGTCAACAACTTCATCATCCCTTCGAATTCGTGCCGGGGTCGGAGATTGAAACGAAGTCAAATAAACACAAGGAGATGACCGACGATGAATCTCTTGTATGTCATTACGAAATGCAAGGGTTCTCGCTTATCACTAAGCAATGGGGTCTTTTCCGAGTTGATCGAGTCGAGGACATCGACTTTAATGTCAATGCTTTCACTGACTTGGTTT
The DNA here is from genome assembly GCA_021030935.1 of Astrothelium subdiscretum. NCBI lineage: Eukaryota > Fungi > Ascomycota > Dothideomycetes > Trypetheliales > Trypetheliaceae > Astrothelium > Astrothelium subdiscretum. The sequence continues at coordinate 433,752 of JAGFMW010000013.1, forward strand.
TATCCCATGATAAAAAAAGGATGATATTATCCATGCTACAGATGCCGCAGGACCAATCAAATTTCTTCGATGACCTAATCGAAGGGAAAGGGAAAGGGTTGATCTTCTTGCTCCATGGACCGCCTGGCGTGGGTAAAACATTTACAGCAGGTTAGTAAAGGAATCATCGTGAGATAATACGATAGCCAGGTTGACTATGGTTGCAGAGAGCATTGCAGAGTTCACTCAGAGACCATTATACACTGTTAACTGCGGTGAGCTTAGCTCATTTGCACTCAGGGAGGAAAGGAAACTGGACACTGCGCTATCTCTAGCCACTAGATGGAATGCAGTAGTTCTAATAGATGAAGCGGACGTATTCATGGAAGAGAGGAAATCCGAGATTAGCCGGAACGAAATCGTCTCAGGTTATATTCTAAACTGACCATTAAATCCAAGGCTAATACCACTTTAGAGTTGCTTCGAACGCTAGAATATTTTGAAGGTATATTGTTCCTGACTACGAATCGAGTTGAAGCAATTGACCCGGCCTTCAAATCTCGAATCCACTTCTCGATTGCGTACCCATTGCTGTCAGCAGAATCCAGACGGGAACTTTGGAAAGTATTCATGGCACGAAGCCCGACACATAAGCAACCACATTGGCTGGATGATAAGTTCTTCAACGAAGTAGCCGAGTTCGATCTGAATGGCCGACAAATTAAGAATGCAATCCGCGTGGCTCATTCTCTGGCAGGGAATGAAAAGCGCGGAATCATGCCAAAGGACATCATCTCAGTGTTACAGGCCGCAAAAGCTTTCGAGCGTGACTTTCACAGGTCGGTAGATCCACAATTTGTCAATGCCAGAAGCGATCTCACCCCTGAATTTAGGCCAGTCCAGCCTTCTTCGGATCGTCCTGAGAAAGTTCTGAAGAAAGGTGTTCCCTGCCAACTTATAGATGCGCCGTCTGAGATAACACAGCATACGGACGAACTTCTCGGGGGAAAGCCGTCGGAGATGTTGTCACCGTTTGTCGACAAGTCTGTTCGTTCTCTCGTAGCCTCAATCGGTGGCGTCTGTCTGGTTGTGCTATCTTTGACCATGGGTCCTTCTGGTGGAAGTAAGGATACAATACTTGTCAAGGCCTCACTTACTATAGCCGCTTTTTCGTTTTTGGTGTTGGCGTCCAGAGCAATAAATACAGAAGCACTGATGGCGGCGGCAATCTATACTGCTTTATTTATTGTGCTTGCAAGTATATTATCTTAAGTAGGTCCTAGATTGTCGTTTGTCTAGTCTCATAGAGGAAAAGAATTGAGAAGAGCATTGGTGAAGCAAGACTTTGCTGAGTACAAGGGTAGTCTCATGGCTACTAGGTGACATCAATGGTCGTGTAGCGCTGATATAGGCGGGTAAAGGGCTGCTCCTCTCGTCAGCTACCTAAAATGTTTCGCGAAGTGCGACGTCATTTCTCGGGTCTCGCCCCTTGCAGGTGTCGATCATTCATGACAGCTTTCCCCGGACCAAACTAACTTTCTTCGTCCTGCCCAACAGCAGACCAATGCCTCATATCTCACCAAGATGTGGATATTGCCTCTCTTAGGCTATGTGGGGGTGATTTTAGGCTTCTGTTTTCTCACTCTTTCCATCGGTATACAAGGACGCCCACTCATCCCAGGTCTGCAGTAAAGCTAATTTATTTGACAAAGCATCCGGACTGTACTATCTCTCAGAACTGGTTGAAGAGCATACCGTAGTTTCCAAAAAGATCCTCACCTACCTGATCTACTCCGTTATCGGACTTCAAATTCTCCTTGTCCTCATCGACAGATTCCCGCTTGGCTTGACAGCCGTGGGGGTCGCCAGCCATGGCGTCTACTCCCTGAATCTCCGTCGCTTCCCCATCGTCAAGCTCACAGAACCTACATTTGTACTCAGCTGTGGTACGTTTTGCGCCCGACCATCATCAGCAGCATGCTGCACACATACTCCACTACTCCCAGCTTCCGTCCCAACAGCATCATTGCACCCAACCAAGCAAGACCGACTAACTCTGCCCTCGCAGTCCTCGTCCTCCTCAACCACTACCTCTGGTTCCGTCACTTCTCCTCGCCTCCCACCCCTCCATCCTCCCGCTACTCCACGCCCTCGTCTTCGTCCTACAGCGGCAGCTCCATCTACGGCCCCGACGAGCTGCCGCCCACCTTCACCGATGTCGCCTCGTACTTCGGCATCTGCGTCTGGCTCGTGCCCTTCGCGCTCTTCGTCTCCTTGTCTGCAGGCGAGAATGTGCTGCCGAGCATGGGCAGCGAGTACGCGACGGGGGAAGGCAGCAGCTTTGTGAGCGCCGGGAAGGAGCCCAGGGCAGGCGGAGGCCAGCAGGGGAGGGAGGGAATGGCAAAGGCGGTGGTGAATGGAATAAGGGAGTGGGTCGGGGAGACGGGGGAGCTGATGGGATTTTGGAAGGGGGAGAGGACGAGGAAGGTGTTTTGAGCGATGTCAAGCGAGAGAGGAGGGGTCGGATGGGGATAAGGCAGATGATGTGCATGTTTTTATGAGATTTATCATCGATACCAATCTAGTATGTGCCAGCATGGCAAGTTCTCGGAAATGATGGGCCTTACATCAATCTATCTAATTCAGCAGCGCCATTGAAAACTCTAGTCGATCTACGTTGGTGAACCTTTTTACCATAGTTACGTTTACTAGAGAGGGCAAATGCTCAGCAATTCCAACCTTTGACAGAACGAGATGACGTTTTCTAGTTGAATAATCAAGCTACGTTAAAATACAAGAAAAGGGAGTTTTAAACATTATCCCTGATACGACTAACAGACTCAGAGCATTCGGTCTTGTCGTCGCCAGAATCATGTCACTCGTTACCGGTATTTATCCTTCAATTTATGACATATGGTGCATAAGGTAGTACATCGTGAGATGTAGCCCAGCCTCCTCAATGTACACAGCAGACAGACAAGCGGGCGTACCAGTCGACCGATCAGGATCATGTATGGGGTTGCAACAAGAGATTCATGTGGACAAATATAGGAATGTTGGTTGGGTAGGTACCAACCACAAAGCCACTTCAATGAGACTAGTGTGGGGTTTGAAACCTTACTAAACTTGCCCTTTTGCACTTATGACTTTCAGTTTTTTTCGCTTTTTCCGGCCCTTGCCCCTCTCGGCTTCTTGGACCAGACGAGGACAGCGACAAAGGAAGCTTCAGCAGTAAGGTAGACTGGTGCTAAGCTACCTTACCTAGCCTAGCTTCGTATGCCGCTGTCTTTCGCATCCTCAAATCTCTCGCTTGACATGCTTTCGACCTTTATTCTACTTATTTCCATGATAACAGATATCTGGATTCTCTTCCCTGGAAGCGGGAATTCATACCTCAGTGCTTTGTGAGGTCTCCATCCTCCTGTAGGCAGAATGTGAAGCTCAGAAAGGCAATTCTCTGCAGGAGCTCTGACGTATTCCGTCCCATGCAACCATAATCTCCCCGCGCGCTTGCAGCTCAAACCAGAAGGATTTGATGCATCACTTAAATGGATGCATGAAGACTTCGCCTCAATGCGGCGTTATTAATGGCTAGTCTTGCATTCTGGGTCGCTATCTGCTGCATTTATCGCAGCAAATGATACTCATCAGAGGTAAGACTTTGCGATACATATTTTTCCAGAGTTCAAGTCTGCGAACGCTTCGGCATGCAGTATGTTAGCTCGACTTTGATGTTCTCCAATTTTGCTATTCTCTTGACTCGCATCTTGGACTCGTGATTTTGCGCCTCATTATCATCAATTTAGCCTACTTATGTTATTTCTTGATCTTTTATGTTCATTGTCATAGTGCTTTTATCACCTCTTAAGTCTTTGCTTACGAAACATTTCTACTTCAATGTCCAGGCACAATACAAAGGAAGATCTCTTGCCTACTCTACGGATTCTTCAAGACGGTTCAGCTTTTCCGAGAGTCATTGCAGAAAGTGCTTCTCGACCATCGTCTACCTCGTTGCAGAATCGATCAGCGAAATTAACACTGCTGGGCTGGTCGGCGGAATTTGCGAGCTTCGTGTTTTGCATCGCATCTTTTCTAGCGATCCTAGCCATCCTCCTACGCTGTAATGGCCAGTCGCCGCCCGACTGGCTATTCGGACTGACACTGAACGGCTTAATCGCGTTCCTTTCCGTAATAGTAAAAGCTTCTTTGCTTTTGCCGGTTGCATCCTGTGTCAGCCAACTGAAATGGCTGTGGTACAAGAAGAGTGCAAAAAGACTAAGCGATTTCGAAGCCTACGATGATGCTAGCCGAGGTCCTTGGGGGAGCTTCATGCTTCTGTGGCGCTTGCGCTTCTGGTATGCTGGCTTTCTGCCCCGTCTTGGAGTTCTCCAGCTGACCTACTCCAGGCATCTGGCATCGATGGGATGTGCTATCACAATCGCGACGCTAATTATAGATCCGTTCTTTCAAAGCGTCATTACAATTCCATTGAGACAAACGGTGGTCGGTAACGCCACTGTCCCAATCACGAGCTCGTACATGAATGACCAGTCCCTTTTTCCCAGCGGCAAGAGTAAGCCCACTGCCTCTACATCAAGTGATGGCTTGTTCCCAGTGACTAAGGCGGTCTAGATGGAACGAATACTACAACCTTTCCGGTTTCACTTCCTATGAAGGCGGCAATTCAGAATGGTATTTTTGGTCTCAATGGGGCGTCCACTAGCCTTTCGCCCAAATGCTCGACAGGTAATGACGCAGCGTATGCATAACTCTCAAACGTGCTCACTCTTTGTTAGGAAATTGTACATGGGAAGAGCCCTATTCTTCGCTAGCCTTTTGCAGTCAGTGTGTCAACATCACCGACCATCTCATTTACCGAACAGATGATACCTTTGAGGGGCAATATCAATGGTCTCTTCATACCGAAGAGGATGAGCTTACGGACATCAACGCGAATACAGCTGACTATTACGGGCGCGGAGAACAGTTCTATGTAGGAGCTCAGGCTGTATCCACTACTCCATATAATTGTTGGGGCTATCAGCGATACAAGGACGACAACCAGACGTGCACAACCGCCATAGCATTCGCAAACTCCTCTCTTCCACTGCTGCTAAACATACAGGTGATCGCCGGATTGTTGGAAGCGCCCAAGGGAGGTGATACCAGCAAGCCTCCATCAAAACCAGAAGCTCAAGAATGTGCCTTATATTATTGCGGACGAAAATACCTGGCAAGTATGGAGAGTGGTATGTTCTCGGAGAAAGTCCTGGAGGAATGGCATGATGTGAGTAAGCACGCCGACGGTAAACGAACTCTTATCGGGCCGACCGCAGAGGAAAGCTTCTCTCTCGACGCAGAAGACAGATTCAACACAACAAATACACTTCATGATTATTTCCAAGGTGGGCAGGGAGCGCTTCCTGACGAAGAAAGACCCGGGCTTTTCGATGGTTTTCTGAACGACGACCCGGCAGCGCCGGATGAGAGCATAGACGATGCTCCTGATCCACTCTGGGCAGTGGCTTATGCTATGAATGTTACTACGAATCGCAACCTCACGATGCTCATGGATGATCTAGCTCAGAGTATGACGAACTATATCCGCACCCAAAACAAAAGCGACGTGCCTGCTGTAGGGATAGCCACAAAGACTGAGATCTATGTTCACGTGCGATGGGAGTGGCTTCTCCTTCCCGCAACGGTCATCATTCTGGGAGCAGTCTTTTTCGCGGTCACCATTGCTAAAACTCGAAGAATGGCAACGACGGCATGGAAGTCGAGCGGTCTCGCCGTGCTGGTACATGGTATTGATGACGATACGAGGGAAATGCTCAAAGGCGACAGAAGCAGGGGTTACAAGGGAGTGCCTTGCGCAGACGATGTCTTTGTTCAGTTATTACAGAACGAGGAGGGTAGCTGGAGATTGGAAGGTGTGTTGCAGGAGCCGCTATTGAAGAAGTCGAGCAGCGGCGGCTGAACAACTCAATGATTGTATCTTGATCAAAAAGTTTGAAGCTTTGTCGGTTGTTAGGATTAGCGTTTGTACAACTCTTCAGCCATCTAAACGAAACAGGCATCATTTCTCTAGCAAACTATAGCATTCTTCGGCACGAAGCACAACGCTTATTCTCGATCACTTCTCTCAAAAGAGCACGCCACTGTTGGGTTACGATCATGGAGGGACACGATGATGCATAGTCATTTTAAAAATTCGAACAAGAACCACGTTCGAGAGCTGTCGAACCTGTCTTACAGCTTGCCACCCAAAGATGATAAAAAGGGCGAGCTGCAACCAGTTGCGATGATGACGCCTAATCGCTCAGGTTTATAAAAATTGGGACCGTGTCCCGAACAACGTCTCGACGTGATACTTCAAAATTTCCTAGGTCGTCAATATGGTTCTTCGGATAGGCCTCGACGGTGTAGCATTGGTCACTGGTGCACTTCCTTCTCCTTTCCCTGCCTCTTATACTCGCTGACACCCGTCCCCTCTAGGCAGGAGGTGATATCGATCGCAAATCGGCCTTCTCTCTCGCCGCCGCAGGATGCAAAGCCGTCGTTTTCGATGACATCAATCACACCCCTGTCAAGGCCGCTGCCGAAGATCGCAAGCAGTGTGCGAGGCATCCTAAATATTGCGCCGGGGCATTGGAGTTCGATACGACGGACGAGGGCAGTGTGATGGAGTTGGTGGGCATGGTAGTGACAGGGTTGGGCAGGTTAGACTGTGCTGTCAATGCCGTAGGAGTGAGTGCGGAACCCAATCCGATGATCTCCATCGCTTCTATGTGAATAAAGATGCTGATTCGAGATGGATAAATTGGCAGCACTGCATTTGACGCCTTTGCGGACAACGACCTCTCTAATTTCGATCGTGTGATGGGCGTCAACACTCGCCGCCTAGTGCCCTGCGCTAAAGCCAAACTGACAGTAATGCGGAAGCAGGAGCCTCGCACCTACACCTCACGCTCTGGCACTCGAGACATCTGGCAGGGCGTGATCATCAATCTGTCGAACGCGAATGCATTTGTGGGCCTGCCGGGGAAGATGCCTTATTTCGTGAGTAAGCATGCGATGACAGGAATGACAAAGATGGCTGCGCTGGATCATGCCGAGGATGGTATCCGCGTCGCAGCGGTGTGTCCGACGTCGGTGAAGACTCCGATGATTGAGCAGGAGGTCAAACAGAATCCAGCAATTATGGGAATGGTGAGCGCTTTTGTACGGACCAAGAGGATGAGCAGAGCCGGAGGAAGTGGCGAATGACATTGCATTCTTGTGCAGTCCGATGGCGCATCCTTACTAATTGATGCCAATGCGACGCAAAAGGTGCGAATCAATGATCAGGCTTAAGAACCAGGATCAGAGTGGGTGGCCAGCTAGATCCGGCCCAAATCCTGGCCTCCGCCAAGATTGAGTCCTCGTAGTTCGTAAGAACGTGGTATAATGCAATTTTACCGTTCGTTTGAAGATTCAAGGAGTCAAGGTATGCTGTAGAGCATAGATCTTCTCAATGACTTTGTCTTTCACTTTGCGGTCCTGCAGCTTCCTCAAGAATGCCTGTCGACGAGTCCATCCAGCCCATACCAGAAGTAATATGACAGTAAGCGGAACCACGATCACCCAGTATTTCCAAAATTGGGCGCTGGTGATGACATTCCTGTTGCCGTCCGCTTGGAAGAATGGAGTGGAAAAAACAGCCGCGATGAACGTGCCTGGTAGGAACACAATAGTCACGGCTGCTAGACTCTTCATCGCTGCGGAGTCATTTTTGCTTGCTTCAGCAATTGCCTTGGAGTCTTTTGCCAGCTCGATACTTGCCCGTGTCTCTTGTTGGGTGATGAGATGGAAAAGCTAGATTTGAGTTTCTACTTCAGTGACAGTATACGGCTGAGGTGACTTAGATACTCACTGCAGTCATTTGAATGTTCGAGCGCTCTTTCAGATTGCTCAGACGGGCATCTGTGCCCCTCTTCCAATCCCAAGCGATCGAAAGGCAATTCGCTAGCTCTTCAGATTGCTCTTCTTCGCCCATGGCCTCCGCTGCTTTTGATGCGTAATTCATATGTCTCGATTGATATTGCTCCATCATAATGATCAAACTCTGCACCATGGATAGGGTCTGGCCGGCGCGAGCGAGTTTTGCTGCATGGCCGCTCATTCGAGCGGAAAGCGATACCAGTGGTGCTAGATCACCCTTATCGACCGGTACCCAATTGATATCTGCGGAATAGCCGTGTCCAGTGCGCATCTCTAGCTTTCCAATGGCAAACTCGACATCATCAAGTGTGCTCCTGGCTCGGTTGATGGAGAAGGCGAGAGCAAGAAGACCAAAGCACAAAGGATGGTCGTCGAATCTGCTGAACTTCTTTAGGAGCTCTTGTATTTGGAATAGTCCATGTTGAGAACCGATGCAAATGCCACGGGACACTTTCCGTTGCATATCAAAAGACCAAGCAAAGGTGGCCCACTGCCTAACATCATGGACGACATGTACAAGGAAGACTTCTGTGTTCCTCTTTGCGTGAAAATTGGTGCATATGTTCGTAGAAACGCTCTTCGTAAGTTGCAAACAGCCCGCGAGGTGAAATTTGTCAGTTACCCTCTCGAAAAGCTCTCGAGAAATGTCTCTAGACCATCGTTTGTCCTCACTTTGACGCACAGGAACCCACACAATGGCGCTCCGGCTTCCAAGATCAGACTTTAAATCATCACATCGGTAGAAGAAGTCATCTATCTCCGAGCCAGAGACGTGCAATGTCTTCGTGAAAGGCGATGACCAAGAGGACGAAATCTCGGTAACATGCAGGCTCGGCTCCACTTGATTGAAACCATAAGTTGCCAAGGATGCTAAGTCGTCAAAGCATTGGGCGAACACGTCCATTGACGGCGACGGAGAAGGAAGAAAGCATCGCGAAGGTCGCGATTGGCTTACCCTTTAGTATGCGATCGAAGGATGAGACTGCATATGCACAGCCACAACGTTCTCCGAGAAGTTGTAGATCTCTTATATGAAGGGGACCAATGTGATCACGCATTCTTACCTTCAGTGGTCCTCCGGCTCTTGGATCGCGACGCTTCTGCGCGGCGGGCCTGTCCCAATTGTTCTTCCAGCCATCTGTTGCAGATCGAATTGCAAGTGCTGTCGCAGCCGCATAAGGTATCGCGAGGATCGCCATGAAGTGACTCGCTCCCAGCCGCCTCCCCCTCTTTCCGCGGCACTTAACCATGCAGGGTTAGCTCCAGGGGCATCCAAGCTTGACATTCGACACTAGGTTAACATTCGTAAGCCCTCAACTGAGGTGGCTTGCGTGACACCGACGCAATGCAATCTATCGACCTGTTAGACTTCTGATTTGATAACATAAGCCGAGCCGCGAGCTGCACACAAGCTTTCTCTTGGACGACATCGGCAACTTCTTCCCTGACAGCCATTGCACATAGATCGACATGCAAGATCTGCGTTGCCGACAGATTGGCTCACCTCAAACCTTTCTCATGCAGAGAGGAGCTCTCGGCCACCCCAGGCCCCTGACATTGACCTCAGCGCAGCACCCTGTGTGGCAACATATCCATATTCGCCATTATCTAGCGACCTTTGTCATGAGTACTCTTCTCTTCTTTCTTCTTAAGCCGGTGATTTTGTCGTGTCTAGAGATTATTTGCATTCAAATGGTCTCAAGTCCTCATGATTTGTCCCTAAGCCCACGCTAAATGTGTAATGTAGATACTAAATCTGCTCCAGAAGTGAAGACAGGCCTTCGGAGCAGGCTAAAAAATGACTGCCTACTCTGCCGACTTAACAAAGTTGCAATCCCGCACTCAAGCTAGGGCGGATCTCTACCAATCCTCCTCTTCCTCCTCTTCTTCCTCAGCAATCGTCCTCCCGGTATAGGATACAGGCTTGAATTTTATTATCTCGGCCTTCGATTCTTCCATTAACTCTGAGTCGTCCACACCATCCCGGTACCCATCAACCCACTCAGGAACATCCAGTGTCGTCGTTCTACTCTGCACTCTTTCCGGCATGCTAAAGTGCAAGCATTCCGTCAAAATGATTTTAAAGCAGAGCCGTGGATGCTCGAGCAGCTTAGCAAGGGCCATTAAAGCTTCATTCATCTGTTGAATCTTGTCTGGTGTCTCGAAAAACCAGACTGAGTCAATGAGGCAGAAGATGGCGTGGTTGATTGGCAATTCGTTAATCAATAGGTAGAATTGCGTTAACAGGATGGGAATATCAGTCTCTGGAGCTTCGAGATCAAGTTCTGTGAAGCGAATCAAGTCGACGCTAATGTCACTCTTGTCGACTGCGAAGAGAAGCTGGCCAAGAAGACTTTGAACCATACCCCTGGGACCAGCCATGACGTCGCTGTCCACATCTGTATGCTCCCCACAGAAAAAGCCAATGACCGGGTATTCTCGCTTGAAGAAATTGTGTAGGCTTAGGGATAGCAGGGCGTTTAACGAAGATGCTGGACTGAGAGTACTGTCTGACGGGGCAGGCTGGATAATTAAGGCCTTTGAAGACCCATCACTGAGCCAGGTCCGCAGCTCGTCAGAGGTCGTGGCAAAGTGAACTTGGTCCTGCTGCTGGCCATCGAGACGAGGTAAAGTGTCCATGTTGTTGCGGACATCGTCGACGAATTGGTCTCGACATTTTCGCACATGGTTCTTCCATTTCTCTGTGAATTCGGGACGGGTGGGCATGTTAACCAGATGGTGCTTAGTCACTGGGGGATGTCAGACTGTAAGCTCTCAAAGGCTTTTTGTCGAAACTTACGATTCCCCCTTCTTGGATCAAACCATTGGCTGGACGCGAGCAGCTGATAGAGATTCTGCTGCACGACTAGCCCACCAGTGCTCATACTGCTGGTTCGCCTCTCTCTATAGCGAAGTCTATGCGACGAGTCAATCCTTTCCTTCTGTTGCCTTATCTGGACAAAATTCATCGCTAATCAATGTTAAGTAACGTTTCTCCAAATAAGCCCGGTGTCTTACTCTTCTTTAGGTCAGCGATGCCTTCTTTCACGGCATCGAAGCCTTGTTCCATGCCATTGTTCAAGGTTTGTACTCCTTGCTGGACCCCGCAAACCGCGCCGCTGACTTCGTCGACCTGGTCGGTGATGGCCTGTGTCTCAGTATCCAGGCCGCTCATGAGCTTGTCAATTGCTGTCACGCCCTCCTGTATGTCCCCGAGGCTCTTTTCTACGCCGTCCACGCAATCGCCAACATCAGCTAGTCGCTTGTCCATTACCTTCACGGATGTTTGTACTTCAATCACGTCTTCATTCCCCTGTTTGACATCTTGCTGGATTTCAGTGACTTGATCCCTTGTCCTCGAGACTAGTTGGCGCGTTTCGGCGAGTCGCACTGTCCCACAATAGTTGACCTCGTCGTTGAATTTCTTGACCGAATCTTCGAGAGCTTCAAGGCCTTGCTCGATTTCAATTGCATATTGCTTGCCTTTGAGAACCGAAACCAAGAACTTCCCTGCGGCTCGTCAGTATCAGTCGCTCATAAGAAAGAAGGGCTGTTCATACGTCCAATGTGCTTCAGCATCTCTGTCATGATCGCCTCCAACGTCACAAATACTGCAACATATACATCTGACGCTAACGTGTGCAGCTCCGGGGACTCATAGATATGATCGTACTCACGAACTCTTTCCAGCCGATCCGGAATCTCTGCCAGAGCAGAGAACATTATTTTTCTAAGTTTATCAAGGCGCGACGCCGCCTACAGACGGGTTAAATCAGCTACTTCCTTGGGCATCTTGCTCACCATGATGATAGCCTCGAACCCAAAATTCAGCACAGATCCGTAGGTATCCTGTGGCACGCATTTGATCCACGGCCGCGCTACTTCAGCATATGAACCCGCTTTTCGGAACAGCTGGCGGATGCGGCGCAAAGAGCAGCATGTAGTCGAACAAGATCGATACTGTTCCTCAACGCGATGGGCAGTATCCAAGACATCTCTCATTGCTACTTTCTGCCCTTGTTCGAGGTCTAGCTTGATGTCTCTCTCTCTACACGTTTTCAGAAACCCAGCTAGCGCTTTTTCGAATACTTTCGCTTGCTTGTCCGACCGGTCGAGGTAGTATGTACTGTCAGGGAATCAGATATTTCGATGTTCAGATCAATCAGTTTTTCTGGGTGTATTTACTCTGTACTGTTTGGAGCGACGAATTGGTCTAATATTTGGTCGAACTTCTTCTCGCCTGCTAGGGCGCTGCTCATTTCGAGCCCTACTCTATTTTGAATGAATTCGGCAGCCGAGTTTGAGAGGACCTTCTCAACGCCAGGAAATACGTGAGCCATGCTGAATCTCGAATCCGAGATGATTGCTGTCTCTGATTATCTGCTGGCAATACGCGTAACAGTTGCTGTGACATGACATTCTTAGATGTGGAGACGAAGTAAGGCTAAGAATCTAAGCCTTACCGGAGCCGTTCCCATCTTGCCCAAAGGTACTACTTTCTAATAGCAGCTCCCCAACAGAGGTGTCTTGTCTGTGCCGAGTGGCCTGCAGCTCGGCTGAAACAGGCTGAGAAAACGCCACTCGATATCACGAGTGTCGGCGCACGTCCAGGCTGTTCCAAGTTCCTTATCTATAAGGCAAAAAAGGCAGATCGACCCGCCTGCATTATCTACCACAGCCATCACCCAGAAACGGTGTCTTGGTAATCTGCATATCCCATCTCGTTGATGCACACATTCTGCGAGCAAACTTTCGGCAGTTCCGTGTGGATAGAGAGTGCACTGAGAAAGTCGAGGCTAGAGAGTGGTAAGGAATCAGAAGAAGGCATGGATTATAGTAACCTTATCACGTATTGTGAACGAGAGTATCCATTCAAACGTTAAGTCAAGGTTTATTATACGGAGTATATGTACAATCTCTGGTCGAGTTGTACGGAGTAAGATACGTTCGACTAAGAACTCTCCGAAATTCACACAGGGGCCAACAACAAACAAACAATAAACACCACCTGCGTACCCACAACCTGATTTCGTCTCAACTAAACTTTGCGTTTCTATACTTTACGTATTTAATATTCGTGGAGCTATGACCAAATTAGTTATCGTTGATTCTTTAAAACACCAAATCTGAATTAAACGAGAGCAAGTTATGGCTGGTTATTGAGTGTTGGCCCGTGGGTTAGTTTCCCACAGTTCTTATTCTAGTCGAGCGTACAGCCGAGCTGAGAATCTCCAAACAATCACGATGATGACCGCCATATATTCCTCTGGGTTCCTACAAAGGCGTGGCAGTTACCTCACCAACCAATCGACCATCCATCGCATTCTAGAACGCAATCGGATGTTTATTATTCCTCCCGCTGCAGCATCGCAAACATAATCCTCCTAGCGGTGTGTTATACTTCTCTGTATAAGGATTGAAATTTCTCCCAGCTCACTGATGATGTATCGCCTTCGCCCCTCCGCCTTCGCTTAATCGTCTCCAACTATTGGTGCTCCAGATTTTGGAGGCTTTTCGCCCACACTGCCTATACTCAAACGCGGTGTGGTTTTCAGCCCAGGTGCAGGACCTATTGCCTTGTATTTGTTCTCAGAACAATAATCCCTCATATCTTGTGAGGTCGTTATCGGCTGCAATGTGACAAAACAAAGTATCTACATTGAGGCTAGCTAATCATTCGTCGAGAAGGCATATCGTACAGCCTAAGATCCTGCAGCCTGGTCTGAACGCCCGGTTGCCTACACACATTGTTGGTAAGATAGGCAATAATGAGTTTAGGCCACAAAGAGATTGTGGCTTACTAGCGGTGAGAGATGGACGCGCTCACAGGAGACAAGACTATTGTGCATAGGATAATTAGATGCCTGCACCTAGTCCATTACCAGTGCTCTCGAGAATAGGTTCAACACATATCAACATATTTCGTTATTGACGAATGGTTCTAGTCGTTCACTGCTTCCCAGGACATCGAAGTTGCATCTCTCATCAAAAGACAGCTTGATACACAATGGCCAAGAGCCAAAGCAGCGCCCCCATACAGAAGACGTCCGGTATACCCAAAATCCACGAAAGCGATATCAGGAGCGCCGGATTGAGTCCATTCGATTTTTCCATTAGCACCAGCCCTAACAATGAGACCAAGCAACCCTCAGCGGCCATAACGATTCTGAGTGTGAATGAGAGCAGCGAAGAAAAAGAATTCGACGAGGTTACGTCAGTCACTTCAGCTTCCGAAGAACCACAAACAACCCTATCCTCGACTCAAGGCCGTATTGGAAGATCTGCTGATGCACATGCTCATGTTGACGACTCGTCTCGCTCGTCGAGCCCCGGCGACTTCAGCATAACGAAGGCTCAGATTGAGAAGGAGCTTTGCTCGTGCAGAAGTCCTAATGGCAGCACTGGCATCTTGAGTCCCCACCAGAAGGAGATAAAGCCAGCACATAAGGCCGCCTCTCAATTGGCTGAGTTTCTATCCAAAATTGAGACTAGGCTGTTTCAATTGGAGACCAACATAGAGAAATTGGCCGAGAAGCCTAAAGAGGAGGTGGAAAATGAAGTCAGAGCCCAACGAGGCATGTCTGGTGCCACCTCCAATCAACATGGACAACTGAAGAACGACGAGAGAGAGGCATTCAAAGAGGAACTTGAGGAAGAAATATATGTCAACGGAACCAGAATCTTCCCCTCTTACAAGCATAATGAATATCTTAAGACGCCAAGAGATAAGTATTTGATCAAAGCGATTTGGTCTGCAGAAGGAGAAAAGGCTCTTAAGAATCCCCTTACCCCTTCCGACGCTGCCAATGTGGATGCCGACTTTTCCAAGGTCAACGTCAATTCAAAGCCACTCGCTTCCTTACTGAAGAGCATCGCTGGGGGCGATTATGACGTTGATATTGCTTTGTACAAGCTCCGTAACCAAACTGCGCCGTTTCGTATGTTACATCGGGCAAGGGCTGCCATGGTCAATCAGGTCAAGATCCTTACTGCAGAGTTTGGAACAAAGCTCAACGAAGATGATACTGGCATGACGCCGACTGGAGGTAGTCCCACTACTCTCGAGAGACTTGAGAACCGCCAAGAAAGCGTCTCAACCATCTCTTCGATGGAAAGTCAAGACTCAACGCTAGTTAAAGTCGAAAGTAAAGACAACATCGACGGCGATCTGAACGATACCCAGCCTTTAGGCGACGAAGACGAAAGAGAGAAGATCAGGGAGCCCCACGGAACCGAAGAAGCGCTTCGCCACTTCTGTGCAATACTAAAGTTCATGGATAGTTACCTTCCTCGAGCAACGAAGAAGTACGAGGCTCTCCGATCTGCTGATCAAAAGACAATAGAGTTTTGTGATTTGTGGATGATCTTCGACACAGGTGATTTCATCTTTGCGCCTTCTCGCAGGGGTATCAAAATCGAGATTGATCTCGAGGAGTGGGGCGGTTCGAGGGTGGACATCGGCCAGGTCTTCCGGGTTCTATCGGCACAGGGTGCCCAGTTGATTTCTTCGAAAAAGCAAGTTTCCGATAATAGTCGGCTTCTGGAAGAGATGGGCCGTTTCAACGACGATTTTGAACTTACTAGTATCGGTAATAGGAAAGACAGGGTGCACCATTTGAATCACTATACGCACATGGTCATTGATTGCTATAGGTTTGATCTCGACGAGAACAAATTCGGGGCTGTCGGTGACAAGTTCATCATCCGGGAGTTCGATGGGGAGATACCAGTTTCCTCTTTGGAAGTCTATCCCGTCAGCCATTGCATGGATACAAAGTTTCGAAAGTTACTTAACCGCGGCAGCCGATTCGTTGACTTCTCCAAAATCACTCACAAATACTACGACGCATATACTGTTGGAGAGATTCGAGAGAAAGTAAGTAGAGGCTCGTATTTCGGAAGTTCTAGTCTCACCTATAATAGATCAGTAGTCAAGTTATGGTAGATCTTTCATTCGCACTCCAGAGTAAATCCTTCCCACGACCAGTCTTTGGATTCCCAAGCCTTTCCAGCATACCTAAAGATGAAAATCTCTGTGACTGTTCGGATTGTATCGACGGTAGCTATACCCTTCAACGAGCTCGGCGAACAAAGCTACTGCTGGACGAAAAGGCCAGGCTCGATCGTCTTAACGAGATTGATATTACGAAAGACACTGCCATCAAGCGTATGAAGCAGCTTCTCCGTGAGAACGTTATTATTCTTCCTGCTGTTATACCCGCTTATGCTCTCCGCAATCGCAAATGGGTCCTGCTTGATGTCGAATTCATCGAAGACATGAAGTTCGAAGACAATGGCTTTGCCGATCTTGTGCTACCGCCAGGCCACAAAGAACTAGTTCTCTCACTCGTCCGCACCCATGTCTCCGCGCCAGAGGATAAGAGACCGCAAAACGTGAAGGAAGTTGGCCAAGACCGTACCGATATTGTCCTTGGTAAGGGAAAAGGCCGAATCATCCTGTTACATGGTGCCCCGGGCGTGGGCAAGACCTCCACCGCAGAGTGTATCGCTGACTACACGGGTCGTCCACTTTTCCCAATGACCTGCGGTGATATCGGCTACGACACTAAGGAGGTCGAGGCCAATCTCACCAGTTGCTTCAAGCTCGCGCATCGATGGGACTGCGTCATGCTCCTCGACGAAGCCGATGTTTTCATGGCCCGCCGCACGAAGGAAGACCTCGAACGCAACGGCTTGGTCTCTGTCTTTCTCCGCATTCTGGAGTACTACTCTGGAATTCTCTTCCTGACGACAAACCGCGTCGGTGTGTTCGATGATGGCTTCAAGTCGCGCATTCACCTGAGCTTGTTCTACCCTGCCCTTGACGCTGCTAGCACGAAAAATATCTGGGAGACCAACATCCGCCGCGCAAAGAAAAACAAGCCCACCCACGATCTTAAGGACAAAGAGATCCTAGATTTTGCAACCAAGAATTTTGGAGTATTGAAATGGAACGGTAGACAAATTCGCAATGCATTCCAGACCGCCATTGCACTGGCCGAATACGATGCCAACCATTCGGATGCTACCAACAAAGCGCCGACTGTGACAGCGGAACATTTTGTTAAAGTGGCAAAAGCAAGCTTGGAGTTTGACCATTATTTGACGAAAACGCATAGGGCCGATGAGTCCACTCGTGCATTTAAGGAGAATGTGCGTTGGGATCTGAAGGACGATAAGGGCGATAAGGCAGACAGCAAGCAGGAGACGAAACTATATATTCCTCCGCCGAGTCAGCCTGAAGACCTCGATGACCCTGCGTGGGATGCTATTGGCCTTACAGAAGACCAGAAGAAGGTCTTGAGGGCGCAAAGATCAGAGAAGCTCAAGAAGGAGAAACTAGTGACGTAGTAAAATGCCGGAAATAAGATGGGGAGTGCGAGAGGCTGAAGCTTAGGGAAACCGAAAAGACGACAGGGGGGTTCTGTGCTTATAAAATTTACTTTCTTTACTTCGAATTTTTTATGGAAAGCAATGGCAGCTGGTCCCATTCTCCCTTCCGGGCTAAACAACCAGACTTCCTCAGCCCAAGAGAAATTGGACGTTACCATCGTGATTGGCGCGCTGATTGCGATTTTGCTGCCTTGCGTCTGGCTATCACTGCCCAGTCCAAAACCTCGCGAGTTCGGAAGCGACGTTCTTATCGATCTCGTTGCAACAGTCGTTACGTCAGTCTCGAAAATTTTCGCCCTCGTGCAATGGGTTCCTGCATTCCGAGTGCTATGAAATCGGCAGAATACTGGACCCCTCCGCATCTTGAGCTTGGCGTTACGATTCCCGCTCTTTGTAGCCCTGAGCGTCATTTGGTATTTCCGGTTGGGAAAGACGAGATGGCAATTGGACTAATCGGGTAACCCAGAGGCAAAAGACCCGTCGGACTGCTATTAATTGGTGGGGCGGGGAAGCTAAATCCGATTTTGTTGGGAATTGGACAATCCATTCTTCTCATGATTTCTTTGTGGTGTGACTATTAAGTCAGGGAATATTAGAAGACAAGCAAGGTGATAAACGCAAGGGTTGATTCGTTATGTATGGCCTCCAGGCCCTTTTTGATTAAATCTCTTACAGAGCATTCTCTGCTTGTAGACTCTGGCGCATGTCCATTAAATTCTTTTCAGAACTGCTTGTCTTCGATGAAACGGCACGATAAACCGCTGCAAATCTGTCAAGCAGCTCCACGACAACTGCGGCACTAGTGCAAAAGCTCAGCGCAATGCACCATCTATGTAACATGCGCAAGAGGAATTGCTGCTCCCATCCGTCCTGGCCAGCCGTAGCAGACGCGACGAGAAGTGACCAGATGAGTATGCCGGGCATATGTCGGAACGTCTGTTCAATGTTTTCGATCGCGCACAGGCTGTCGAAAAGGTCGAGTCGGTCATTGAGGTTTGAGCGATCTGTGAACGGGATATTTTGCAGCATACACCTTGCGTAGATGGAAGAGGTCACCTGGATTAGCGAACCGACTTTTCTTATGCTTGCAGGTCTCGTGGAAGAATCCGTACTGCGAGCCGGTAGAACCGGTTCTAATAAGTCCCCACTCAAGCATCGAAACGTCATCGCTTTCATGATCCGCAAGCTCGTATTTGAGACTTCTTCCAAACCATCAAGAGCATCCAAACTATAGAAACTCATCGGAGAGAGTGGTGAGGACGAAAGCAGCCGGGACTCCAAAGAGCTTCGTTCTGGCTGTGTGTTGAAGTGGAATCTCGGTGGTCTTGAGAGCACTATGCCTATCATCCTATCCGCTCTGAAGGTTATTAGCTTGGAACAGTACCTGAGTTGCACCAAACTTACACGACGAGCAAATTAGTCAACAATCCGTTCATACCAAGACCTTGCAAGCCTTTACCGGACTCTATCAAACGACTGAGAGCGTCAATATGAATGGCAGCGGTTTGAGCAGAATTGCACGTCAGCTCGTGTATTGTTAGCGTTCCCGATTTGATGGACTACGTGGCTGAGGAACGCTTACCTCAATCTGCGCAAGCAGCAGTACAGCACCCACAAGGTTATCATCCACTTTCCGAAGCATGACGACGTGATTGATCCGTTGGCTGACCAATCCAATGATCTTCCCCCTATACCACATTGATTCCTTGCTTCTGGAAACACCTTTGATCGCATCTAGACTTGCAGAAGCACATAGGGCAGTAGCGTACATGAGTACGGGCGAACTCATGGCACGGGGCGTCCAAGAAACCTCAAATGGGTTGATAAAGCGTGGTGGGCCGATCGAGCTCAACCAAGGGGCAACGAATAACTTGACTAGGCCCAGAATAAGCTGGACGAGACCTTGTTCTTGAATTGTTTCCTGCTTACAATGCCGTAACAGGACTTGACTTCTCTCCGAGGATCGTAAATGAATTTCCTGCTGAGTATCATAAAACACGGAGGGC
The DNA here is from genome assembly GCA_021030935.1 of Astrothelium subdiscretum. Taxonomy (NCBI): domain Eukaryota; kingdom Fungi; phylum Ascomycota; class Dothideomycetes; order Trypetheliales; family Trypetheliaceae; genus Astrothelium; species Astrothelium subdiscretum. Next base: position 453,113 of record JAGFMW010000013.1, read on the forward strand.
TGCTGGTCTTCTCCAGATGATATTCCGCCATTCGCCGCGATCAGTCTACTATGTGAGCTTGAAACTCATAGAATCGGCATGGGGTGGTAGGGACAACTTACATGGGAGGTTTGTAGCGGCAAATGGCTCCGATCCTTATTGCACAGCTCGAACAAGGGTATCTGCGATCACACTCATTGAGTCTTAGCTAGATTTCTTTAAAATATTTGACCTGGACTACCTTCTCCTTCCGTCTATGGCAATTAATGCATGAGAGGAGGTTCCTCCTCCTTGGTCCGGAATGCGCCATTGTTAACAGAAGATGACCGTCAACACACAGCTCTGGGAAACTTAATATAATGGAGGCCGCAACAATAAGAGGGATCCGCCTCACCTTACCGTCTGTTCCCTAAAGGAAGTGGTGAGTGATGACCGTTAGCGTATCAGTGCTTTGACTGAGAATGCTCCCTTCAGTGGAGCCCCTCTCGTGCTGTGCCAATTACCAATCATTTAGGTACCAGTATTAAGCCAGACCGAATCTGTAGATGGTTTAGCATTGGACCCTGCATAAACGCCGAAATAGTGTCACCGGTGTCGGAGAAAAGAAGTCTAGCCGAAAAGAGAAAGGATTAGACAGGCAGCAAAACTTGAAATAGAATATATTTAAGGACGGCTGTCACGTATCTCTGAACAGCAGAGCCGATAGGAAGTTCCGGCTATATTGCTGTAAATGCAGTGTTTATTCTCTCAAAAGAGACCTGAACATGTCAAACCGTATTGTACTCATTCTTGGCGCTGGTCCGCATATTGGACATTATGCTGCTCTAGCCTTCAAAGCTCGGGGTTATTTGGTAGCCCTTGCAGCTCGCAGTCTCAGTGACGGCCATAAGGAAGACGGAAGTCTGCAAATCCGTATTGATCTCACAGACCCAGCCGCTATTCCTGACGCCTTTACCAAGGTCAGGGAATCATTTGGAAAGCCTCCGAACGTTGTCGTGTATAATGGTTGGCTGATCTTCAATGCGGCGGTTCTCGAATTTTTCCGCTAAAATGGTAAAAGGATATTCTCGAGTTGTCCTCGACAAAGACGATCCTCTTTCATCAGTCGATGCCGCTGACACCGTTCGTGATATGGCAATCAATGCGATCAGTCCATTGATTGCTGCCAAATGCGCGGTCGTTGGCTTCAGCGAGCTCCCTGATTCAACCTTGAAGACGTTCATTCATACTGGCAACAAACTAAACGTTATGGCTCGGCCACAAACCATTACATTTGGAATGGGAAAGACGGCCGTTGCGCACGCAATCGAGGCGCTGGTGAAAGCGTATGGGGTTCGCGGATACAGGTCAGTTGTACTTCTGCATCAAGCGCAACTCACAGGAGACAGCATTCCATGACCGCCCAACCCTCATCAGATTTTTGGGAATTCAATTACCCATTAAAGGCAAAACTGACGTCTGTGCCTTCCAGGTTCTATTACACCGATGAGCGCCATGAGGATGGGACACATGCGGGTGAGGATTTTGACGGACCAGCGCGTGGAGCTTTATATGCGGAGTTAGCAGAGTTGAACACTCAGGGGCCATGGCAATATACATTTGTCAAAGGGCAGGGATACAAAGATTTTGGAGAGATTGACCGGTCCTCGGTGTAAGCGATGAGTCGTTACTAGATAGCCTGCAGAACAGAGTGGGAAAAGAAGAAGGAAGAAGAAGAAATACAGCGGGTTCATGGCACAAGAAGCGACTAAGTAAGAATAAAAAAATGTTATGTACGATCTCGTCATCTTTGACTTGTGAGTCGTTTGTTTCGCTTCCATCTTCTGCCTTTCTGCAGCACCGTGTTACTTATATCATGGTCAATTCGAACCTCGTCAATTTCGTACTTGTCTGTGAGCATGATCAATCAAGCTCAGAGGGTGCAAACGGTGCTTGTCGCAAGGTTCATGAATGAGGCAACGTTGGAATGGAAAGGAGACGAGCTGAAACGTCCAGACCGCGCCCGCGCCTTGCTTACCGCCGATCACGCCGCAGCCCCTCTAGCTCCGGACACGGACACCAGGTTGCCTCTGATATAAAGGCCTTTTGTACCGTTCTACTACTTGAACGATTTGATTGAAGTTTTCGTGAGCCAGAGAAAAGGCCGCGCAGGCATGAGCTTGCCCTGGCAACACGATGAAGCAACCAATCACTGGGAAAGATTTAGAATCCTAACTTAAACAAACATCAACGCCACGAAGGAATCCATCGATAGGCAACAGCTGGTGGGCTGTGCAGAAACGGCGAACTTCATCCATAAAATGTACCTATGTCTCCCTTATCAAGTTTAAGCTGTAATCATGGCTTTCGCAGAATATGAAAGTCTTCCGCCGGCAGCGCCTGGTGTGGACGTTCAAAGGAGATGGCCTCCTCTTCGTTCATTCCGTTCCGTGATATTCTTGGTTTTACTTGCCTTTGTCTTCCTCTACATGTTTGGTATCTATGTTTGGCTGTTCATTGCATTCGTCTTCACTGAACTCCTACCACAAGCTACTCCGGCTAGAGCAGATATTCTTGCTGTAGGATTCGACGTGACTGAATCGTTCAGGTACGTTTCTAGATTGCAGGTGTCAAGCAGCTTGCAATAAATTCTAAACTCGAACCGTTGACAGCACCGTATCGATCCGCACGCCATCAGGCTCTGTCGTACGTCTTGCCGCATGTCATGGCGAATCCGAATACCAGGCTCCTATGAAACGTCTTGGCCTCGCCTCATCACGGCACATGGCGTACGTCACCACCATAAACTCATTTGATTTCGTTTTCGGCGATGCACACTTTTCTCGTTCAGGCAATCAAATAGGGCAAACCCCAAATAGGGTTCTCCCAGTCTGTAGTTTACCTATTGAACCGATAGTCGCGAATAGACTGGGAGATATTCCTACCAACGATTTGGCAGCCAAATCGAAAAATCTAAGCCAAGGGACCCCTATCGAGATGTCTGGTTCATTCTGTCACCCCTATGCTCATGCACTGCAAAAAGCAAAAACGGAATAATCATATCCCATTACACCATACCAACACCCCCCCAGCCCGTCAAAGCACTCACTAACCTAAATTTCAACATTCAGGCCCCCATACGAATACTGGCACGACGGCGGCGTCCTCCTCGGCTTCAACGACATCCCGCGCCAACTCGCCCGGCGCGCACGCAAAGCCCTCGGCCTGCCCGCCTCCAACGACGTCCGCACCATCGCGAGCATGCTCTCCTGCCTCAAGCACGGCGCCGAGCAAGCTCTGCCCGCGCACGCCGTCGCCTTCCCCGACCGCCGCGTCGCCGATCTCAAGATCACGCACGCGGTCATCACGACCAACGACTTGGTCGCGCTGTACGACGAGGACGTGCGCGACGCGGCCGAGTACGCGGGTCTCGAGCTGCTGCTCGAAAATGATGGTGGTGGTGAGGAGGGCGGGGGCGGGGGGCCCTATTTCGAGCGGCCGCCACGCCATGCGCACGCTGCGTTTGTGGGGTATGGGGTGAATGACGGATTGACGGCGGAGCAGCTGCGGAACGCGACGCGGGCGGAGGGGGTGGTGAAGAGGAATGTGGTAGCGGCGTATCTGACGCGGGCGGCGCTCGAGATGTCGTGTGAGACGAAGTGGACGAATCGGACTTGCTCGCTGGGCTGGGCTCAGCACCTTGATTATTTTAGTGCCTCGCTGGGCTGGCCGCTCGAGGGGTTCAATAATAGTGCTGAAGGGATTGCTGCGCAGTCTGCGTGGGGAGACGGAGTCAAAGAGCTCGTGCGGAAGTGTGTGGTGATCGAGATCCAGAACAAGTATGTGAATGGCGGTGACATGAATGTCACTGATGTGTTGATGCTCGGAGAGAAAGGGGGTTTAGGGGCTTTCGGATTGATGATAGAGCAAGTACTGGAGGAGTTGCAGAATCGAGCGCCAAAATGGCACGGGTTAGTTGAAAATGGTGGCGTGGACACAAGGGACGCGGAATGGAAAGCGAGTGAAGGGGCAGCGCAGATTGCATGGCGTATACTTCATGAGCCATTGGATACGCATGGAGATCGTGGTGAGTGCCTTGCTGAGAATGGTAGGAAGCTGACGAATGCAAATGGGATCCGCTACTGATCCCGATGCGCTAATATGGATGAGGGTCCTCCGTGAAAATTGCAACTATTGTGCTATCAGTTGAAACAGGGCTAGAGATTAGTCTCGATAACGATATTTGGCACGGCTCTGAGATCAAGCTTGTGGGTACCCCAATCTGATCAGCACACAAACCATAAGATTTCTTTGGACACTGTGTGCTGCATGCCAGAATCGAATTGTCTAGTCTTGAGGTTTTATCATCAGCTCTTTACAATCGCATCCTATACACATACTCCTCAGACTTCCCTGTCCAACAGTCGAAACGCCTCTTTCATGCCAGATTTTCGCGCCGTAAACCTTCAGGACTCCGCTTTCAACTGTTCCACATATTTCATGGTATCCTCTCTCTTAAAGCTGAACGGACTCTTCCCCATCTCCGGACTCCGAGGTCCAATCGGACTCGCAAACAGGTCGTCTTCCTTGTCTTCCTCTTGTCGAGCGGGCGGCCCTCTCGATAAGTCGAACGACGAGTCTGTCGCTGCAAATGCGTTCAGCGAGCTCATGCCCTCTCCAACGTTTGCTTTTTGCTGCGCCACGATGCCTGGCGGAGGACCTTGGGATGTCATATTAACAGGACGTTGAGGAGGCTTCGCCGCCATCGTGCCTTTGATCGCAGCAAAAGAGCCAACCGCTACATCGGCCTCCTCGGGGCTCAGAGGATTTTGGCTCTGTGACATTGCGCCTTCTTGCGACCTAGACACTGGGCTTAGCGCGCTTTCGGTCGTTCCAAGCTTCAAGCCCTTTAACTTTTCCGCTAGCCGGCCTCCTCCTGGTGTTCGAGGACTCGTCGGACTGATCGGCTGTTGCTGATTGGGACCATTCTGAATCTGCGGAATGCTTATGCTGGGCCTCGCCGTGATTCCAAAGTTCTGTTCTATCCATTCCTTTTCTTGAATGGCCATTTGCAGTGCGACACCCTCAACGTTGTTCTTGCTCTCGGAGTTAATCTCGGCCTGGAGAGCTGAGAGTCTCTTCTTGCCCCATATCGTGTGTAGCACGCCTTTCTTGCCAGCTTCGAGAGCGGAGGCTCCGAGTTCAGGGGGGAATATAGCGGGAAGCGGATTTGTTGTCCAGACGACAGGCTTCTTGCGCTCGTCTCCGCTTGCGTTGAACGTGAGGGTAACGAGGCTAGGAACCGGCGCACCGGGCCCAAGCAAAAAGTATAATCGATGCAGGTCCGAGGATGTAGATAGAGAGTCGCTAGCGGGTAGGACCGTGCTTTTGCCTTCCCATGAAATTCGCCAATCTCCTCGAACATTTCGCGTATTGTCGTCGTCTTCCCACTCTACCATTAAGATCTTCGTGCCATCTTTGCTACGGCCGGGTTCAAACTCGAAGCGGGCGAGGGCTGTAGGGTTGGATGTGCTCGGTGACTCGACTTCATCGGTGCCCTTCACGTCAGCAGACTGGATCTTGGACGTTGGTATTGCTCCATCACCAGTCAGGTCTGTCGCTGCGTTTGTATCTAGTCGATTAAAGGGTGAGGTTGAGGTCGAAGCTGCTCTAGCTGCAGCCATTTGAGGAGCGCTAGGTACCCCTCACACCCGTCTGCTTCGTCCAGGGCCTAAAGCAGGCCGGCAACAAGCACAATGACGGAGGTAAGGACAATAAAGATGTGACCGCAAGCGCTTAGTCTTTTGAGGGCGCGTAGATGCAGTTGGTAATTGGAAATTGACAAGACAAAATGGTACAGTAAAGGGATCAATGGTGGGGGCGAGATGCAACTGCAATACTAGCAAGGGCTAGCCGGCCAGAAGACGGGGATAGCATGGCACAATGGCATTGCAGCTAGCCGACCACCCCGTGCCTTAAAAACCATGGGCGCCTAGGAGGTGAGCGTCGTGTTGTCCAGTCAAAAGGCGCGGAAAGGGTGGTTTGATCTGGGATGCCGGGATGCACTGGGTGCTAAATTTAGGGCGGCGCGCGAAATCGCAGACGTCGAGCGAGGTACGAACAAGGCGCTTGGGGAGAGATGCAGAAAAGCTTCGAGAAGATTGGGCGGCAACTTGCGTCGGAGAGTTTTTGGTCCGCCATAGTGCTTGAACGGCTCTGGTAGGTGACGGTGAAAAGCTCGCATCCAGCCCCCTTTCACTCTTTGGGGACCTGTCAGACGGAAAAGTCATCTTAACGCCGGGATCAGTTTTCTAGGACTAATGGACATCCGGGGCCGCTTACAACGCCAGGAGAGCAGCAACACTCACAAGCCGATGGACGCAATCTGCTGAGGCCTTCTCATGAGCCCTGCGGCTCATGAGCGAAGAGCACTGGCATTACTCCAACAGGCAAATGTCCAGTCGGAATCGTCTCCAGCTCGGAGGTCGGAGGCAGCCAAGGTCGAGAACACACGTGCACGGGGGATGCTGACGCGGTAGATGGGACGCCGAGACAAACAGCAAAGTCTGGTTCGGTCCCGGTGACAAATTGACAATGACCGTCGACAAACTTGGACTGATTGATTCTTGGTGTCGTTGGAGCGGAAACACCTGTTGAGCTTCGGAATCTCTTGCCGAGATCGGGGAGGGACCCTCGTAAGGTGAGCCTCCTTGGTAATGAGCCGCGCTTTGGGTTACATTTTATTGAGTCAATGAACACCAACAGACTCCGTTCCCACGTTGTCACGGCTGTCAGCGAGTCGTGCATGCATTTGTTCTGCAAGTTTTACGTTGCAGCTGATCTTCTGTTGCCTCAAAGGCATAGCCTAAAGTTAATTGCCTGAGTATGCAAAGCGAACCTAATTAAAATACTCCGTATGTAGGTATGTATCGCTCTTTCGCACGCTGCCAATGTTCTTGCGCAGTGTCCAGACCCTATCATCTTCTCACCCATCAGCACTTCCCTGGTCAATTGGTCGATCGCCGTCCAAATGAGTTAATGCTGGCGGAGCGAACTGATAGATAACGACGTAGCGATGTCACCGTTAAAAGATCTGCGATAGATCAGTGCACCGTCTGTCAACCTCCATGGTAATGCTTGGGTGTGATAGAGTGTGTCGACTCCTACACGCTTTGGCTCAATGCCTTGAACTGGGCTTTCTCGGGCCATCAATCGCTTCAGGACATCGGCCAGAGCTGACGGCATATACCGCATTCTGCCTCAGAGTATTCTATTTCCTAAAGCTCACCTTAGCATCACGATTGAAGATATACTTGAGCCCTGCTGTACTTGCTCGACCGCTTTTAATGCAAGTGGCGGCAGTCTGTTTCCTGTTAGTTCACCCTTCAGTCAAGTAACGTTCTCGAGATAAAGTGAATTTGAACTTTTTGTATTTCTCTTCAGCTATGCTGGTCCATGTATTCATACATGTAAATCGGGAATACTTGAGGAAGGATCCGTATCCTCCTCTATTTAACCCCTGCTGTCTTCTGTACCAGTCCCCTCGAATATCTATACATTTGCGTGACCTGGACGCGGTGAAATCGACCTCCTCTCAAAGACTGGTTCTGCCACTGAATTCTCCTCTGCTTCGGTCGTGGCAAGGATGTGTACGCCCGTAAGTGTTGCGAATCGGATCGTGGCGGAGAAACCAAAGAATGTCCGACACCGCGCCCTGACGCCCTCCTCGTGCGCTATGCAGGTGTGGTAGTGAGTCGTAGATGTAGAGGAAAATTACAAAGGGTATAAAGCTCTATAAGTATAGACAGTGAAGCAAAAGAAAAGAAAAGGAAAAGGGGGCGGACAAGGTAAGACTTAATACCACCAGTCCCAACTCCAACGCTTTCGTCAAGGGCATTGTATGCTTTCGTAAATATTGGAGCCTTCCTCCAATTTTGACAAGATCATTTTGTCGCACGGGAGAGATACAAATACAGATGCGTTTACCCACCAGGGGTAGCATAGGGGAAATGACTTCTCAGATCAACAGGAAGTCCCAGCCCTTCTGCCGCATCGCATCCCGCCAGTGGATGCTTTGCCTCTCTCCACGCGAGAACGACAGGTCATTTGTTCTCCACACATCCTTTAGGAGTTCCTTGATCCGTCCAAGAGATCCAAAGTCGGATGCCTCTCCAAGGCGGAGGCACCGGTCGTGGAACATATTACGGAAGGATGACTCTGGTAGAGAAACGGAGCCAGCAAGCAACAGCGGCCAGGCGAGCGACCGGTCAAATCCCTCTGGTCCAGCGGGAATGTACTCCATAGCCTGCACTAGGCCATCCACAAGTGATGTGATGCTAGGGGAATACCTGTCAAAGTCTGGAACTAAGATGCAGAGATAGAGCCTCGCCGCACATCGGAAGACGGCTGTCATGTTCTTGCGAAGCTGCTTCGGTCGGATCGCACCCGTGGAAGAGTATGCGCTTTCCAGAGCTCCTATGCCTGGATCGGTGGCGGTGATCTGGTCGCCAAGGTATTTGATATGGCTGCAGAGCTGCATCGGCTCCATTCCTTCCAGTGCCATGGCCTCGAGACATGCAATTTCCGAGATCAAGTACATGACGCTGTCATCGCAGCCCATGAGGTCAGCCAATCCCATCGCCGATTGAGCCATATTCTTTTCTCTGTACGTATCAGCAAAGGTAGGTACTCGACCGACCATCGTAGCGCCAAGGATGTCGATCCAGGCGGTGAGGCTCATATTGAAGGGTGGCTGTGCATCCGGATGCGCATTCAGGTCAACCAAGTGGCGCGGGAGATCCAACTTATGCACGAGACTTGTTGCGGCTTGAAAGTGCTGGTGCCAAGGAATATCCGGGAGGCTGTCCTCTGGTCGTCCGACGGAGCATTGAAAAAAGATCATGCCAAGCGCTGCCTCGAGGATTTGGTCGTGGTCGGTATCCCGGTTAAGCGCCTCACATAGCTCGGAAATCGTCGCATATCGGTGGCGCATGATGTCGTTGTCGATGTTCTCGCCCTGAATTCTTTCCGTCGCCTTCATGTGCAAGGCTGCGATGCTTAGGCAACAATGAAGGTACGTCTTGTTTTTCTCCAAGGCTGGGAGGACAACATCGTGGCCCGCCGAGCCATGCTGGTTGACGTCAAGAATGGGGAATATTAAACGGAGCACTTTGTCGACGAAATGATCCAAGAGGTGGCGATCGCAGTCTTCCACATCAATCATGGCCTGGTGCGTTGGTGTGAACGGACCATGAGGAAACTCGAACGAATGGAAATCCAGGGGTTCTTCATTCAAAGATTCTCTGCGGCTCTCATAATAATCTTGTTGCACCCAGCTTTCGGTTGGATGCATAGAAAAGCTGCTGGATTGAGGTGTAGGGGGAACTTGGTAAGTGCTAAAAGTTGAAATTGATGAATCTCGGTGCGTAGGAATATCGTTGATGAATGTCTGAGTCTCTGTCTTGATGTCAACTTCGTAGGGTTGGAACATCTGGAAGTGAGGATGTGAGGGGTTAAATTCTGGTGGTGGCATCATGCTCGAACTGAAGTACTCATGTGAAGGGACTTGGTTAAAATTGAATTCGTTGGAAAATTGAGAATCCACTGAAGCCGATCGTGTCCGCGCGATGTGATCTGAAAAAGTGGTCGTCGTTGGTAACGAATGGCAGAGACTCGGCGGTGTGTTTGTACTGGTCGGGAGTGCTTGATTCGTCTTCTCGTTGAGTTTTGTGCGTTTGATAATGTTCTTAATAATTTCTTTTTGCTGTCTTCGCTGTTCATTGTTACTCCACCACATGGGCCTCTTGTACTCGCACTTTAATCCTAAGTGCTTGCAGGCTCGACACGATGGCTTGCCCTCATCGCACTTCTTTCTCCGCAGTCGGCATGTGAAGCAACCTGGCGGGCGTTGTCAGCCAACACGAAGGCGGGCCATCCCTGCAACCCCAGAAAATACTCACCCGTACGGGAGCGCCGGTGCATTTTGGTTGCGTCCTTTTCCTTTTGCTTGGGATCAGGGGATTTATTTGCAGATTTCGACATGTTTGCAAGAGTGACTGTCTTTGAGGAAGACGCAGAAGTCACCGAGGACATTGAAAGGAAATGGCGGAGAGCCTTTTTGAAATAATTGGTAAACAAGGATTTGAACAATAGTCTAGGCGACGGATAACGCGACTCGAAGGATTTGCAAGGGACCGTGAACAACACCTGGGACGACCACACAAAATTAAGGAGATAGTACAAGATCTGTCCAGCAAATCTTGGTACAAACGGACAGAGAAAGAGAGTAAATTATCGAGACAGCATTGAGGAGAGGGGATGGGATGGGAGCCAATGTACCTTATATGTCTAGAAACGATCAAAATGCTCCCAAAATGTAGATTCTATTTCTGGCACCCCACTTGGGTCTGCACCATGGCCGGCCGACGCACCTCGAGCTAACAAAACAAGCGCCTGCGATTGGTGTGACCATCTTGCAGTCCCCCCCTCTTTAACTCAAAGAGGGCTATTTTTGTAAGCGCCGAATGTGCCGTATGTGGGGCAAAAGACAGCTAATTAACAGCGTGCCCATACAGCTCATGCACTACTCCGCTTGAGCTTCGGGCATTCCGCGACCCGTCTCTGTGATGCTAAGGGCAAGGGAGCCTTCTCTATTGTTATCGATCCTTCCGGACCCGGATCTGCTTGCATCGAGGCTGAAAGCTAGTTCTACGACTCGACATGGGCCGGGACGAATGGTGCCAGAGCCAATTTATTTGCCCCATTCGATGCCTCAAGGTGTTATATTCGCATTTCCTATATCAGGGGCTGTAGGGAGGATCACAATCTAGGCGATTGTACCAGTAAAGTAATGATCAAAAGGTCGAATGAGAGTCATTTCACTGTTCGGCATTAATCTAGCTTCTTTGGTCTTCGCGTAGTGTGTCGGCCGAGTAAACGAACCAGGTACGATGACGGCACCGACATGGCATACTGTCGAAGCAGAACGATGCGGAATCTGTACATGCATACCGTTGCAAGGCTGTTGACCTCATTCTTCATGGATCGAATCCTCCCGCTTGCTGATCATAAAACGTTGCCAACACTCGGAGTAGTTTTGCGATTCAGCCCGCGCGCATTTTGAGGTGGCCTGGGGAAGGGAAACATCGATATTACCGAAGCGACTGGCCCTGGGTGGCTGGAGAGACTATAATGGAACAGCGTCTTATGCACTAAAGCATCTCACTAAAACTCGGGGCGTGCCGTTCCAACAAATGACTTTGTTCGACGGCCGCTGGGCCGATCCTATCTCTAGCGTCTGTGGGGCTGCAAGGTCCAACTGATTGTATGCATCGGACCGAGGGCTTCCTGTGCCTCCCCCTGTGCGTGGGGATATAAATGAGGCCTGAAGGATAAAGAGGACTAAGCCGTTGAGGGAAAGATTAAGCGTTCAAATGTCGCTAATTAGTGGATGCAGGAAGAATGTCCCATAATTAGCTTTGAGAAATATACAGGGAACAAGCTGAAGGCAATCTGATGCACCTACCAATCTCACAATATGATTGGATACCGGTAGGCCAAATCAATACTCTGGCTTCCCCTCCATCGTACCGAATCCTGATTCTGGTCTCTGTCACAAGACTCCCTCATTTTGAGGCGTCCTATCCCAGCCCGACTCTTTGTCTGCCGTGTACCCGGTACCAAAGTCGTTGTAGGAACCCAACTGGTCGGTCGCGTTCATTTGACTCGTGAACTTTGTCACACGACTTCGGCTTGTATCGGAAGGAAGAAAAATGAGGCCAGAAGTTTCTTCACCGAAAGTTTAGATTACTCCAAGTTCGGGAGGACTCTTCGGAGGTATCAAAGTACGCGAAATGAAATCAAATCTGGGTAGATGCATGTCCAAGATACACAGCGTCTTGAGTCGAGGTCGCACTTCCGGTCTTTCAAATGGTACAGAGTACGGAGTGCTATAGCTAAGGTAGATATCCTAGGGCGTCGTGATGCAATAATGGACCATTCAGTCCTAGGCGAAAATTGCGCATAACTACCTCGGAAAGCTTCAAGTCCTTGCAGCTTTTCGGGAGGCCGAAAGGGGAAGGTATGGGGTTTGCGAGCCATCTCAAACACCATAGGCTTAAGCAAAGAACCTATCGGAATCTCGACTTTCATCCTCATGGCCTCATTGGAGTCCTTTGCTCCTTTGATGACAATTCAACGCTCCGCTGCCCGCATCAACGAACGGTCATGTGAGAGATGGTGGATGAGCTGGTTGGAGGCTCGTTGACGAACTCCTCAATCCCTTACCGATAGTGCACCCAATAGCTTTTGTTGATGGCTTTTCCGGTTGACCTCTCCGGCACACCGTAGGCGGGAGGCGGTGGTTGCTGCATCGCGTGCACTGCAACGTTATGCGACCCATTTTGCGGCCAGGAAACTAAAACTCTATCGAAAAAGGGCGGGCAGCGTGAAGAACCTGCATATGCATGCGATGGAACGACAGGTAATCTCCCGATCCTAGGACGGGATCATGCTATTACATTAAAACAATATAGCCCACGTCCCACAAAATTAGACAGATAAAGTATATCTGGGTCAGCTTATGAAGACGCATTCCGACAGGTTGGGTATCACCGGTCTCAAGGAAGCATCCCGTCTGCTGTCAGATTTCCAGTGATAAGAGGTTGGAGTCTGAGTAACAATGGTACTTTGGTACGGTGATACGGTGACCCGACATTGCCACGGCGATGCCACGCATTGTGAGAGGTCGGCCCATCCCAGCACTCTCTGGCTGTTCGCGGTCCGTTTCCGTTGCGGTTGCGGACCGTCATGATGAAGCCCGTCTATCCAGCTGATGAAGCTTGACGCGTCCCATCTTGTGAAGTTGGCAATCTACCCTCGGTGCCACTACAGCCGAGCAATTGAGCAGGGACAACGGCCGAGCTTCGTAGTCTCGAGGGCCAACGAATGGGCGGTAGGAGCGGGGATGGGGGCAGTTGAGTGGTGGAGGAGGTCATTTACGCGCCCAGCTATCCCAACCCGCAGCACGCTAGAGCCGAGGATTGGCGGAAAGGGTCTTGCCGCGACGGCCACTTCTGCATGCTCCAACATGCTCCAGCCTATCCGCGATGTTGCTTGGGCGCCCGCAAGTCGCTCGCTGCATGGTCACAGTTGCCAGGCCGAGCGAGGGGCAGTAGTCTGCTCGAAGGATGAGGCAGTCAGAACGCCCCAATGCCTCTTTCTACAAAACCCTCTCGGCATACCCGTGATGCCCAGTTCCTAATTCCGACTGTTTTGCTGCTGCATTTCTTTGCTTTTATGGTTGTTCCTGCATTTGTGCCGGCATCGAGTCTATCTTTGCGCAGGCAACGTGTGCTTACGAAAGCAAGCGATTGATTTTCCCTATATATCGCTGACAGCATGGTTGGTAGCGCTATCGAGCTCGTCTAAGCAGTTGGTCTGACTTCTACGTTTAGCAAGCCCTATCTCCAATTACGCCTCTTGAGGCGGGAGTCGAAATGTTTCAAAAAGGCAAAATGCAGCCCTTTCTTCCATCCACGAGCTGCACGCCCGCTCCAATTGGTAATTCGGAGGGCACTCAAATGTACGAGAGCGAAACCGATTTCGAAGACGACGAGAGCGAGTTCGAGGAAGATTACTTTCAGAGCAGTCTTGAATCGGATAGCAAGAGGAGGAGTCAGACCACTATTTCAACGTATGATGAAGTAGCGACCCCACATTCGGCCAGAAGAAGCGCATTTGAACCGCAACTTCAAGAAATGAAGCCAGTCGAGGGGCCAAGAGGGCCGCATCTATTTCGCTCGTCACAGAATTCCAGTGAATTTGCTTATGATTTCGCGCTACAAATGTCACCAATGATGCCGAAGCAGCCTCCTCCACGATTGGACACCGCCTTTTCGCAATCGACAGTTGTTCCTGCTCAGCGGACTTACAATCCTCCCTCGGCAGCACCAGAGTTAGACTTCAGCGGTGATGTTCATGATTGGACCTCCCACCAGGTCGCAGCATGGATGGCCGACCGAGGCTTCGAAGCTTCGATCATTGAGAGGTTTGAACTAAACGACATTACGGGATCGGTACTTCTCGACTTGCAATTTGAAGATCTCAAAGAGCTAGATATTCAGTCCTTTGGCAAGCGACATCAGCTCTGGAATGAGATTGAGGTTTTGCGTGGAAATGACGGGAGCTACAGTCCAGCACCTACCCCATTTCAGGACGTCAGCCGCCCATGTACGACGGTGAACAGGAAACCTTCAAAGAAGCACCATCGAGGACGTCACGAAGATGAGGATGAGGATGAACACTCTCCAGTAACGCCTGGCGATTCACGACGACGTCGCGGTCGTAAGCACCGTGCTGGCCTTGATGATGCTATTACGCCGGCGGAATCCGTGTCTATTGTCGCGATTGAACAGCTGATTCCCAAGCCTCACCGATGTGCCAAGGGCGATCGCTGTGCCAAGTACAGGAAGCAACAAAGACTCATCAGACAACTTCGCCAAGAACATGGGTTTCCCATTAGCCCTGAGAAGGGTGGCCATATCTTCGTGGCTGGCGACCCAGGGAACGCTGCTACTGCCCAAAACATTGTCGACAATGTCTACCGACCTACCTCTGAAGCAGTTCCTTCTGTTGTGGCATCTTCGGATCTGCTTGGGCCGGGTCAATTGCCTGCAGGCGCTTTGCAAGAAGACAATTTGCAAACGTTAGAGCAGCGAGATCCCCAGGAGAATGTCAAGCAATTCCTTACCTTCCAGCACATTCAACCACCAGTCAATGATCCACCAACTCCATTGGAAATGTTTCCACCTCTACGATCTCCTGTGGATGCTGAGCCCTCCCGTCAGGACAGCTTCAGATCACTACCGAGGCTCGAAATCCCACAGCAACGCCCTCAGACCACTCAGCCATACATTGCTGCTAGTCCAATGAATGCTGTCGACACTTTCTCGCCGCCATGTCATACGGCTATGTCTCCCTCAAGCGCCATGTCGCCGAGTGGCTTCTATCGCGTAGGTACACCGGCATCAGAGATGGATGTGCCCGTCACCGCTCTCCCTCAAGACCCGACCACGCGTGACACTTCTCAGTCGGTACCTCCGAACATGCAGTTCCGGGACCCAGTTACACGGACAGGTTCCCGCACTGACTGGAGGAGGCCTTCGTTTGCTCTGCCTCGTCTTGAGGAAGGTGCTGTATTTTCTCCTACCGACGATCCAATTGCCCGTAGCCAGAGCACGGTTAATACTTTCTCTCCCACTGTCGACCTCCCACCCCGCAGCCAAAGCACTGTCAATACCCTGCCTCCTCCCCAACATCAACTTCCTCCGCGCAGCCAAAGCATAGTGAACGTACGTTCGCCGATGCATCGCGAGCATCCCTCCTCTCGGTTGCCACAAACAACCTTTTCCGGCGCCTCCTCCACAGTGCATGGTTCCAACGTCTCGGCCGCCACCACTCTCCAACCCGGCGTCAGCCACGCCGGCTGGATGAAGAAGCGCAAGACCAAGCTCCTCCGCCACGAGTGGCAGGACCAGCACTTCCGCCTGCGCGGCACCCAGCTCTCGGCCCACCGCGACGCGCTGCCCTCGTCCACGGCGCTCGCGACCATCGACGTCGACGACTATGCCGTCGCCTGCAGCTCGCTGGCGTCGAAGAAGCTGGCGTCCAAGCTCAAGGCGCTCAGCATCAGCAACAACAAGCAGAAGCACGAGGGCAAGGATCCGGCCTTCGAGTTCCAGCTGGTGCCGGAGCTGAAGAAGGAGCGGGACGAGCGCGAAAGGAAGATGTTGGCGAAGAAGGGCGAGTCGCATCATTTTGCGGTCAAGTCGCGGGATGCCAGGATTGATTGGATGAGGGAGTTGATGTTGGCGAAGGCGTTGAAGCAGAAGGAAGGGGGTTATGAAGTAAATGTTAATGGGACCGCGGTTTGAAAGTTTGCTTGCGAGGACTCCTCGGAAGATTGCCCATACGTTTGACTGCTTCGAAAGTTTGCATTTTGTTGCGTTTACAAGCGGATGATTTGGGATACCCTTAACGTACGTTTTCGTGTCAATAATTTTGTGTATGGGACATGTGATGCAAAGGTATTCGGAGTGATGGCTTCATTGTCGTCGGGGGATTGTAGATAGGTATATACATAGGAACGATCACGACCATTTCGGCTCTACATGTGTTCTTTTTGTGGTGACTTGGTACAGCTCAGCCAGTCTACTTGAATGAGTATTACGAAGGCCAAGGCTCTGTGTCGATAATCCAATAGAGGAAGTGGCCAGATTACAATTCAGATTCAGTGTAGATTGTGATTGCATTGAGATCGATATATAAAAAGACTGTCTGGCTAGAGCATTGTTCCCAACGTTCCGGTAGCCGGTCGACACGCTCTCTCCAGAGTCCAAGAGCCTTAGACCGAGAGCTGATATCCGATAAATAGTTGTAGATATGAGAAGCAGAAAGAGAAAGACCTCGGATTGTATACAATATCAAGCAAAAGAATGTACCCGCTCACTCGCCATCATACCCCAAAGCAAAGTGTGGTTGTTTGTGTCTGTCAAAGTCGAGAGATATTGTCAGGTTCCATCAAACGGCCGAAATAGAGGACGTTGATGTCGAAAGGATCGTAGGAGCGACGTAGACGGGCATCAAAAGTCGGAGATATGCCGACATCTACTCGCCACCGGGCTCGCCAATGCGGTGCCAATGAGGATCAGCTTCAGCCTCCGCCTCGCGTTTGACTTTCTCGCCGCCAGGTTCACCAATCCGGTGCCAGTGGGGGTCAGCCTCGGCCTCAGCAGCACGCTTGACCTTCTCGCCGCCAGGTTCACCAATTCGGTGCCAGTGGGGATCAGCTTCGGCCTCAGCCTCGCGTTTGACTTTCTCTCCACCGGGCTCCCCGATCCTGTGCCAGTGAGGATCAGCTTCGGCCTCGCGTTTGACTTTCTCTCCACCGGGCTCCCCGATCCTGTGCCAGTGAGGGTCGGCCTCGGCCTCGCGTTTGACCTTCTCACCACCAGGCTCCCCGATCCTGTGCCAGTGCGGGTCAGCCTCGGCCTCTGCAGAGCGCTTCTGACCTATTGGTAGTAAGTTAGCATCGAAACACACGGAGGGGGTCAGGAAAAGAAGTATAGGGACGTACCAATTGCAGGATTTGCCTCAGGGGCAGGAAGGGCAGCGACGGTGCATGCCAAGATGGCAGCAGCAATTACAGCGTTAATCTTCATGATTGTCGAAGTTGAGAACTTATATGACTGAAAGTAAATTGTCGTAAGAGGAGTCTTCAAGGCAGAGTTTATATAAAGAGGGACTCAGTCAGTGGAGGACGCAAATATGTGCGGCTTCGGAGCGATTTTATAGTAGAGCTGGCTTATTGTGCCATCTGCAATAACAAGGGAAAATAAAGCTGGTGCGTATTGGGGTCTCAATAGACGCCACTCACCGAAGGCGCCTTGCCAATGGATCCACATCTGCGGTAATGACTTTTTAATCGGAATTGCAAATACACTTTTCCGCGACAAAAGCAAGCAGTAAATGGTATGAGGAAATAAACGAGATCACCGGAAATAATGCCGCCATCCGATCAAATGGCTCACCTTCGGCACGTGAGCACTTGGCTGAATAGTGGCCTAACGCTCAGCTATTGAGTCCGTGGAACTCTATTGACCATTCAATAAGTTATGCAAAAAGCCGCAGAGCAAGAGAATCAACTACAGTGAGAAAGCATCTATTCAGCATCATAAGATATGAGAAAAGAGAAATTTCCGATCAGCCTTACAACAGAGGCAAGAGATACATGAGCCTCTCTATCTATGGATACAAAGGCAAGACATTGGAGGTGCGCAAACTTTTGTTTGTTGCCGGAAATTTGCAACGTAGTCCGAAAGTGGTGCTCAATAGGGACGTAAGGTAATAGGTCAGGTATTCACGGAATCAGGAGATCGGCAAAACCTCGGTGCACGACCTAGACCTGATTAGAATAAATTCACGTGACTCTTTCACACTCTAACGCTCGGGCAGGTAGTGGGAATTGTCCCAGGTTGGCAAACCAACCGAAAACAAATGACCAAGAAGCGGTAAATACAACACGAGATATACGAACGGACGGCCGAAAATACGGCGACTCCCCTGATTGATGCCTCAGATAGTTTTGTTCGGAAGTGGCATAAAAACGCGGGACATTTTGTGAAAGAGAATGTGCCCAAAATTCTAAGCTGGCCACTTTGGAGTTCGGCATGAGCATCACCACGCATTCGAAGAAATGTATACAAAGAAATTCACTCGAGGAATTCAAGCTCTATATGAGTTGCCCCTATGTCGTTCCCCGAGACTCTTAAGGTATCCTGGCTGTTAATTCACCTTCATGTAAGAGGTCACCAGCGTTGCAATGAGGATGTCTCCAGCGCTAGCAGATGTCCCATCTCGACCAGAGTAGTAGTTGCGGTGCTTCTTTGAACTGCAATATCTCTGATGGTCTGATCCCACCTATCGCATCGCTGGGAATCGCGTTCTACCTCTTTTAAAGATGATGCTAATGCTGGGACAAATGACCTTTCATCACATTACCCGCAGAACTCCGGTCAGGGACCTCGAGCTCATGCACCAAGTTCGGAACGGAAAGTTAATGCGTAACGTCAGGCTCTAGAAGTTCATTAGTTGCTGGGGCGACCAATTTATGAACTTCGTCCAAGTCGGAAAGCTCGGCTGATCTGATGCCTTCCTCAGCGATATTCAACATCCTACCATACAACATATATAATATGGACGGAAAAGGCTTTGCTATGGGCCAATGCAAAGCATCGCCGTGTATTCAGCAGAGCAGCTTACGGACAAGGTCTCCTTCGAGGATCAGGCACAGATGGCTCTTGCTTGTGGATTGCCGTTCTCACTACAATCGCCATGGACGGTGAGGCCTTGCCTCCTTCACGCATTCACGGCGCTCAATCCGACTCCATAGAGGATGCATGGCTTCAATATATAGATCCTGCTGTCCACAAATGCAACTTTACATTATCCCCATCAGTCCGGACAAACGATGAGATTGGATTAAAGTGGCTCAAAGAGGTGTTCGATAAAAATACCAAAGGCGAAGCTAGCAACGGCCTCAAATGGAGATTGCTCATAGCGGATGGTCATGGATCCCATCTTACGATGGAATTTCTTAATTGCTGTCACGAACAGCGAATCTTTATTTCTGTTTATTCTCCTCACTTCACTCAGCAATTTCAGCCGTTAGACGTAAGCCTGTTTAGGTCATTAGCTGAATGTTACAGTACCAAGTTAGATGGCTGAATTCAGCCTACGCAAGGCTGAATTGGCCTGATCAAGGCTGATTTATTTTCAGTATTCTAGAAGGCGTATTAAAAGGCATTTGCACCTCGAAATATTAGAAGTGGATGGCTCAAAACAGGACTCCGACCGTTTAATCCATCTATTGTGTTATGTCTTCATTATTTTCCATTTGTTCATCTGTGCCCTAGTCATCTCGGTATACTTCAGATTTGCAACAAGTGGCGTGTGGGATGGTGGTTGATTCTAGTGTTCACGCGTACAAAGGGCCATCGACCGGCATGCTGACAGAATTGTCAGAGAAGCCACAGTGACCAAATTCATCTCCAACTGGAAAGTCAATAACGCCCCATTGTAGTTTGGACTCGGAAATGTCAACGTCTCTGTTTTTAGAGCCGGAATGACAAGCAGCAGCTATCGCTAGACTGCAACTGCTCGCCACGGGAATTCCCGGTTTCAAGCGGAGACATCCGAACGCTAGGATATAAGCGATCATGAGTATGCCGACGATAATAACCAGAAGCATGGCGGCGGGGGAGTATCCGCAAGTGATGTAGCTTTGATCTGGGACGTTTGGCGAGTCTGTAGAGTAACCATTGATATCAACCAAGAAGATGCTTTGGGATACAAGCCAGTGAAGCAGCGCGGAAAGAGCCATAAGAGGAAGACTGTATCGATAGGGAAGATGTAAAAAATAGGAGCTTCGTTGATGTCCTCTCGGTAAGCCAGATACGCGAATCCCTTTTCGTTCTCGGCTAAAATCATTCCATTCACGTGATAGTAGCATAGCCGTAAAAAGCCCATTGTATGTGAAATAGATGAAAGACAGTATTATCTGTGGAATGTTGGCAAAAAGAGCGTTTTGAATGAGACCATGTGGGCCACCAAATGCGCCCCAAAAAATTGTAGTATCGGGATTTACAGCTCCGAGGCCAAGGTTCCAGAAAAATGAGAATCCTGGGCTGTTTGCGACCCCGGCTTTTGTGCCATAGCTGAGAAGAACCGCACAAGCAATGAGCGCAATCAGATACCTAGAAACATATCAACAACTCCGCACAACATGTCTTAGGGCACATCATCGTACAAAGAAATTACCGATGCCCACCGCGATATACTAGCCGCTCGAAACCACCGTGTTCTTTCTGCTATCCATCGCCGAGCTAGAGAAGGTTGAGACTGCAAGGTCGGATATATACGCTTTTTCTCAAAGTCTTTTCGAGACGTGAGACACATATCTCTACTGACTGTATCATTCTCTTTGAGAAAGGAAGCAACAGCATCCCAAACTGTGACAAGACGTTGTTCCTTCATAGTAAGAACAATTAACCCCATTACAATTGCTTTGAAAGCGTTAAGAAGGATCACAATAATCGCAATCGGCAAGCTGAAATCGACCTCGCAGGCCTCTTGCATCGGTTTGCTGAGGCAGTAATTTACCACTATACCCGAGAATGGTGACCAGCTATCAGCATTGGCTTTAATCCTGGAAAGTTCGCTCATGCAAGGCGGGGCCGACCCAACTGTTTCAGGATTGTTCTGATCAGGACATATCCAGGAAAATGGCTCAGAATCGCCCCCGATGTTCAACCACCCAGGGTTGTCGGCATTCCCTATGCCTATGTATGAGGAATTGAAATATGTTGATATACCACCACCACTAGGTGAAGGTGCATCCGATAGAACGTAGACTCCAGCAAGGTTTGGCCCTCCGTATTGGTAGACCAGTGCCACATCTCCCCGGGTAGTTTGAAGGGCTTGTCCGTACGCCTTCAAACAGTCTTCGTTTTCGAGTCTTTGCGGTGGTCCTGACGGATCCGAAAAGAATGCATCACGTATCTCAATGACTGGCTGCGAGGCGCTGGTGCTGCTCCGATACTGCTGCCACAAGTCGTCTTGGACAAATGTATCATTCGCCAGCACAATACTATATTGCCAGACGGTTACGGTGTTGATCACCGCAGAATTGTACCTGTTCGTTTGTACTTAGCATCCAATACAGGGGAAAACAGGCCTCAGACAAAACTCACAGCAGGTGAAGTGGAACAGAGGACAAACCCAGCAATATCCAGCACATTACGTTTGTTATCTTAATTAAGCGCAGATTTCTAACGCTTGGTACACCAATATCAGCCCAAGTTTTTTTCGCGTGTGCTTGGTTAACTTCAGCCCTTGTCGGAGCTGACAGACATTGCATGCAGTAGTTGCTCGCACTTAGCAGGACAGTCGATAGAATATTGATAAGCAAATGGGCAGCAGTATTGATGTGTTTGGCTTTAGTACAGTCTCCGTGATACAATACGAAACCTCCGTTCGGCGTTTTTTTATGACGACCCACAGCCCATAAAGTGATGATCAAGTTGATAAGCAAGACCACCGTCGCATTTGCAGACCCGACAATGACGCCGAACCTCCATCCAGTCCCATGCTTTGTCTTCCAGGAACTTCGGCTACGGGAACTGTTGTCATCGTTTTCCAAAAGCGGCTCGGTATTTTGAGCTTGTGGAGCGGAAGTAGGTAACAAGGAAGTTGACACAAGACTACTCGGCTGTATTGGGTCGGTTTCGTTCTTTGACGATCCGAGAAGCTCAATATTGTCGTCGTCGATGGAACTTGTTTTACGAACGAACGGAAGACGGTGGTACGACATTCTCTGCGAATCTGTAAAAAGATGAGAAAGGAAAGAGTTTTAAAGTGAGCTCAGAGAAGGGAAATTAACGGCATGATGCAGTACGCCCCTTAAATGCTTCAGCTGACCGCTGACACGAATGGTCTTGAAAATCTATAGGTGCGTTCTCCAAATACTCTACCCAGCCCTTCCATCCAATCATCCAACTCTCTAATCTCTCTTCCCCTCCCGTCCCATTGTCGTCTGGCGCATCCCGCCGCTTGCAGCCATGGCTCCCTATCTAACGCAACGACGCAGCGAATCCTAGGGCCCGTGGCATAGCAAGTTCTTTCTAGGACGGCACGGCGAAACGACGCACGGTGACGCCGTAAGCCACCGGGGGGAGAACGGAGTAATTTTAACCAGCCAAGAGCAATTTCGAAAGGCGTGGCTAAATTAACGTTCTTTCATTTGCTTGCATCTGTTGATCCTTCAATAAATCATACTGAGACCAACATGAGATTTATGGCTCGACCGTGGTTGGCCATCAGCGCTGACCATGGACCACACCAAAGAGATTTGATTTTCATGAGCATATATTAATAGAGAATGGAAATGGCATTGAGCGCCCGAGGGAAAGCTGTGGGTACCACATAGATGATGTAGCCCAGCTTTGGATTGAGTTGACTTCGGCTGAGTGGTGGTGGGGGGGACGTCCTGGTCGTCTCGGGAGATGTTGAGCCACAATCGCCCGAACAGATGGGTACCTTACAATAATCAGGTTGCCTGACCGATTTGCGTCTTGATTGGTGCTCTACAGCTCGGACTTTGGAATGGACTGTGATAACAAACAATTTTGCTTTTTTAACGAGCTTTTTGTCTCCTTTTAGGCTTTTGCCTTTTCAAGCTGCATATACTCATAACGCCACTATATTGGTTGCGACACTGGGTAAGCCATGACCGCCTAATTTAGTGGCGGCTGAACAGGGGCCTTACGCATAAAATGATACAATATGCATATACATATATGGAGAGGTTGGAAATGCACATTTATTTATTCGCTTAGTTTACCTAGATAGACTTGGTCACCCGCGCTACCTCACTTAATTACAAAATAATTGCCTGGTTCCAAATTTCTTTTCCCCACGCTGCACCATTTCGATCTAGTATGTTTCAGCTCCAGCTTCGTACGAAGCTTACTGTCTTCGGCATGTGAAATGCTTCAGAGCATTGTGCGAGCTGATGTTTATATAGCAGCAGCAGCAGCAATCACAATAACGTAAATTTCTCCATCAAAACTTATCAAAACTTATTAAAATTCATCAAAATTAGCATCGTACGTGGGGTAATCCAGTCGTACAGAACCACCATCGCCACCTTTGTAAGAGATTGAAATAGCGAAGCGACAAGCAACACCGGGAAGGAGAAGGCACCTTTAACAAGGCGGTAGCAGCAGCGTGGCGATTCGTTGCAGTACCTATGAACACGCCAGAGCTGACGTGGCTTGTTATTTTGGTTTCAAGGGATTGGGTGTTAGCGCTCCACCAGTATAACCACATGGCGTAAATTAAAAGTAAGACGTAGCGTGGGGATTAGCTGAGCTTCGAGGTAGACGACACAGCAACAGTGTAACCTGACTAAAACAGAGCTATACATAGGAGGACGAAAATGCCTTCAAGCTATCGAGTCGCCCAACTACGCTGCTTACCCAGCCAAAGCTCCTACTATTTCCTGAAATCGGCCATTTTTCAGCTACTTCCAGCACCTCTATCGCTCAGCTACAAACTTATTAAGCTAAAGGAATATTTGAATGAGACAAGTTTACGAGATGTTCGTCGGAGAAGCCGATAGAATAACTCAGCAGGTTCCGCTGATCCGAAACAGAGGAGGTTTTATTAGGAATTTTGCTTAATTTCTTACACCAACATTTGGGGCAACGGTATTTAAAACTCCGTGTAAGATGCTGGGGCTGCTTTTGTCAGTAATATTTGCAAACAAGAGTTGAGTTCAAAGATGGAAATCGCTTGATTTTCAAAAATGCAGTTGGAAAAGTTCCAGCAAATCTACAGTGTTTATACAAGCAGCTAGATACAGAGGCATATTTGGCTTAAAAAAAGTATCTCGCCCAAAATCCCGGGATTGCATCGGGGTCACACTCAATGAGGCGTGTATCATCTAAAGGCTTTCTTTGTTCTTTGAGCAGAAAATTTCCGCGCCAGCTTTGTCTATCTTCAAATCATACTCAACAAACTATGAACACTGCTTTTTACATTAGCCAACAATGACATTATGCTGGTGCAATAATAATCAGCTTTGGGAGAACTCCTTTCACAGAGTTGATCTATGTAAGAACCGCAAGATCCATTGGTACTGTTTCGTCCCTTTGTCCATTGCACAATGCGGTGGTCTATCCTAAAGTCACAATGGTTGACAAAATATATGCTACGTTATTTTCAGTAATATCATGTATCGTACCATTATTGCACCGTCTCCGTTGTATAACAGTTGCAACAGGCTTATACGCAACTCTTTCATCAACGATAACTATTTCACAATACGACATACCAGGAAACCTCCAGCTCACTATGTTACTTCACCGCACTGACAGTGGTGTCTCTCCGACGATGCCGGATCATCGATATGGCGTCCGCGAGCACATCCAGAGATGGGAGGATCGTGCGGAAGAGTCCCGCCAACTCGAAGCTGGCTTCGAGCAAGAACGGCACACCCCATTTGTGGAGGCTAGTAATCGGTTCGACGAGCTGGACCAGCAACAGCGCCAAGATGCGATTCATCAGCTTTGGTTCCAGTCAGCCCGAGACAGGATCTTTGAGATAGGTAGACTGGAGCAAGAAAACCAATCCTTGAAGGACCAGATTACGTATGGTGGTACGCTTTATGAAGAGATCGAAGAATTGACAGAGAAACTCGAGGAGAAAGATGCTGAGACCGACGAGCTTTTGGCGGAAAAGCAGCTCGTCTTCCAGCCCCACATTGAAGAACTTGAGTCTGAGGTTGAGTTTCTGAGGACTCAGAACAATGAGCTCAGTGTGATGACAGCTGTCAGAGACCAGATTATCAATACTATTGCTCTCGAGAACGAATCTCTTCGGAAGCAGCTGCAACATGCTAAAGCAGTAAACAGTGCTCCAACAGACGGAGACGAGACGCGCATCGATAACCCAGGGGCCTCCAAAAAGGTGCACATAGCTGAGATGCAAGTAGAACCCGAGCAAGCTGCACAGCACAAGCTAATTTGTGATCAGCTGGAGAAGACTAAAGCTGCCATGGAGCAACTCGGTATTGCGAAAGACGAGCAGGAAATCGAATTGGAGAATACCAGACGACTCCTTTCGATCGCAGATGACAACGTCAAGAATACCCGCTCCGAACTCGAAATAGCCAATCATCATTTACAGCTCAGGAGAGAGTCGATCGCGGCAATGGAAGCAACTCGGCGCAAGTCTTCAGTAACTGGTGTCAGCCTTCTCGAGGCCGAGGTTTATGTCAGGAACGATCTCGAAATTCAGCGTGACAATCTGGAGGCTGAACTAGAGGATATGCGAATCAAGCAACAAGAACTTGATTACTACATCGAGGTTCTCAGGTTTGGTCTCATTGACACCAACAATGACAAGAAGCAACTGCAGAAAGATCTCACCAACACTAAGTTGCTGTGCGCTCACCAGACTATAGAAAGAAGTAACCTCGAGGGATCCCTTGCGATGATGCGAAAATGCTTTGATTCAGCTACACAAGAGAATCTGGGGAAGAATGTTACGATAATCGAGCTTGAGGGAGAAATTCGTCGTCAAAGCGGTATGATCATGACATTGAGCGGCGCCCTCAGCGAGGCACGGCAGCAACAAGAGGACATACTGGGTGAGCTCAAGCATCAGACCCTCATGTCCCGTATCCGTGGGGATCTTCTGAAGCAGGAAAGGAAAGAGCACGAGGAAAAGAAGCGCGAGCTTGAGCGCGCGACCGTGCAGCTTGGTCAAGTGCGGACGAGTCTTCGAAGTGACAAGTTTGATGAACCTCTTGCTCGGAACGGATTCCTGGAAAGTCGGCTCGATAGAGCCGAGGAGACCATCCGCAGTCTGAGGAAGCAGCTCGATGTGACTCAGAATGAGCTGAGTAGAGAGTACGAGTTCCGAAGCAGATACGCTGACTTTGTGGAAAATCGAATCCACAGCATTGAGAGGAATGGAAGTGTTCAGAGAGAGATGAAGAGCGTAAGTGGGTATCGCAACGGAATGGTTGTGCCTGATATCCTGGGTGATGCTCTGAATGGAATGCTTGGAAAGCAAACTCTCTGATCATTTTCGAAAAGAGTCCTGTCATTAACTTGGATTACTGGTAAGTTTGTCTCGGTCCCTTCTCTTTAATAATCTAGAGCTTCTCATCTTTTAGAGTCAGAATAATCATTGGATCAGAATAAATATACAACAGATACACGCAAAAAGCTGCGATCGACCTATTAGTTATCAGTAAGCTTGCATTCGTCCTAACTAAGGCCTTTTCGGCGCTTTATTCGGCTTCATCAAGGTCAATTTCCGTTGCTACATGGTTAATCAGTCCATTTCTCACCTAACAGTGATGCCTTTGCTCTCAGTAAGATCCAAGAGGAGCGACACTAGAAACCGAATTGGAGTAAAAGAAGATCAGATAGACTCTCTGCTTTGTAGCTCAAAAGGTCGTATGTGTATCCTAGGAATAGGTGACCAAGTACATGACCAAAGAAATAAACATGCGGGAAGTGATTTGAGTACGGAACATCTGTAAAATGTAACTAACAAGGGGCGAGTGATGGTGGGCAGGCACGAGAGTGAAAGAATAATACGAACGCCTCATTGGGATGGCTCCCAGCTTGATCCAAAGTTCGGCTGTGTATTATTGTCCGACGTCCATCTCTAGGCTCATTGTGACAGCCGCCTTGATCGCCGGAAGCCTTTTGGAGGGACACCAAATTGGTGAGGTATTCACCCTACTCTCTACCTGCATGAGAGGGCAGGTGACTCTGCACTTCTCATGATCTGATTGAATCGCAATGATAACTTAATAACCAGTATGAGATAGCTGACAGAATTACTAACGCACCTAGTTCAACAGTTCAAGATCGCACGTGGCTGTAGTGAATACCTTAGGGGAAATAGAGATCAGCCGATCATGCATTCACAAGATTCCCATTCCAGAATGACGTGATGCCCCGCCAACACCCTCGTCTGCTGCCTGCAGGGCACCCCTCATTCAAATAAACATGGAACCTGCTTCTGCCCAGTTTCCTTCCCTCCCCATCCCAAATTCCAAAGTCCCTATATCGACGACTTGATTCAGACCAAACTACCTAGATACTTTCGCTTTCTCATCAACGACGACAACATGAGCGACAAGAATACGTCTACCCTGCAGTCCTACGTGGATTCTGCAACTTCTGCAGTACAAAGTGCCGTCGGCTCTATCACGGGAAACACAGCAGACAAGTAGGAATATTCTTGTTCATGAATGCGTGAGAGTCAAACTGACAAGCTTTAAGAGAGAAGGCAGAACAAACCAAGGGCAAGGCTGAAGCAGAGAATGACCTTTCCCATGCCGCTGCCAAAGTAGGACCAGTCAATGTGAGCTCTAGCGGAGTGACCACCGACCATCCAGACAGGACCCAGGGCTCGTGGAATCAGACTGTCGGCTCAGGAAAGGAGGCTCTTGGAAATCTAGTAGGCGCCGAAAGCCTCAAACAACAAGGCATCGAGCAGAACCGTGCAGGCAAGGAGCAAGAGGCTCATGGCCAACTAAGTGACCTAGGCAGTGGCGTCACTGATCGTGCCAAGGGTATGCTTGGGTTTCTTGGCTTCGTTTGCCTCAAACATACTGACGGTGTATAGGCGCCCTTGGTGGAGCTGTTGCTGGCTTGACTGGAGACCGTGAAGAGCAAGAAGTGAGTGATTTCACAACAGATAACAGTGGGAAACGTGCTAACAACTGCATCAGAGACGTCAAGCTCAACACGATGCTGGCAAGACGCAGCAGCGTGGGGTCGAGGCCGATTTGCAGAAACAGGCCGATGCGCAACAGAACGCCTAGATCTCGGACTCAAACATCGGATGTCACATGGGTTTTGGAAGTAGCGAAGAGCACAAGGATACCACCAAGTAGCTAAGGTGGGGGAAATAATGGCTTGGAAGGGAGGTGCCCGGATTTTATAGCCTAGGATGATATCCTTTTTGTTAATGCAGAACTTCTACTCTGAGTCATCATGGCAATGTTGCTTGAATCGAGTCTCGCAGATGCTCTCTACCGAGTTTCGAACTCGTGATGCACGATGAGATGGACCGAAAAACTCGATACAAATGGTTCACGGGAAACGCGGATAGTGTTCTCGAGAATAACGCTCAAAACTCGGCAAACGCAATTTGAGACGCAGGTCTGAAGCTAACGCCACAGATAATACCCGAACAAGACTCGTCTCATCGTGGACTTGTGTTAAGGAGAGCAGAGTTTCGCTTCGGGCTATTCTGAAGCAGGAAGCGTTCCAACAGCCCTGCACTACCCTAATCGGGCTGAGGCAAGACCAGCTACGACTGCCAACACGTGCAGAGCATCGCGTCAAACGGTAGGCTGGAATCGAGGTAGTCAGCGGTATTTTCATTTAATTTGCGGATTATTCTGCTGTCGTGGGTTTTGAGCGCTCGCGGCTACACGGCCGCACGAGTCGCTGCACGCTCGCTGCATGACACAGAAAACAATCCTCCTACAGCTAGCTATGGCGAAGTGGAGATTGCAGTTTTCGGTACGTGATGATCTACGGGTGCACTCATACAGGTCTCGTCTCGATAGTCCTTGTAGCTCCACAGGCTGGAGATGAGCTCAATAGCCTCGCGTCTTTAAAGCTGCCATTGATGCTCGATATGGAGAGCCAAGAGAATATCTCTCTCGTTCCTCGATTTCGCATCGACGTGATATTCGGGGATTTCTTTATTTTTCACAATGGCAACTTTGTTTTTCACAATGGCATTGTTCTTACTAGTCGTTACTAGCACTATTTAAGATTTGCTTCGTTCACCATTATTCTTACGCAGTTCTACTGTACCATCGCTATTAACCTCTCTTTCTTTCATTCTTGGCACTTTGGCTTCTGCATTTTCTAGCATTATCTCGCATCTCTCATTACGCTGCTCACCGGCCTGGTGCCTCGCCTCTCATCCAGATCGGAATTGCGGTGCAACGTGACCGGTGTGTTGCGGGTCGACTGGAATCATCAGCGCTTAAGCAATCACTGCCAATTTAGCGCCTCACTTACATAAGCCGGGAATCCCTTAACTCCACCGACGTCGACGATGGATCCTTTAACGGAGGCAATTCTCTCCCCTTTCTCGCACGATGACTTGGCTGTCGGAACGCAACTTGGACGTTACGTCGAAGATACAGAGCACCCGGGAAACCTCCACGATCCTGCATCGATGTTGAAGAACGATAAGAGCAGAACTTCGACGAGTGCGAGAGAGAGCCACTTTCTTCGCGACTATGCCTCACACATAGACCCGCTTCAGCTCGATGGGGAGCAGGGGGATCAAAAGTCTAGTTGTATACCCGAGGATTTCAAGGAGCCGAGCAAATCCGACCGCCCTGTGGACCAGGTCCCTCCCACTCTTCCAAGAACAAAGTCGTTCCGAAGTCACCGAAGTCACCGTAAGAACATTCGCTCAGTGGACTCAATACCTCGGCAGACAATCATGAAGGCACTAGCATCAAGGCCACCGCCTTCGTCAAATATGTCAATTGCTCAAGCTATCAATGGCATGCTTCCAAATCCGGACGACCCGCGCCCTTTACCACCTCGTCGGCTGTCTGCTGCTCTCTCCGAACTGCAACTACATTCTCCCTGCTCATCTCCGGCCTCGAGTAAGCTTGCTGCTCTAGCGTCTCCATGCTTCTTCCACAAGAGGTTTGATGATGCGGTAAACATCGATAAGGTACTGGAGGAAATCAAGGACGATGAATGGCTATCGCATTCTCGCCTTATGCAAACCGCTACCGGTGTCCGGGAGGTCTCCAAGCAACTTCAACGCCGGCCTATCAAGCGAGCTGTTCGGAATGTCATGATTGTTACGAAGGCTCGCGATAATCATCTCGTGACCTTGACACGGGAATTGGCGGAATGGTTGCTATGCACCCCTCGATACGGAAATGATGTGGGGGTCAATGTCTATGTCGATGCCAAGCTGAAAAAGTCGAAACGGTTTGATCCCGATAGTCTCGTGGCGTTGGACCCCATACGGTTCCAAACCATGCTCCGTTACTGGACACCCGATATGTGTTGGACAAGTCCAGAGAAATTCGACCTTGTTCTAACCCTGGGAGGCGATGGTACTGTACTGTTCACAAGTTGGCTATTCCAGCGCATAGTTCCCCCCATTTTGAGCTTCAGTCTGGGTAGCTTGGGCTTCCTGACAAGCTTTCACTTTGAACAGTATAAGGATCACCTCAATCGAATCATGGGTGATCCGGGTATGCGCGTTAGCCTACGCATGCGCTTCACCTGCACTGTTTACAGACGAGCTGGTCCAAACACCACGGAGACGGTCGAAGGCGAGCAATTTGAAGTCCTCAACGAGCTCGTCATCGACCGTGGGCCATCCAGCTACATCTCTAATTTAGAGCTTTACGGTGATGACAACCTCCTCACTGTTGTCCAAGCAGATGGCTGTATTTTCAGCACTCCTACTGGTAGCACCGCATACTCTCTATCAGCAGGTGGCTCGCTTGTTCATCCGGACATTCCTGCAATACTCCTTACGCCCATATGCCCCCATACTCTGAGTTTCCGTCCTATGCTGCTCAATGATACGATGGCGCTAAGGGTTGCCGTTCCTCGCCACAGCCGTGCCACCGCTTACTGTAGCTTCGACGGAAAGGGACGCATTGAGCTTCGACAGGGTGACCACGTCACCATTGCTGCAAGCCAGTACCCCTTCCCTACCGTCCTGAGCAGGGAGACTGAATGGTTTGATTCAATCAGCAGAACTCTGAGATGGAATACCCGAGGTGCTCAGCAGAAGGGCTGGGGCCAAACAGGCAATGCTAGCGTGGATTCAGCCGAGATGGCAGCCAGCGAGGCGGATAGCCGGATTGTTGCACAGAATGAAGACGAAGGATTCGACATTGACATTGAAGAAAACGATCAAGCCGATTCGGGGTTTGAGGGTTCAATGGCCAGTGGAGAGGGTCGTGGTGCCACGGGTACTGCGAGCCCTGCTCGGAAGCTGAGTCTTCTGACATAAGCGCAATAATGAGGAGCTGCTCTATTGTAGAGTCCACGAGTAATGAGTGCTGACGAGCGGACGGCGTTGCGATTGGTCATGACCGGGCTTTCATGGGGTCTTAGACAAGTGACGGACCAACTGATTTCCCTCTGATGAAGGGCTGGTCCCACTTTCTCCTCATTGGTGTCAATTGCATCAAGTTTCGTGGTGCCGCGTATGCATTCGTACCATACCGAGTGCGATTTAAGGGTTGAACCATTTGGATAGATGTCATAGAGCAAATTCATTCCGGGAAAGTTTCCACTAGGAATTTCCTCATTCACTAATTTGAGAACTGATTACCAAAAAAAAATCTCAAGCCAGTATTGAAGCGCTTGTGGTAGTTTCAACGTCCAGTAGTGCACTACCTGAGCCTCGTATTCGACAAAGTTAGCTATCGACGTATCTCCCTATTTGGTGATTAGACGCGAGCCAGCTTCCAAATAATTCTACGGTGCTTCTGGACTCATGAATCTGGCTACGACCAACGTCAGAAGGGGATGCAAACTTTGCTTTTCTCCCGAGTTAAAAGAAGGCAGAAAGATCGGCTGCTTCCGAAGCCGAGTGGCAGTGATCTAGGCATCGAAAGGCATAAACTTAATGCTGCTCAAGCCAGCATTGCTAATCACGTGGCTAGAAGAAGGTTTCTGACACGTGCCTAGCAAATTCCAATCCTCATGCCTCGGGAAGGCTTAAAACTATGTTCGAAAACTCGTGAAACGGATGGGATGTGGTTCCCAGACAGCGGGTAGGGCCCCCCGGCCGGCTGAAGATCATTGATCCTACCAAGGGTTCTTGTACCAAGAGTCAATCTCCGGGAAATCATGACTCCAATTCTCTACATCAATTGGCGGTAAATTGAGCACATGCTTCGAGGGCGATGTTCAACATAGGGGATAACCACCAGGAAGCCGCGACTGCACACCATAACGTAGATAAAAAGCATGCACGGCATAGAGCCAATCTGGCGGAGCAGTTCGTTCCTGACCCTGCATAATTAGCCCTTGGCACGGATGCTGGGGGCGGCAGGGCCATTGGCTAGGATGCAGCGCACGCTCTCGCGGTCAGCCCGAAGATCAAGTGACAATTGTTCGAAAGGATGGGACTCTCAGGGCTGGCGGGATCAACAAGGTGTTTGTTGCGACTGAGTCGAGAGGGTGTTTGAAAGCAACCAAATTGGGGATGACGACTCAGTGAGGCGTAAATAGGCTGGATCGTTGGAAAGGATGGTGCTTTTTTGGGCGCGAGGTACCCGGACAACCGTCATGGGTGCTGACGAGATGAGAGGGCTCTGGCGAGGCTCGCGGCGGCGTGATTGGCGCGGCTGAAGGCCAGGCAAGATAATGGCCATTTCGGCAGCAATCTCTCCGCAATGTCAGTAGCCGCAGTTGAAACAGGCTCGGATACAAGCGATAGTTGAGCAATCAGGGCATTGGCTCAGGGGTAAAGTGCGTGAGTGGGTGAGTGCCTGGGCGACCCGTCCGGGCCCTATCTCACGGAGTCTACGCACGGGCTGAACCAATCCACCCAATCCACCCAATCCTTCGCTCGCCTGCGAGAAACACCACCTCCAGAACTCCTCTTTGCCTTTTCCCCTCCCGTGACCCTTCACTTCTTCGCTTCATCATTTCACCTCCGAGGGCTCACTGCCAGTTGGGAACGCCGTCCTTGCTGCTCTGAACCCGTCCACTCCTTTTGCCACCGTCGTTCGTTCTGCTTACTGCCTCTGTTTCTTTCGGCCTGTTTGGTCAAGACTCTGCGAGATCTTGCACCTGCTGCTCAAACAGGTACGACGCTTCACTTTGCCCGACGTACGCGGGGCAATTCACGAGACCGGTCGACTGACCCGCCGCCGTGTGAAGCAATACCAATATCTAATCGCCTCCAGCTTGCTGCCTCCTAATCGTCCCTCGCTTTCTTTCGCTCCTCTCTGTGCAACCAATTTCGCCACATCTGCATCTACCCTCGCCAACGCGGCCGTGTACCGATGCATGCTTGATCTCTCACTGTTCGCGCCTCTCGCGTGAATTCCGAAGAGAGTCACGTCCTACATCATCTCGGTCACCCGCGTCTTGACAGTTGCCTAGCCTGTCAAATACTCACCATGGCAGACGCGGCAGTCCTACACTCAGATGCCGCTAACGTCATGGAAACTGTCAACTCCCCTGCACACTCGAGTGAAACCTTTCCGGTCATTGAGCCTCTCTCGAATCCTCCCTTCGTCTTCCCTCTTCCCTCGGAACCGACGCCTATTCTACCAAGAACGGGAACTGAGACCAGTAACAAGAGGCCTGCATCCATGCAATTGAGTCCAGAAGGTAGACATGCTACTCACGCGTTCCAACGCAAGTCTGTTAGCGCGTTACCTGAGTTCTCTTTCAACCCGGCTGGCGGCCCTCAGTCTTCCACGGTAGCTGGAACTCCACCGGCTTCACCTACTCTCAGCAGTCCTGCTACACCTTCACGCTCCGGACATAGACGTGGAGGAAGTGAGTTCATTGGCGGAGATGGGAAGACGGGAGGGCAGGCTGTTCTCAGCTCAAGCCCGGTCAAAGATGCAGGTCTCTTTCCCCCTGGATCACCCAACAAGCCTGGTCCTCCAGCGGGCAAAGGTCGACATGCTCACCGTCGGTCTGCTGCGTTATCTTCACATGATCTTTCAAATATCATGCAACCTGCAGTTCCGACCCCACCTCTGCAGCAGTCGAGTGCCCCGACTACCCCTTCTCTTTCAGAAGTTCCTCCCCAAATTTTAGAGCGTCGTGCTTCGCAGCCAGCTATTTCTTCAAAAGTTTCCGAAAAGAAAGATGACCAAAGTATTGATCAGTCAATGCCTTCAAGGCCTAATCCACGCGCTCGAGTTGGCTTTTCGGACACCGTCGAATTTATTCCACGGCCGCTATCCACGATTTCCTCTGAGACGGAGAGTTCCATGTCTACAGTACGAGGTCATTCGGTCTCTGGAAGCATCTCATCAGTCATCAGCTCTAGTTCGCCGAGTCCACAATCGTCACGGAAGGGGCGTTCTTCTCTTTCTACGACTTTTGAGGACGAGAAAATACGGCCCAAATCGGCTGGTACTATTACGAGCACTGCTAATACAGATGTATTTGCTCCTCACAGCCCTACAAGACGAGCAGCGTCGTTTTCCTCCACCAAAGATCCAATCCTTCCGATGAATACAGGCACTCAACGGCCTCAACCGAATGGACTAAAGAAAAAGAGTCTCTTTGGCTTTGATCTCCATCGAAGCAGTGGCGAACCTGGAATTGGGCCCGAGAGTCCAACAAACACGAGCACTTTTTTGTCAAAGCCAGATTGGTCCAAGTTCCGTGATTCTGAAGAGATCTCAGCTGAGGATTGGCGTTCTATTGCGGACGCTCGACGTAATTCTCCTCCGAAAAAGCACGTCGGGAAGCCGCGAAAAGTCAAGTCTTGGGCGCATTCTATCGTACCCAAGAAATCGAAAGTTCGCGGAGATAGACTTAGTCCAGTAAACCGCCGACCACCCACACCATCCCACGAACGCATTCCACCCTCTCCTACAGTTTCCGAGCCTACAAGGTTTGGCAGTATGCCCTTCGATGGCGATTTCAATCCCGACACAGCCGTGACTATTGTATCAGAACCTACATCGCAAGCTACGACCAACCAACGTGATGATCTCGCATCATGGAAACCCGACAAGAGTCCATCGCCAGACCCTTCCGAAACCGTCAGCCCTGTAATCGACCTTGACGCTGCTCTTGGCCCCTTTGGTTCACACCCTTCGCCAACGCGCAATGCAGGTCTGGCTCATCGGAAACTCCACAGCAGTCGCCTCACGCGGGACTTCACTGGTCCCGGGATGCATTATCACAGGCGAACCGAGAGCGCTCCAGAACTTGTGCCATTTGAGCAAGACTATAGTGACCGGGGAAGCAACTCCGGCATGGCTGATGTTTTCGAAGAAGACGAAGAAGATGTTCTGAACTTCTCTAGTGGTGCACCTTCTCCCGCTTTCCCACCCAACATGAATCAGTCAGAGGAAGAGCTAGCTGGGATTGGAATACAAGTTGTAGATGCGGATCAGCCATACGGAGGTGGAATGATAGATTGGGGAGTTCCCGATGCCCTAGGGCTACAGTCGAGCACTCAAGAGTCTTCGACGGGACAATCTACACCGACCCAGTCTTTGCTCTCTGTCGAGAAACATCATCAACGATCGTCTTCACTTCTCTCTGAGACTATCATGGAAGAAGTTAGTCCTGTTGAAGTCGTTGAGGATCATGAGGAACCCAGAGACTCGTCGCAACCAAGGTCTTCTGACTCAACCGTCACCTCCTTGTTGGACTCTAGTCTACCAAAAGAATCTCAGCCCAAAATGGCCGTGCCCCCTCTTCAGTTATCTCAGCAGGCACTCAGAACTCCCGCTTCATTCACAGAGTCCTCAATTTCTTCCCCTGGTCTGACGCCAAGCCGGAGCTCGTTTGAGACCCCTCGCTTAGGCACCGCAACCTCATCGGTGAACGGCAGCTATAGAAGCAGTTCCGTCGCGTTTGGCGAACCTCCGCCAATTCGACAGTCTATTGAGGATGTACCGTCGTTAACCAGCAGCAGGTCCACAATGACTAGCGCTGTACAACCCCAGCACGCTGCCGGCCTCAGTAGCCGAACACTTGGTGACCGGAGCATTTGTCCATCTGAAGATTCAGCGACCGCTCGACGACGCAAGCGATCCAGCATTGCAAGCCTGTCTCGGCTTGTGGGTGGGTCGTTTGGGGAGAAGAGCAAGCTGTCCATTGAACAACGACCGCAAACTGAGGGCGACGATACTGTCTCAACCCAGGAGTCGAAGCAGCGGAGAAAGAAGGAGAACCGCCTCAGTCGAATGATGCACTTCTGGAAGTCTAGACACTCTACTCGCTCTTGAATACAGCTCTCTGCAGTTTTCGGCTCAATACCTACACTATGGATTGGGGCCCCCAAACTCTATTCCAGATGGAGCTGCCGTCTACACTCTTTTTGATTTGATTCTCACAATGCTCATACCACACATGTCTACACTTATGAATCTACCAACCTGCTAGCTACCTCTTCTATTCACGATGCCAATACGGGCTGATTCTTTGCACTTCGATTTGGAGGATCATCTGATGGATCTAGGACACTTGGGATTTTTGTTCTTTTCATGACGTGAACCTCGTTGCGAGGTACGATTCCTTCTTTCTAATGACGACATTTGGCGAAAAGGAGGCACAGATGCCGACTTGTGTCGGCGCGGAAAGGAACTGGCTCTATCAGAAATTTGGGGCGTAGGACTTGCTTCAGAGCGTCTACCACTGGATGTTCCTATTGCTGCTTGGCGAGTTTTGCCCGCACGGAGAATATTTATTGATTTGTTTTTCCAGCGATCTAGCACAGACACACATTTGAGGTCTTCCACGACCCCCGGCCACTTGGCAGACAATAGCTTTGACACTCATCTCATAAACCCTTTCTTGACCCCGCGTTGGGTACGCTTTAGTAGTTAGAAGACTACGTAGCTCGCTTGCCATGATATCGAATACATTAGCTGTAACAATGTGCGCGGCCTTTGCGGATTATAGGATGCGAAAAATTCTTATTGGGTGTCTCCGAATATCCAATATAGCAATCAAGCCAGTTATCACAAATTAACTGTAGACCAATATTTTATTGATGGATAGCCAAACCTGTAGAACCAAGCTTGGAGGCGTCTCTTTGAGACGTCTGACAGTTTGTCGTCCGCGTGCTACCTCAGGCAGCTTCGAAGTACTTTAGAATGTAGCACTACATGGTAAACATGAAGCTCATACTCACCAACTTGTATGGTAGCAATGATTTATGAAATACAAAGACTCCACAGCCGCTGTGAGCCTTCCAGTCAGATGTCTCGGGGTCAGAGTACCTCACGATTCGACGCTTCATGCCATCGGACTGACTTGGGAAGCATTGTATAGCGATGGCATTGGATACTTTGAGCATTTGCGCACGCGGGGATCTGGCCTAAATGGCATTTGACGAAATGACTTCAAGAGCTGAAACAAAAAGCAACCATTTTTCAACCGGATGAAGCGCTGCACAGAAATCGCATGAAGTAGTTGTTTACCAAGGTTTGCGTGGAAGGTAATTTTTGGTGTGCGGAAGACTGTCCAAAGGATGATGTGACTGAATGATCATAATGTAGATATAGGTATTTCTTGCCCAATGTTACGATGCGAAAATACTCGACGTTGAATTTTATTTCGCCACATCTGACTGCCATCCTTCTAATTGATGTCAAGTCATGACGGCTAAAAAGTTGGCAGCTTTCCTTCGATGGTTAAAGTAAGCACGTCTTTCCGCAGCCAAGACCTGGGACACGAAATGATGCGAGAGTCTGTCCAAGGAATCTGGACTTTGTAATTCATTCAGAAATCCTAGAGTTCTACATTTGACACATGTGAAAACAACTGTTCGCCATAGGTGGCCCCGAGAGCCTAAAAGTCCGACTTGCAGCTACTGTTCGCGAAGCCAAAATAGAACAAGGAGTCAATCTTTGGCAGCTCCTGTGTCCATTTTTTTCAATGCTTGCTTTCACTGGGAGCCAGCAGTGCCTCGCATATGTAGGGACGTCTGCCGGGCTAATTCAAGATAATACCGGTGGTAAGCAACTATAAATGGCACCGTGTCGAAAGGTGTAAGATTTAGGATTTCGGTCTGAAACAGGCCTAAAACGGGCAAGAGGTCATTCCCGCGGCCATTCCATCAGTTCATCCAGCTGCTGGTTGTTTCGTGGCGTTCAGGTCTCGTGCGAACATCTCATGTTCCTTCGACTTCAATCTTGGTGATATGGTGGCCGGGAACAACAATAAGACCGACAAATCTTGGGGTCATGGTCAGTTTCAGCGAGTCTGTTCCCTCCTTTCCGGCTGCTGCCGCTGCTTGCAGTGCAGTTTGTGAAGGCTTGCGATACTCCTGCGCTGTGGCGAGTATGATGTTTTTGTCCTATTGCCGTTATTATGGCTTTATTCTGAAGCCATTAGAAATTGAAGTGCGTGCCTTATCTGTGCACTTGAATTGGCCAACAAAGAGTCTACCATCGGAAATTTCAACCCGCAAGTTCTTATTCAGCAAGGAAGATAGAAAGTCGACTGCCTCCTCGTTTTCCATGGTCGTCGACTCTAACAATAGGTAGTTTGGAGGATAGAACAGTGGCAAAAATTGAACTGGTGGCGCGTGATGCTGCACTGGATAAAGATACACGAAAACAGCACAGCGAATCAAGAGCAGGCCGGAAACATCAAGACGTCATTGCAGTGGCGGTGTGGCATACCAGACGGCGAGAAATTCAAGGTCTGATTCTACTGTTTCGTCCAGATTTGGCTGCGACGCGTCGTCTGGCCGGCGGCGAGATTAAGCGACCAGGGTTCCAGGGCCGGCCAGGCGTCCATTGGTCAGTATCGACGGCAGGCTGCCGCACCCGCAACGTTAGCGTGGAGTAAGCGAGCCCAGGGACCCTGCAGCTTCCCCTTTTCCTTGATAATGACCCTGAGTGCATTCCTGCCTCCTCACTTCCCTCAACAACAACCACTTCCCTCGTTTTTGTGGTACTTCAATCGTTTTTGGGTAGACCTCTTTCCTCCTACATCTATCTAATTGCCACTTCTCTGGCAGCCTCTCACTCTCTTGAGGCTCCCAAACAGCTCCCTTTTTCAATTTCCCCGACTGCTTGTTCAAATCCTGCAATCTCCAAACTGCCTGTAGACCCAACGATTGAATTATTTCTTCTAATATCACGCGTCTATTCACCATGAAGGCTTCGACGACCATTCTTGCCGCATCAACGGCAACAGCTGTGCTTGCAGGCCCATCTCAGCCACTCGTTCCCCGAGCATCATCTGCTGGCAGCGCTACTGTCCCGACTGTCACGGTCAAGGGCAACGCTTTTTATGCCGGTAACGATCGCTTCTACATCCGTGGCGTCGACTATCAACCAGGTACCTTCAACTCTCATGGTCGTTCTATCTCCACGATTGGCGTGTACTTATTATATACCAGGCGGCTCCTCTCAGGTCTCCGACCCCATTGCCGACGAAGCTGGCTGCAGTCGTGACATTGCGGAATTCCAGAAGCTTGGAATAAACACCGTCCGTGTCTACACCGTCGACAACACGGCCAATCATGATGCCTGCATGAGTGCTCTCGCTAAAGCTGGCATCTACCTTGCTTTGGATGTCAACACGCCCAAGTACTCCATCAACCGTGCCCAGCCGGCTGGCTCTTACAACGATGTCTACCTTCAGAACGTCTTTGCCACTATTGATGCTTTCGCTAAATACACCAACACGCTGCTTTTCTTCTCCGGTAACGAGGTCATCAACTCCGACGATACTACCAGTGCTGCTCCTTATGTCAAGGCTGTCACTCGTGACATGAAGCAATACATTGGCAGCATGGGCTACCGCTCAATTCCTGTCGGTTACTCTGCTGCTGATGTCGATTCCAACCGTTTCGAGATGGCCAGTTACATGAACTGCGGTACGGATGACGAGCGTAGTGACTTCTTTGCCTTCAACGACTACTCGTGGTGTGATCCTTCATCCTTCACCACGTCTGGCTGGGACAAGAAGGTGCAACAATATTCCGACTACAGCATTCCTCTCTTGTAAGCTAAACCCACACCCCCTCGATGATAGCAGCTCTGACCGTGACTCTAGCTTGTCTGAATACGGATGCATCACCAACGGTCGTCAGTTCCAGGAAGTCGCTTCGCTCTACGGCACGCAGATGACGCCAGTCTACAGTGGTGGTCTTGTGTACGAATATTCCGAAGAGGGCAACAACTACGGTCTCGTCACGATCAATGGCAACAGTGTCAGCGAGGAGAAGGACTTCTCGGCACTCCAGACCGCCTACAAGAATACGCCGAACCCCAGCGGCAATGGTGGCGCCAAGACCAGCGGTGCTGCCTCAACCTGTCCTGCGAAGAGCTCCACATGGGACGTCAACAATGACTCCTTGCCTGCCATCCCTGGTCCTGCTGAAAAGTTCATGCAACAGGGAGCTGGCAAGGGCCAAGGCCTTGGTGGCTCTGGTTCCCAAGATGCTGGCACTGGCAGCACTGGCACAGCGACTGCTGACTCTGGAAAGGTTACTGCTACTGCTACTGCGGCAAACAAGGGCGCCAACTCCAGCGGTGCCGCTGCACCTGGCGTGACAGTGCCATCAATGAGTTTGATGTCCATGATTCCCGTCGCTGTCGTCTTCTTCTCGTGCTTGGCTGGCGCAACTCTTTTGTAAAAGCGAGAAATACGATCTGGGTCTGGATCCAGTATTATTTGGAGGTATCGGGGATGATGTCGTGTCCGGCTATCAGTGTTCGCATAATGTATTGGCGGCATCTGTTTTACGGATAATTCAAAGGGTAATTGTAAGGGTTACGGGTTTGTGAAACCCATAGTCTTTTTCTGTACGCTCGTTTCCCTGTATTGGGTGCCATATTAGAGGGAGTTTGCATACTTTTTTTTGACCACTGGACTTGCGATGATTGTATATATAGAACAAATCCAGCATGTTCAGTCACAAGGTTGATGTTGATTATGAATGTCTGTTTGCCTGTGACCCTCAAGGTGATGGCGGGATGCTCACTTTGTGGAGTGGCTACAAAAAGAAAAGTACTCCGTACCCCACCATGAATTTATCGTCGAACTTAAGGTTCGTCCCTCCGGCTCCATACCAGCCTTTCCAGGACGATGCCTCGGGATCCATTAATTGGGCTAGTTGGCAAACCCTCCTCGGGAAAATCGACTACATTAAACAGGTTGGAGAAGCATCCAAAGGCAATCCCCAAGTTAAATCTGTGAAACTGACCCAAGAATAGCCTGACAGACGCAAGCTCCAAAGTCGGTACGAACAATAGAATCACTGAATCCATACCCTCAACCTCCTCCCGCTGATGAAGTAATCTCTCTCTATCAATAGGCAATTTTCCGTGCGTCCCCCCTTTGCCCCTCCCAAACCGCTCTCATTCTCCAGCATCCCCAATCAATCAATCAATCCTCCTCTTCTAATCACGCCTACCCCAGCTTCACCACCATCGACCCTCAAAGGGCCATCGGCTACCTCCAGATCCCCTGCGCCTGCGCCCGCTTCCCGGACCTCTCCGCCCGCTGTAAACCCAACTACGGCAGCTGCGTCCAGGGGCGCCGCTCCGTACCCATCGAGCTGCTGGATGTCGCAGGACTGGTGCCCGGGGCGCATCTGGGGAAAGGGCTGGGGAATAAGTTTCTGGATGACTTGCGGCAGGCGGATGCGCTGGTGCATGTGGTAGATGTGAGTGGGTGTACGGATGCGGAGGGTGAGTGGCGCCCCTGCTGCTCCTTGGGCTCATGAGTGTTTTTTTGGTTGTTCCCCTTGGACCTTCTTGGATGGATGGGAAAAGCAAGGAGGAGGAATGGAAAGGGGAATTGAAGAGTTGCTGAGGCTGATACAGGAGGGCGATAGGCAAGGCGACGAGGGGCTATGATCCGAGTCAGGATATCGTGTGGTTGCGCTCGGAGATTGTGAGATGGATTCAGGGAAATCTCATGGAGAAATGGTATTGTGCTCTCGATTCTATTATATCAAACCGCTATTCCCTGCTATCCATGACCTCCGACTGACGAGTTCTCAGGGGAAGCATCAAGCGTCGCCACGTCGCAACCAGTACGTCTCCCCCTCCCTTCCCCCTTCCCTTCCCTTCCCACATCGTCCCATATCGATACTTAACCCTCCTTAACCAACAGAAGCCAACCCAATCGACACCTTACAAACCCAATTCTCCGGCTACGGGAGCACCTCCGCCACCGTCTCCCGCACCCTCGACCGCCTCCCCCCCCGACCTGCACAAGACCCCACTGCAAGACTGGACCGACGCCGACGTCGGCACCATCGTCGCAGCCTTCACCGACGAAAAATTCCCGACCGTGCTCGCGCTGAACAAGATCGACCACGCGGACGCGGACAAGAACATCGCTAAGATCGCCAAGACAGGAGGAGCAGGAGGGGGAGGAAGGGGGAGGAGGAGGGAAGGGAGGGGGTGGAGGAAGAGGGCGCGCGCCCGAGACGATGGTGCTGACGAGCGCTATCAGCGAGGTCTTTCTGCGGCGGCTGGCGAAGCAAGGGTACGTGCGGTATGTGGAGGGTAGCGACGTGGTGGAGACGCGCGAGGATTTGGTGGAGGCGGGGGAGGCGGATGGTGGCGGGTTGAAGGAGATGGATGAGAAGTTGAAGACGTACGTTCCTCATCCCTTTTTCTTTTTATCTTCATTGTCTCGTCATATCCGGTCAAGGAGCCCAACTTGGATACCTGTAGGCTAAGGTAAAGATTGACGGAATCACAGACGTATCGAGAATCTGCGAGATATGGTGCTGTTCCGCTTCGGCAGCACAGGTGTGGTGCAAGTCCTCACTCGTGCTGCCGAGCTGTTGGGCCTGGTGCCCGTCTTCCCCGTCCGCAACATCCATAGTTTCGGCTCTGGGTCGGCGACGGCAGGTGGTGGCAAGGACGCTGTTTTCCGAGACTGTGTGCTGGTGAAGAAGTAAGCAGTCCCTGCTCTCTCTTTTTTTAAGAAGATTCCGGAGCTCGCAGGGGGACCTACTAATCACGAAAGGGAATGACAGAAATACGACGGTGG
This sequence comes from Astrothelium subdiscretum, assembly GCA_021030935.1. Classification (NCBI taxonomy): domain Eukaryota; kingdom Fungi; phylum Ascomycota; class Dothideomycetes; order Trypetheliales; family Trypetheliaceae; genus Astrothelium; species Astrothelium subdiscretum. The sequence continues at coordinate 495,913 of JAGFMW010000013.1, forward strand.
GTGAAGTATACCGCAAAGTCATGGGCGATGCGCCACTCGCCTATGTCGAGACAGTTGGTGCTGTGCGGGTGAGTGAAGATGATATTGTGGCTGTGGGGAAGAACGATGTATGTGGTCCTTTATCGGAACTCCCAGGTACAAGTGGAGGGAAATACTAATAGAACTTGTAGATTCTCTCTTTCAAAGTCGGCCGAACTTGAGGAGGAAAAGAGAAGCAGGAGAAAGATACAAGCAACTACTATTCAAGATCCGTCCTTGCCGAAGATGCACGACTGTCGAGTTGCATCGAAGCGCACTTCCCACAATTTGCAGTTGCAACCTATTCCCTGAGATCGGAGAGAAGCAGCACAGGGATACGCAACACGCCGAGTCCAAGGAGATATTGCAGGACGTAACGTACCAGCGTATGCTTGCGGGGGCTTGATACGCAATCATAGAGTCCGAAATGTGTTCCATGGCCGTAGACGAGAGATGAGCCGCCAATCAATACCCTTCACTGTGTACAAGCGTGCCATTTACAAGCCGAGTCGATGGAAATAACATCACAAAATATTCCAAGAGACATGAAGACAGTGAGGTTTAACAGTCAAGATAAGCTCTTTGAGTAGCAGTGGATATCGAGCCGCAACCTATATACAAAAATAATCCGCAAATGCCATGCACGTATCCTGAGCAACAATCGCTCTTTTCTCGTGTCGCGAGACACATGACCGAAAATCCTGCCATTCGAGACGCAAATTTCACGAAAGTCCTCCCCAGAGATGAGAAAAAAAAGGGCCATCTCGTCAAATCAACTCCCTCCCCGGCTCTCACCAATGGCAGATCCCCCCTTCACTATCATCCACACTCCACGTCCCCGCCAACCCCACAATCTCCATCTCGCCATGATGCTCCGTCACCGACCCGAGCTTCGCCACCGGCCTCTTCCCACCCGCCGCGTTCTCCGGCAGACGCTGCCCCCCCGGCCCGTTATTCAGCAGCCGCCGCGCCCAGGCATCGATAGCCGGCTCGCCCGTCTCGTCCCGAGCCTGCTTGAGGAACGGGATCAGCGCCGTGCCCCCGGTGCCGCGCAGATTCTTCTTTCGCGGCGGCGAGCCGGTCGTCGTAGTCGCCGTCTGCGCGGCAGGAGCGTCGTGGTCGTCGGCGTCCGAGATGGCGGTGGCGTCGCTGCTGCTGCTCTGCTGCCTTCGGCGGCGGGCTTCGGGGGAGGAGGTGACGGAGAGGTGGTGGGGAGAGGGCTTCGGCTGGCTTTGGCGTGATGAGGCGCCGCCGCTCCGGGAGAGGGAGCGCGATTCGCGGCTCTTGACGATGATGTACCGGCTCACCATCTGGATGTGCTTGTCGCGGAAGGCGCGGAGCATAGCGAGGCTGGCGTCGAAGGCGGTGGTGAGGGCGCGGTTGGTGGGGCGGGCTTCGACGAAAGAACGGATGTTGGCGACGGCGGCGACGTGTTCGAGGAAGCGGGCGTGCGGGCCGGGCATGTAGCGGCGCATGTCGAGAATGAAGTTGTGTGAAGGTGCGGGAGGTCCAGAGGGCTCTGGTCCAGAGGAAGAGTCTTTAGGTGCGTGAGGAGGGCGTTGAGTACCGGTGGGACGGTGCTCGATGCCGAGGATCAGGTCGAAGAATTGGATGATGGAGCTTTGCGCATTGCTACCTCCAGAATACTGGACATATTCTTGGGGCTCTCCCGTACCATCGTCAAAGATGACGCCATTGGGAAGGCCCGCGTCGGCCATATTCTTGCTGCCTGCCAGGAACGGGCGTATGCGGTGATAGAAGACGTGTGGATCACAGTTGTCGTACATTCGCTGCAGCAGCGTCCCCAACTCGTCCAGACGCTCGGCGAACGAACGAAGGCATTCTGTTACTGTAAGAGCGTCGTTCCATCGGGCAGCTTGAATGGCTCTGAGCATGAGAGGTATAATGGGAGCGCCCCGCGCTTCAATGGCAACGGAGACGAGGAAGAACCATGATTCGTCTATGGAGCCAGTAAATGTTTGGAGGGTAGTGAGATTTTCGAGGTTGTCGATGGGTTCGTCGTCGAATAATGGCTTCCAATTCCATAGACACACACCAGCATAGGTGGCCACGGGAGGCAACTCCAAATGTGTGCAGGTGGCACGAAATGGTACGGATATTGTCGGTGGTACCCTCTGTTTGCAGCAATTAGCAATGTGGCAAGAAATCGGTGTCATGATCAACTCACATCCACGGGAGAGTCACCTCCCCAGATATAGGCGTGTGCAATAAATGCCAGTATAGAGTATGCCCGCCGCCATTCTGGCTCCGTCTGCAAATAATCGGTTGATAGAATTGGTAGAGCCTCGACAACCCCTCTCAATCTCCTGCTGAGAATCAAGCCCTGTAGGTTCTTAATTATAGCCTCCCATTTATTGTAATATGGATTGGGTAATCTGTCGAGCGGAATCTCAGAAGGAAGGAAGCCGTGGTGGAGGGAGACGTCGTAGTCCTGGGGTTGAGGAATGGATGGCAGCATGGCGAGAACAGTGGCCGTTCGCGACAGGTGTGAAAGGTTGACCGTTGAACAGGTAACGACCGAGTCGAGTTGTGATGTAGTACCAGAGCTATAAGCTGAATGGTAAATGTGCGAGAGAAGTTTCGGGAGAAGAAAAAAGGTTGAGAAGGACCCCGCTTAGCTAGTGGTGGTGGTGGTCAGAGAAGACAACGGTCACGCTAGGGAGAACCAGGCTTGTAACGCTTCGGAACCGAGGGTGAAAGTGACATGATCGGAGAGAAATAGGTAATCAGTCGGGCGAGTTGAGGCTGCTTAGTGGGGCAGAAGATGGGGGTGACGACAAAGGCCGCGGATTTTTCGGACGAGCACACGACCGGCAAGGCACCCCCGGCACCAGGGTCCTCCCAGCCCATTCTCTGCATGTTGAGCACTCGAATCGCGAAGGGTGCGATGACGGTAAGGTATTAGGAGTTGTGGGAGTGCGTGGGTAGGGATGAATCATCGATTTGGGGGGACCTTGTGCATCATCATCCGTTTTGACGAGCGAACTTAGGTATGGGATTTTGATGAGCGAGTTAGCTCCGGTATTTTCAGGGTCTAGATCCGGCTAGACTTGGAGCGGTAATGATTATCTTCCGGCATTGGCGCCAATGCACCAATGCATGTCGCACTGATGCAAAACAACTCGCAGAACGAATGAGATAGTACCTAATGTATTTACTCATACGGATTGCCTCAGCTTCGGAGTCATACGCTAAGATTCTCTCACTCCATTGAGCCTTCACAATCACAATCACAATCACAATACTCAATCTCGTCGAGTTCCTCGTATGAAGTTTTGGAGGTGCAGGTACAAGACGCAAATGCAGCCTTCAAACGCGGCGTAGTACTTAGCTCCTCGAATACACTTTGCTTCGAGTTGTAACTCCATATGGTGCCATTAAATATTTTCTTTTCTAATGCTGGCAGGTTAAAGGATGCTGTATCATGGTCTTATTTCTCGCGTCTTGAAGTAGGTATGCTGCTCAGCGGCGCATCGCTATCAAATGAATGGAAGATCACTTAGGTAGCTTCTGCTATGGTGAAGATTCCACCACCAGAAATGCACATAATACATCACAACTCCAGTCAATACACCGACCCGGGACAATGAGCGCGAGCTTCTAATAAATACACGGCCTCACATCTATCAATCTCCCAGAAGAAAGAAAAGTCAATTCATCCAGCGACCCAGTGATGCATCGCATAAGCAAGAACGCTACGGTGGCCAGCAAATTTCATTCATGCAAGAGAGAAAAGAGAGGGTATAGAAGGTTTGGGATATCGTCATAAGTTGAAGAAAAAGGGGGACAGGAAAGAGAATGCAGTACATCGAACATTGCAAGTAGAAGACCACGCTATCCCCTCAATGCGGACAGTGTCAGTGAAACAAAGTGCAATGCTTCCAAAAAAGGAACTAGCCAGCCCAGAATGCCTGACCCATTCCAGCTGGATCAAGTGCAGCACATCAGTCGAGTACCCCACATCATCGCGTTCGCTATAGCCCGTCAGCAACGTTTCCATCACGATACTTTTCCTTCGCCAGTCCGACTCACCAAGCTGGCAATGGCAGCAGCCGACGCCAGATCCGGCTTGCCAGAGGTGCTCCTCTGCGCCACCCGCGGCAGACTGCTTGCGCCTCCCGCGCCTCCCGCAATAGCGGCTCCATTCGACGCTCGCTTGATGCCTACGCTCGGCTGGATTCCATTGACCGTGGAATGACGTCGAGGCCCGGCATTCTTGTTCGGGGAACTGCTGCCCAAGCCATCCCGGCCAACCGTTGATGCGGCAACGCCGGCCTTGAAGCTCGTAGCGGGCGGCTCGGGCAGAGGCCTGGGCCGAGAATTGGGGGTTTGCTGCGTGCTATTGACTCGCTTGACGGGTGATGATGTCGCGACACCACTGCTAACAGGTGGGACAGCCGTGAGTCCCCGCGATCCGCTGCGTCCGGCAGGTCTCTTGAGGCCGGTGACGAAATCATGATGCAAGGCTTCGTCGGGTTTGAGACGCCGATCGGGATCCCAGCGCAGACAGCGGGCGATGAAGTCGAGGAAAGCTTCATCGTCACATTTCAGCGTTCCCTGCAGAGTCTTTGAGCTGGGACGTCGTCGGCGCCCTTTAGATGAGACAGTCACGCGGGGCTTCCCCATAGAGTCGAAGAAGAGCTTCTTGCGCGTGCTTTTCTCAATGAGATGCTTCTCTGGAGGCCCAAAAACTTCCATAATGCAGGCGAGCTGCTCTTGCTCATTCTCACCTGGGAAGATGGGGTAGCCTGTCAGTAACTCGGCAAGAATGCAACCCAAGCTCCACATATCTATTGGCAGTCCGTAACTCATCCCCAGAATGACCTCAGGTGATCTGTAAAACCGCGACTGAATATAGGTGTAGACCTTTTCATTCTCGAAGCAGCTAGAGCCGAAATCGATCACCTTGATTTCCGAATGCAGGGGATGGGAAAGAAGAATATTCTCCGGTTTCAAATCACAATGTATGACTCGCTGGCTCTTGAGGAGCACGAGAGCGTTCAGCATTTGCTTGGTGAAGCGTCGAATCAGCTTGAGTGAGAACCCCTTGAAGTCGTGTGCTTTGATGAACTCGTAGAGATTCATGCCGAGAAGTTCCGTAGAGATGCATAAGTGGCCCCGGAAATAGAAGCTCTGCGTAAAGCTGATCATGCTGTGTTTATTGTGAGGATCCTGGTACAAGTCAGCACAATGATTTCCTATCCTCTACTGAGACGTACCCATTCGCGGAGTTTCTGTAAGATGTTGACCTCCACTAAGGCTTGCTGATGGAATCGCTTCTTGTTTCGGATGATCTTCACGGCAACGAGCTGGCCCGTCTTGTGATCGACACAGCGTACGACCTGCCCAAAACTTCCCTTACCAAGCAAATCCACGACTTCGTATCGGTATGAAAGATGATCGCCATACACGATATTGTAGTCACCTCGTTCGTCGTCGTATCCGAAATTCGCTGATTGCGCATTCAAGTCTCCAGACACTTTTTTCGCACTCTTCGTGCCACAGAAATACACCTCTCTGTAATCAATGATCTCTCCTCTCTCAAACAAGTTAAGATTGACCATGTTGAGCGCTTGGGAAGCAGAAACTCGTTCCTTTGGCGTCGCACGCTTGCGTAACTCATCAACCTCTCTTGCCGCTAATTCGAAATCTCTTCGCTTGGACGCAAGCTTCTTCATTTCTTCGTCCGCAGCAAGGTCATCTTTGTCCAAGTTAAAGTCCAGATTCCGGGCTTTCAATGTGTTGATCGATTTTCTCGACCCCAATGACCAGATCGACGACGACGTTGCTCTATTGCTTCCTGCCGTTTGTTCCAAAGACATCGACGAAGTACCTGCACTATTAGGGGCCTTGGCTATCGGGCCACGACCGGCATCCGTGTCTGCCACAAGCGTAGTTGCAGAGCTTTTTCTTCGCCTCGCATCTAATGACGGTCGGGAGTAAGAGGCGGGGCTTGAATTGACATCAATCGGTCCACTCCAAGTCGCAGAGGCCGGAAGCTTTGGAGGAGGCATGTCGCTCTGTTTGGAAGGTTGTGGAGCACGTGTCTCATCACCATTTTGAGCTACCTGTGAAGACTTTGAAGAACTTCTCTTCCATCGAGCACTGAGTTTTCGTCGTAGAGACGAGCCTGAGGGAGGGCTTTCTAATTGCTCGAAACTCGTTGGCTGGTTATCTGGTACAGATGCAGCGGTATCTTTTCTAACATTGGGCCGGGTAGGTTTAGTTCCAGCCCTTGTGCGATCCTGATGTTGCTCTGCGAGCACGCTATCCTCTTGCTCAGCAACTGGGCTCGAGACCATGTGGCCAAATTGAGCTTCGCTCTTGGGGAGGGACGAAGACGCGAACGGCGTTGTAGCCTGTCGGCCATTTGTCGGAGGTATGACTGTAGGAAAGGTGTATTCGTCATTAAAATTTGAGCCACCAGAGATTCCGAAATGCGAAGTATTACTTCGGAGGTTGATAGGTGGAGGTAGACCGTCATCTGTAAAGTTATGCCTTGGAAACATTGCTTTGGAAGCAGTCATTGGTGTACTAGGAGTCTTATTGACGTTGCGTTTCGGGGGAGGCGTGGTAGTAACTACATTGTCGATATCGTCCGAGGGCGTTGGGAGAGAATCAAACCGATTATTCGCTGAAGAACCAAGCGGCAAGAGGTTCAGAGGCGGCAAACGCAACGGCTGCAGATTTCGCTTGGTGGTCTGAAGTGGTTGGGGCTTTTCAGCATCCGACCCTACTCCCACCGTAAGTCCTCGCCGATGTCTTTTGGAATCGATCGAGGGCTTCGGTGGCTCTTCGAAAGCAGCATAATCAAATTCCATCGTACCCGCGCCGGAATTAGGCTCGTGCATCGGCGTTCTGGACCCGTCATATTCGTTACTACCATTCACCTTTGACAATTCATGAAGGTGATCGAAAAAGGGCTGTTCTGATACATCTTTCGGACTCTCATACGCTTTCGGAATTGCAGGAACAGGGGGGACTTCTTCCTCATCATGGGTGCCAGCAGAGCTATTCACGGTACGTGGCTTGGGGGTGGGTAATCTCGAATTCGACAGATTTTGACTCCACCTATTTTGTCCGGAATTGCGCAGGGAGTTAAAACTGGAACTGGATGCGAGTGACACTCCAGAACCTGTAGATTTCCGATTTGCATCTGGCGTCACTCGAGCAGAAGACGGCGTAATGCTCTTTCGGGGTATCATGGAGGGAGAGGGACCAGAACGCTGCTCAAGGAATGAGTAGTCGGGCAAGGGATAGTCCGGCAATGGGGTTGGAGGAGTCTCAGGTTGCATCATTGAAAGCCGCTTGAGGCGATGTGCATCCGTAGGACTGATGGTACGAGCACCTAGTCCACTGACGTGTCCATGGACCGATTGCCGCTTATTAGCGGATGAGGACGGGGTGTGAGTGCGCTGCTGCCCTAGCAATCGTCCAGGAGATTGTGGCTGATGGACACTGCCGGACCGTGATGGCTCTGGAGTGAAGGAATTGACCAAATGCTGCTGGGGAGGCGAATGCATTGATTTCGCTTTGACACTCCGTGGAGTTTTCGGGTCTTGTAGACCATCACCGGTGTCCGAAGTGGCAGTTGCTGGCGTGACTCGCCTATTCGCTTTGCTGCTCGATGCACTACGGCTGAGACCGCCTGAGCCTGTCGCCGACTTAGCAGGCGAGAGCCGCCGAGAGGTGTCTTTACCCGCGAGCGATGAGGCAAACGGCCCGGCTCCAACCGATTTTCTAGGCGCTCGTATGTTATTTGCTGGGGTCTGAGCAGGAGCCGACGCTGTGGAAGGGAATTGACTCTGTCGGCGCGTGCGAAAGGCTAAAGGCGCTGTAGGTGGAGGCATCGAGTTGTCGGAAGCTTTTGGTCCATTTTGACGGGAATTGCTGGGTCGCCGCACGAGTGACGAGGTCCTTGTTGGATGAGGGCTAGCCGTTGCTGACATTGGTTTCGATCCAATGACCTGTGGACGGGATGCATTCTGCCTGGCAGTGGGTTCTGGACCTCGTTCTGACAAGACTCTGTGTCCGCTTCCGGGCGCAGGAAATTGACTCAAATGCAACTGGTCGTTGGTGAGGTTTGTATGTAAGTCGTCAAAATTGATGGACGGCAAGAATTCTGAAAAATTGCCCTCGCTGGTATCATCCCTTGTTGCATCCATGTTCGTGGCATAGCTAGAATTGTTTTCACTTTCGAATTTGCGGGAGCTAAAGAAAGGATCGCTTGAGGAGTTAGGGAGGAAGGTACGACTGTTACTGTTCGAAGGGATAGCCGAGATGTCACTGATGACACTGAGTCTCGGTTAGTACCTATCCAGATTACTACGCTGAGGGTTTCTTGGCTTACCGTTTTGACGAAGATGGATCAAGAGGTCGAGGACCGGAAGGTGCTTTGTGTTCTCGAAGTGTCGACCGCCGCCGGTTGGCAAGAGTCAATTTCGCCTCTGGACCTGTTTTGGTGGAACCAAAGCCTCCTATTTGCCGTCGACCAGGCTTTTCATTCTCCGCCGTAGACTTTTGAAACCTCCCGACCTTCCTCGCAGGACCTTCCGCTACCAACGTGTCAGCCGCGTCCTCCCACATGATGGTGTCATTGAATATCCCGTAGTCCATACCTCCGGAGCCGGAGTCTTCTGCCGGCGTGAACCCCGTTGTTCTCAGTCCAATTTGCGAGGAATCCATCACAGAAGTTACCGATCCTTCTCCGGGAGTAAGTGTGGATAACGATGCGATGCGTCGATTTTCACATACAGTCGATGCAACAGTCGCTCCTACCTCGACACAGGTACAACCAACGCGTCGCGGTCGCTCCTGATCACTTCTAACCGAGGCCTCGTCTCAATGGGAGTATGGGAACCGGTGAGAAGGCATGATCGAGCTCAACAGAGATGAGCGTTGTTGCTAGGCGGAAGAATGCGGACATCCGTGGACTTGCCGGTCAAAATACGTCTTGGGCTTGATGTCAAGACAAGGATGCGTGGAAAAGTCAGATTGGTGTATCAATGGCGGCATGAAGTTGACTTTGTTGTTGTTGTCGCAATTTCGAGGTAGGCGAGCTGGGGTTGATTGAGGAGGGCCAATAGTTTCGCTTTGACCAGCAATAATGGGCAGAGCGAGGGGTGAACTTCGGAGAGGGAGAGCAGCCCTTGACTTCTTCACCCTTGGTCTTCTTTGTTGATTTCAGTCTATCGTGTGTACTCGTAGCTATCTATATGCCTCTACATGCAAGCATGACCTGAATCTTTTTGGTGAATGCAGGAACAACCAATGTTTACATCAGCGTGTCAAGCCCGATTTGCATGACCGCCGGGAGTTTTCCCGCGCTTTCCGCTCTCGGAAGATTCTACTTGTGTCTAATTACATGTGAAGCCGGCCAAGGACATTTGCCTCCTTCTCGTCTCGTTGACATTTGTTGCCAACATTATGGATGATGAAGAGCAAGGCATGGGCTCTCAGCCCATCGTCAACCGAGACGAGCCAATTCCCATTGTAGCCGTGTCAAGCCCACCGGATGAGGAGCCGATACCCTCACCTGGGAGGCAGCAGAGCAAACGCGAAGTTCTCAAAGAAAAGCTCCATGATGTCAAGCACCGCCATAAGGCAGAAGATCAGACTTCCATTCAGGACCGACTCTTTTCCACGTGAGTCAAATGCTCCGTCTCAAAGCGATTCTGGTATGACCAACTACTGGCAACTAAACTGGACTTTTAGTCTCCTACAGCAAGTCATCCCAACTCAAGACTTTGATTACCCCGACGATACCAAAGACAGGAGATCGAGGAAGTATATACCCATTGAACGGCCAAACTTTAGTCTCCCGTTGATGTCTACCAACTTTCGGCGCTTCAACGCTAGGTGTGTTTTCCATGCCTTTTAATCTTGTCTCCATTGTATAGTAAAACCTTCTTGCTTCTGATTCCTTACATTGCTTTGCACCTAGGATCGGTGTCGCTTTCGTCTTTCAGAATCGCCTCATACGCCTCTTCAGCTGGCGTATTCCAACCCAGACGCTCTCTTTCCTTGCTGTTTACACCTTCATCTGTCTCGACCCCTATCTTCTTGCCGTAGTACCCATCGCCGCATGTCTTTTCTTCCTTATGGTTCCTGCATTTCTTGCTCGCCATCCTCCGCCACCACCGTCTTCAGATCTATATCACCCCACTTATTCTATTCATGGCCCACCGGTAGCTCCGCCACGCACCATCAAGCCAGCTCCAGAACTCAGCAAAGACTTCTTTCGTAACATGCGCGATCTTCAAAACAGCATGGAGGATTTCTCTCGCCTTCACGACTCTCTGATCGCGTTGATCACTCCCTATACCAACTTTTCGGATGAAGCTATTTCCTCAGCGCTCTTCATGGCTCTCGCCGCATCAACGTGTTTTCTGTTCATCGCAGCAAATTACTTACCTTGGCGAGCCATCTTTCTTGTTGGTGGCTGGGCGGCTACGCTTAGCGGCCATCCCAACGCTCAGTCCTTTATCCTTTCTATCCAAGGCAAACCTGAACTCAAAGAGCGTGAGGTAGAGGCTCAACACAAGGTTTCGAAGTGGATTACTTCCGATATCGCGCTGGACGCAGAGTCTGAAAAGCGCGAGGTCGAAATTTTTGAGCTACAGCATCGTGATCCCCTTTCGACATACTCAGGAGAATGGGAACCATGGCTCTTTACTCCTACTCCATACGACCCATTGTCTCCATCTCGCATAGCGGGCGACAGACCCAAAGGAACGAGGTTCTTTGAGGACGTTGGATCTCCACCAGGATGGAGATGGGCCGACAAGAAATGGACACTGGATCTACTGAGTCGGGAGTGGGTGGACGAGAGAATTATTACCGGTGTTGAGGTGGAGATGGAAGGAGAGAGGTGGGTGTATGATATGGTTAAGGAAGATGGGCCGGAAGAGGAGAACATTCCGACTACTCTGAAGGGTAAGAGGAAAGAGACGAAGCCAAAAGTGCCCAAAACCTGGGATGAGGGAACAGGGTCCGGTATAGTGGGAGAGTGGAGGAGAAGACGCTGGACAAGGATTGTGCAACGAGAGGTTAAGACTAGCGAAACGAGCTAAATTCTGCGATGATCGAAGTAAAGCTTTTCCTTCGACGGTATCACTGGATCATGAGAAATGTCTATCATAGAGCATAGAAATCGCAAGACCACCCGTCATTTCCGCAAAGCGACGCACTACATCAACACTTGACGGACTGCTAGCTTCTCTACCTCTTCTACCCGGTCGAGCATTAATGTTAATATGAGGAAAGAAAGTCTATTCTCCCGATACTCCAACACCTCAGTATTGGACTAGATATACTATCGTAATGTCCTTCCCAGAAGCTACTCCAGTGCACACTGTCTCATCCACCAGGTAACCCACTCAATCCTAGATAACTTACGGACTTCTGGCCGACTACGCTTCAGCGCTGCACCATGAAATAGCAGCGATGGTCGTGTTCCGGCTCCATGGGAGATGATGACGTTTTGCTGGTGCTTGAAGGTTCACGTAGGGTTGCAGAGGACGACTGGATAGACGGACATCGAGATAACATGAATTGCGATGTACGGTCGTGCGCACATTAGGTTTTACCCCTGGGCTCTGATTTGGAAGGGTTTGGTGGTGTGGTGTAGGAAGGGAAGGGAAGGCAGGAAGCAATCATCGCTTCACTCACCTTCTGAAGGTCAGCGGCTCATTCAACTACAGCACCGAAATGAAGTGGTCATAACTTTGAACTTAATGGACAGCTAAGCCAGTTGAAATCATCATTTTTGTGCTGTGAATTAATGAGAGAAAGCACATGTCTACAGAAAACGGCGCGTGTTGAGACACGTCAAGACTCTTCGTTCAGCATCGTCCATCCCCAAGTGTTGAATCATTGGGAGGAAAGCCTAGCACTGTCAATCTAGAACAGCTTATGTTCGAGGGTCATGTCAGACTCCGGTTGCAGTCCAACACAAGCGCGGAAGATGTTGGTCAAAGCAGCTCGTTGCTTCGCCAGCGCATTCACCACAGGCGTACCCGGAGGCGTGAGCGGAGCCTAATCACATGAGTATTTCCAGTAGAACAGATGGGTAGGATATGCAGATGGCGCACGTACCTTGAGCATATAGCTGAGCACACTGAGAACGCTATGAAACCCGGCATAATCCTTGCCAGACCCTGCTTCACCATGCAATTTCCACTGGATACGTGTCATCGTCTCCGCAATGACTACGAGGTCAATGATGAGAGGTGACGCAAGCAGTGAGTCCTCGCAGACATTGAATAAGCTGATAGTCTGGTGGCCGCCCAAGAAAATTTCCGCATAATATTCGTCCAGAGCACGTTTGTTGTCCCCAACAGCAGGCATGTATTTGATGACAACACAGTGGTCGGGATGTTCACCCTCCTTGTAGAGAGTAGTATTGGCTGCCACCATGTCATCTACGACATTGGATTTAGATATTTCCTTGGAACGAAACTGCTTTTGGGAGCTGAGATTCATCCCATCATTGTTTCCAAGATGGTTGTAGCTCGAGATCGAGGTGAGCTTGATCCCAGCATTGATCAAAAAGTCTACGAGTGCAGATTTCATCTTGGTTTGGCCGGACTTGAAGTCATCGCCTCCAATAAACGCACCGTGTTTCTCCGCTAAATCGATGGCTCCAGGAACAAATGTATTCTGGGGAGAGCCGTTAATGAAAGGAGCACCCTCTAGAATGCAAGCTACGGCGAAGACAGTGGATGGCGCAATCTCGGCATGGCCTTCCTTGATCGATTTCAGGAGGTTGTCAGCATTATCATTGACGCCTTCGATAATGTCTGCGTAACGTTCAGTGTTCGCGGTCCACTGCACAATCACCTTGTCCAAGCCATGGGTAGCCTTGAATTCGCTAAAGGACAGTCGACATTAGCACAAAGACTCAAATGATGTTGTTAACAAGATTGTGACTTGGCGTACCGGATGTCCTTTCGAATCTGCTCCACATGGTCAGAAGACGCTTTGGTTCCCGCCACAACATTGTCTGCTCGACCCTCTTGGTTGGCAGCGATGAAATCTGGATAGTAGATACTCGGGAGCGGTTTCATCTGAGCCATTTCCTTACGGACCAGATTCTTCAAGCTTGGTTCCAGTACCGCCGCACGGTCCATGGCATCGGCAAGATTCATGCCGCTAATATCCCAGCCTCCAATGGCTAGATCGTTGGGATGGATCATTGGAAGCATGTCGTGAAAGGGAACATTGATTTCCTTGCCAGTTTTAGAATCAGTACCCAGCTTGATAGTGGATGCCATCACGACAGATCCATAATAATTGGCAGCTCGCTTGCCCTCGCGTGTATCCCATACCAGACCATAGCGATTTGCCATGATTCCGGCAGTGACAGTAGTTCCATTATTACCTCCCCAACCAACAAGCATCATGCCGGTTTTTGGGACTTGGCGGTCAACTTTGAAGTCATAGACAGTCTCCTTTGGTGTGGCCACGAAATTACCAGCGGAATCACGTGAGACATCGGTGGTGCGATACGTGTACGTCGCGTTGATCTCCTTTTCAGAATATTGGACATGTGGAGAGTTGACCTTCAATTTGGGTCCGGCATACGACGACGAATCTCCGTGCCCGTGCCCATTCGTAAGGCCATCGTTATATTCAGCGTGAGGAGCCATAACTAGGAACTGTGAGAGTTATAGCGTGGTTCCTTCAACGACAGCGTGGTAAAGCTCCAAACGCTCTTCCAGAAGCGGCCGAGCGTTTCCCTGCGAAGGGATGGTGCAGCCTTGCAGACATAGCAATTAGCTCTGAAATATGCACAAATTGAAAACATTCTGAGGTTGTCGACAGTCTGATTGGATTTAAAGACGTACGAATTTAGGAGATTGGAAAACGTCTTGGCGACGGGTCAGCTGCGACCCAGAGAAACTCTGTATTCTACTATAACTGGAGGTTGATGGTGGATATCGCTCGAACAATTTTTAATGTCGAGTCTTCTGGGTACCTGTTGAGTATTTTTGTAGTGGGATGTGACGGGGAAAATTGGAATGGAATCCACTTTAGTGCCCCGTGACTTGCCGGCTTACCGCTGATAACGTTTTTACACTACTCGAACAGGGTCTTGGTATCATTGTCCTGATTGCCCGCGTGGACCGCTTTGTGTTGTTGCGATAGTATTGGTTCTCGACCATGCTAGCACGCAAATTCATTAATCTTGCACACGAGCGGTGAACACACATGTTGGCGCCTGAGAGGGGCTTGAGAGCCTTGTGCTTCAGAACACATGTCCTGGTGAGCAACACGCGCGGCCTTTGGCATGAATATGTGTTGGAGAACCGTTCTCTATATAGAATTGACGAACAGGAATGATTACGGGGTACGATGTGTTTTCCGATGTCGGGGCAACAGCCCATCAATCGCCAATTTCCACGGGCCACAGCATAGTTCTAATTCGGTGTGCAGCAACCAAGAAAGAATGCATTAGCGAGAGCTAGAACCGCCAACACAGCGTGAGCGATAACTTCAACGTGTAAGCCCAAAATGCGCGCATTCTCGTGGCCAAGCATTAGTGCGGCGCTTTCGCGACAGCAGCTGCCGGAGGATTCTCGTCGTCTCTTCCACCAGAGAATAACACGAAGGTTAACGCAAACTATTGCGTCCTCGCAAAACGATCACACGCACTCGTCAGCGAAGGGGTATCGTAATTCAATCCATGGCTCGAATCATCAAATTGCTGTTACTTCATTTCGGTGCATTTTGATGGCGTCTGCAGGCAGTTTTAGCCTATAGAGGGGAGCTTCCCGTCGATCCAGGGACGATGCTTTGGCGATTGGTCCAACAGTCGCAAAGTCGGAATGGCGCATCAAAAGCAAGTTGCGGATCCAAATCTCCGCGTTCCCTCTAAACTCCTTATGCACGACAGACCCTGCGATGGCGTCGTCGCCTAGGACACCATGAGCACGTAGTGGTCTGACCCCGCGACCCTTTCTGTGACTTCTCCTGTCTCCATCTTGAGCATCGACTCGTCGATGGGCTTGTGATGGAGCTCGTGCAAGAGCTCAGGTTTCAGGCGCCTCCCGGCGCAGCGTGACGCCAGATTTGCAGAACCAGAGCAGTGAGACAATAATCTTTTTCTCTACGTAGAAGCTTGGAGCTCAACGTACATGCTCGTATTTCGGGAAAGCTTCTCAGATTGAGTACTTGCAGCAGCCTCATTGACGCCATTTCTTGACTTTATCTGCCCGGTCCCGAGGGAGCTGTTGGCTCGTGTGCACCGTCTCCACACGTGCAACCCCGTCCAGGGGGGTATCCGTCTGTACTCATTTCATAGGGCAGCCATACATGGGCTGTCTTTCGCACTTTTGGAGCTCCCAGCGGCTACACCGACAGGCAATTGGATTGACCTTCGACTCCCAACTCCTTACATAGAACACGCAGGCTACGCTTGTGTCCAAGACACTCAAGACCGACTGCACAACAGAAACCAAAAGCTATTGAAATCAAGTACATTGGCACGACGCGCCGTTCTCACCGTTTTCCGGGTTCCGCATGCTTGCCCGGTGGAGGTCGTCTTCGAGCTTCGAAGGGCCGGCGTGAGGTCGCATAACCAAGAGAGCGTTCGCCACGATGGCCGACGTAATGCGGCCGTCGAGCTTCTTACCAGCAATAAAATGCTCGGATTGCGGACAAGAAATTGAGATTTCGATGATGGGAGACCATGTTTGCGGTGGACCAGACAAAGGTATAATCCGCGCCCAATAAACTTTGACGTTGCGAACAGCACGCATTGACGTATCACCAGCCTCAGAACCTTCATCAAATATTGCTCAAGCGCGAAAAGTAGACAATCCATTCCTTGTCCCAAGTCAAACAAGGGGCAGAGTATATTCTAAGCTCGGAAAAGTCGCCCCTCCTCAAATAGATCCATCTGTAGCAAGTAAGTTATCAAGGAGGGTTTCCAGAAAGATGCTCAAGTGCTCATCATGATTAGACCGACCATTCCTTGGGCGAGGCCAGACTACTCCGTCTAGCGGGTTTAGCAATTACTCGCGAAGCCCCTCTCCATTGACTCCTCACAATGGAGCCAAATCACCTCGACCAGTACTAAGGACAACCACAAGTCCATTGCCTCGAACACGTGGCCCTCCTTCACCCGAGTTCGTTTCCCCGAATCAAGACTGCGCTTTTCCGCTGTTCCCGACTTCTCGCAGTAGCACTCCGGATTCCGCAAACAACAACACCTCGAAAACCAAAGCGAACACTCGTACTATTCATGCAGAGCCAGACTCATTATATGCTCCAAGAGATCCAAAACCCAAGAACAGTCCAAGTGTCTTGCAGCGAATGGATACAATATCGCCTGGACCGTTCACTAGACGTTCAAAAGAGGATTGGCAAGATCCTAAAACTCCCGTCAAAATGACAACGTCAAGACATAGAAGAACAGCTACAGTCAATAGTGTGAGGGAATCGTTACGAAGTAATAGTTCGGAGAAAAAGGGACATGGGCGGCAGCTTTCGGCCTCAACTTTGGACCGGGGCTATGGTTCTGTGCCACCAATCCGCGACACCGACGAAAGGGTTCAGCCTTCAGCTGGAAACTTACGAGCAAGTACGAAGGTACCTCCGCCTCGACCAGCTCGGCCTACAGAAAATGTCGATTGGTTTCTCCACGATCTAAAACAAAGGGAGTCACTACCAGCAGGCCAGCAACCGGGCCCAGGACCGCGCTCCAAAACTTTTCCCTTGAGAAAACAGAGCGAAGATGATGCTCGAAGCGCAGCTTCGTCTCTCGCAAAGAATGTTTCTGCACCGCCACCGCGAGCTCGACGCCCTACACTGCCGTCGAATCCCAAGGCTGGAGCTCCTCCACCGCAATTAATGTCACGGAGTGCACCCAACGTGGAACAGTCCAAACTCGCTACATCTTCAGAATCGGCGAAAAATTTGAGGAATCGAAGTGGGAGTCGTAGTGGCATAGTGCCCGGGGCAAATGAACGACCCTTACCACCACCACCACCAAGCTTGCAACAGCCTACTCGAGCTCCTAGAGGCAGTCACAGCCGGGCAGCTTCCTCCTCATCTAGCGGTTCAGATGGCAGAAGAGATGGTTCAAAATCCACCCCACCGACCTCGGCATCTTCGAGTATGTCGTCTACGGCGAGCTCAGCAGAGCTTTTCAGTAAACCCAGTGCGCTACCGCCTCGACCATCGACAAGCCACGGTAGGACTGGACAATCGCTAAGGACAAAACCTGATAGTCAGCCATTTCAATCACTGAATGCGTTCGCTGGACCCGCGGCTTCATCATCCACCTTGAACCGTCCTAACGCTCCTCAATCAATGAACTTGGATAAGGGTCCTGTGGAGGAGGGACCAGAATCACCCATGGACCCAGCGATCCAGAAAGGTCTATTTCGCTCGCCGCCCCTTTCAGAACCGGCGCCACCAATAACACAGACCACTTCGGCACCTACTCTTTCTAAACCTTTACCCCCCAAACCTCAGCCAAGAATTGACGCACCTGTGAGCCAAAAACGGCCGACGACGAAGGGAAGTTGTCGAGGATGCGGGCAATTGATCGTCGGAAAGTCGATCAAGGCAGCGGACGGCCGGCTCTCAGGCCGCTACCATAAACAATGTAAGTTTTTGCCACCCCTCCCATCCACTCAGATAGGGATACTGACGTCCCAACCCCCAGGCTTCGTCTGCCAAACCTGCAAATCGCCCTTCGCCACGACTTCGTTCTACGTCATTGCCGATCAACCGTATTGCGAGCACCACTACCACACGCTCAACAAGTCGCTCTGTCATTCCTGCAACCGGGGTATCGAGGGACAATATTTAGAGACGGAAGCGCGGCAGAAATTCCACCAGAAATGCTTCACGTGCGGGCAATGCGGGATCGTGCTATCGCAAGACTATTTCGAGCTTGGGAAAGGTGTCTTCTGCGAACGCCATGCGTTGGGCCAGGTGCCAGGTCCCGGAGCATTCTTGGGCGCGGGCTTGGGTGCGGGAAGGAAGAATCCTGAGCGGAGAACGACTCGTTTGATGATGATGTAAGAGGAGATGATGCTCGGGCTTGATGATTTGCATTTATTCGTTCTTGGATGGGGGATTGGCGGCGACCACAGTCGCTCGTTGCATTTGTGTGGAGTCCTTTTGTTTTTTGGAATATCCTTCGTGGGCAAGATACCCTTCGCTTTATACCCCTCAAGGCATGTTTAGGATTTGCCGCATTGGTCTTGTTTTCTCATGAAGGGTCGCCCTTCTTACTTCATCATCGAGCCTTTGTATATAGGTCTTCGCTCATTGACCGAGCCAGAATCATCCTCTCTGGATGGTGTTTGTAATGTTTAGAAAGTTCAGATGTCTGGCAAATATTTCTTGTGCATCACGAGAAAGTGCAAATTCCGAAAAAGTGCAGGACTAACCATGCAAGGGCGGAAGAAATATTCTGCCGACATGCATCCATTATTTGCGTGCATGCATATGCAAGGACTATAGAATTTTGTTCCTTTGGTAACTATTGGATTTCTCGATCCTAAGGATTTGGAGCAAAATCTTCCGGATAAATTGAATATACTATAACCGAAATCCTGATTGGTTTACTCTCATAAAGAAATCCTATTCTGCCCAGTATTAAGTTGGAGGACGTTGACAAATCCAGCAGAGCCGGAGTTAATTGTCATGGTCTGGGGTGAAGTCATGCTAGCTTCATTAAGACGGAGAATCTGGTGTTTCAGCTGAATGGAAGATGTGGAGAAGACGAAAAAGGAAGGAAGCAAAGGTCTGCAGATTTACTCATGGCTGTTCAAGACATTTGAACGTGCTTTAGATGTTGGCTGACAAGCTGACATACATGATACAATTTTGGACTTCTGCACCTTGAAGGCCTAGAGAGCGTAGGTCAAAGAAGCATTTAATGGCTGTTAGTCGATCGGGGATCCCTACATAAATACCGAGCCAGCAAGCTGGCTGTCGCAGTAGACTCGACATCAATGCCAATATGAATTATGCATTAGAACGCGCGGAATCAAGCTTGAGGGTTACCCGAATGAGGCCCCCGCCTTAATATGCTGTCACCTGCGTTCCAAGCAGGGGGCGCGAGTCAGCCTCGATTATGCCTGACAACAACGTCGTTTTCTAGAAAATGCGGAGGAAGGAGCGGAAGATCCGGCATGTTATTTCTGGATAGAGCCCTTAGGTTGCGCCATTGGGGGCGGTCGAACAGGCTCTCAGGCCACCCGCGGCATGCTTGCAAAGATGATGAGCCTTGCAAAAATCAGGTCGACTTGATGACTTGACTCAGCGACTTCTTTTGGCTAATTTTCGGCAGTCTGCACACCACCGGGCAGAGGAAGTAGATCGTTCAGTGGCTCGAGGAGGGAGAAGTAGGTAGTGTTTGACGAGGAACAGAAGGAGTGGTCGCGGTGGTTTGATTCGCTGAGGGAGCGGACTGATCGGCAGAATTTGTCGCAGGAATCGCAGCTGCAGTGTTTCGGAGCGGGCCCCTTTCTCTCTTGGTCGTTAGAAGCATCACTCGTTCACGACCAACACCAGCTTGCGCGCCGCTGACCTCCTTTCCCACAAAAGCAAAGCTTACCAGCCAGATCAAATCTCAGCTGCCGCCGCGATTGCACACTCTCACCCACCCCAGCTTTGCGCGGCCTCACCGGCGGCATCCCTACCTCGAAACGCAGCAAAGGTTGCACAGCAGCAGCGAAATCTCCCAGTCGACTAGATACTGGTCCGCGCTCCGAACCACCGACCTTGACCTTAGCGCGCTCTGCCCAATCTGAGCCGAGCTCCACCTCTGAACTCTCGCTCCATCACTGACAAAGCACCCCCCAATTCACTGATCGATATCACAATCCGGAATACGCTTCGTGAGACCCGTTGGATTGTCAGGTAAGCTCTGTCTCCTTGTCGCCACCGCAACCACCGTCGCTCCTCTCACCGCATCATCTGCCTACTCCTTTCCACTCGCCCGCGTACCATCAGGCATCGAGGCTGCAAAACTCGAGCCCTTGACGGCCGATCTCGGATTCGCCGTGCGCATCATATGTTTCACGCTTTTTTATACATTCTCTTTAGCTAATAGTTCGCTAATCACGATATTATAGTCTTTGGTGCGATCGCTGGAGCTCTACCGGGTTGCCAATATTTCCCACGCCTTTTCAGGTTTCGATTCATCAGTCACTCCTTAGGACCTTGGAGAGCGATCGCCATCCGATATCATCATGGGTTGCGGTATGAGCACAGAGGAGAAGGAGGGCAGGGCGAGAAATGAGGAGATTGAGAACCAGTTGAAGCGGGACAAAATGATGCAGCGGAACGAAATCAAGATGTTGTTGCTTGGTACGATTTCTAGCACAACCGAGTTCGATACAATAATAGGTCAAATCGCTGACATTGCCGTTAGGTGCTGGTGAATCTGGCAAATCCACAATTCTAAAGCAGATGAAGCTCATTCACGAGGGTGGTTATTCCCGTGACGAGCGAGAGTCGTTCAAGGAAATCATCTTCAGCAACACAGTCCAGTCGATGCGGGTCATCCTTGAAGCTATGGAGTCATTAGAGCTTCCGCTTGACGACCAACGCGCCGAGTATCACGTTCAGACCATCTTCATGCAACCGCAACAAATTGAAGGAGAAAGCCTCCCTCCAGAAGTTGGCCAGGCAATTTCAACCCTCTGGAAGGATGCTGGTGTGCAGGCTTGCTTTGCACGGTCGCGAGAATATCAACTCAATGACTCTGCCAAATAGTCTGTCGACCCTATTTTCTATACAAGTTACAGATATTTGATACTAACAACATACCTATAGCTACTTCGACTCGATCGACCGCATTGCCTTACCTGACTATGTTCCCAACGACCAAGATGTACTTCGATCCCGTGTTAAGACTACTGGTATCACCGAGACTACTTTCATTATCGGCGATCTAACATATCGCATGTTCGATGTTGGTGGTCAACGATCAGAACGGAAGAAATGGATCCACTGCTTTGAGAACGTCACAACCATTCTTTTCCTTGTCGCCATCTCCGAATACGACCAGCTGCTCTTCGAGGATGAAACCGTCAACCGTATGCAAGAAGCCCTTACACTTTTCGACTCCATCTGTAATTCTCGGTGGTTCATCAAGACCTCGATCATTTTGTTCTTGAACAAGATCGATCGGTTCAAAGAGAAGCTGCCAGTCAGCCCCATGAAGAACTACTTCCCCGACTACGAGGGTGGCTCTGACTACGCCGCTGCTTGCGACTATATCCTCAACCGCTTCGTTTCCCTCAACCAGCACGAGACCAAGCAGATCTACACCCATTTCACCTGTGCTACTGATACCATGCAAATCCGATTCGTTATGGCTGCTGTTAATGGTAAGCTCACCCAGTTCTTGAACTAAATTGGAATACAAAGATTGCTAATTTGGGACAGACATCATCATCCAAGAGAATTTGAGACTTTGTGGATTGATATAATTAGGTCCGATGCATGTCTGGGCAAGATGGAAAGTAGGGGAAAAAAAATACACTTGTGGTGTGGAGGGGAGTTGTCCTTTTATTTTTCCTCATCTGTGTAAAAGGGAGGCTCGCGGCCCATGTGATACTCAAACCATGCTCGACTTTTTTACCCAGTATGTCGACAGCTCCGCGGCAGTCTCATAAACTTGGCGTCCCGGTTTTAATGTGCGCGGTATGTTGTGCCTGTCAAAGTTAGCCGCAGATCTGTGGTGGAAAGGCGTGCTGTTCTCTCTCCTGTCTGATTCCCAGCTTCTCATCATGGTGCGAAGATCAAATTACATTCGATGTCTTCCAAGCTGTCACATACCTTCCTCCTCACTTGTTTAATCGAAATGCGGTACTCTTGCTCTTTGTCTCTCAGCCTCTGTATTCTGTCTGTTTCTTTGGGCATGAGCAGTGGAGGGGGTTATTGTGCTGATTCCCACATAGCTGCAACTCCAAAAATATCATGATTCACTTAACTATCAAGGCCCACTTTTCTTTATGACTCCATGCGGATTTTCCTCGTGATTGATCATGGGGGCTTTTTATTCACCGGGCGCCCCCCAATCTGGACACGTTTTCTTCCACCTGACTTCTCTTTAGCTTCGCTCGTGATTTTTGAAGTCTTTGTTCTTGGAGCGTATTAGACCTGAATATGACATGTGGAAAACAGGGCAAGCTCTCATGCTTGTGGTCGTGGCGAACGTGTGGAATATGTGCTTTGCCTTTGCTTATATGCTGCACTGTGACTCTTCACCTGCATCTACTCTACATCAACTTCGATATTGCTATTCTATCGCAGAGACTTATCCATTGGAGTACGATCCATCTGCGATCGTGAGGCATTTCCATTGTTGCTTTGTGGTTCTAAGTCCTATCTGAGATCTCTAGTGGGACTTCTCGAGCTTTCAGACTTGACATTCGCATCCCAGGGGAACCCCCTTAGGATCCGTGCCATTTGCAAACGTGCGAAACTTTCTACGATTCCTTACATGCTTCTGATGAGATTCTAATATGTTTTTTTAGCTCCCTCCTACCTCGACACCCTATTGTTCAATCCAGGACAGCCCTCTTTAGGAGACCCTAGCTTGGCCATGGTTTCTACTAAAAGCGGCAAGTCACATCACTGTCCTGGCGGCAAGTTCGGTGGAAACTGTTCACCACTCAAGTCCGTTCCCGGGACGAGGTACAAATACTGTCATAAACATGAAGCCTATTGTAAGAATCATGGCCCCCCTGAAGTGTTTCTTCGCGCCAAAGGCTGCCCGAAATGTCACTTTCAGCGGGCAATAGACGAGGGGAGGAATAAGGAGGAGACGAAAAACGAGGAGGCGGAGGGGCAGAAGGCGAAGGAAGGGAAGGACAAGGCTAAGAAGCAGAAGAACAAGGAGAAGCAGAAGCAGAAGCAAGAGGACGGGGAGAAGTCGAAATGATGGTTGGCAGATGAGGTTGAACCATTGAGACCCGGCTTCTACAGAAATGTAGAGTCAGCTGAGAAAGGTATTCTGCATGGCTCACTATGATTTTGATGTTTTCGCCAATCATGTGCGGAACTCAGAGGGCAGATCACACAATGTATTCTATCTGAAGATGCCCTCATGAAATATCTACTCTCCAAGAACATCCTCCAACAACTCGATCCTTTCCTGGTGTTTGACCGGAAAATAAGGGTGCGCCTCGCTCCACTCCTTCGACAGTTGCAAAAAGAGCGTATGCTCTTCGCTATAGCGTATTTCCTTTGTGTAAGTGAATGGAAGTAATCGTCGGATGGTCCTTCCTCTCCCATACGCCTCGTCAAGATAACACAACTTTGAATATCCCGGATAGTGAAGTGCCAATTTTTTAGTGAAGCAATCGTAAAAATGATTCTTTATGCGATGCCCTTCTTCCGTGATTTCATCACTGCCTTCGGCGTACCTGTCCAGTGGGAATCGGTCGCAGTCTTCTCCGTAGTCGTGAGGATCGCAGGGGTAAGCAGCTTTATACGTATCCCAAAGCCACGCCGGAGGGCGCCTTGCAAGAATTGGTGGAACTGCTCGTGCTCCATCCCAATCGACCACAGCAGAGATTTTCCATAAGCCGCCATCGAACGTTGGTGGCTGAACAATGATGTTTCGTGGCTGGAGGTCCCAATGGTACAGCACATTGGGCTTGGCACTTCGAGGCTCGAAGCAATCGAAAATGCCGCACGCTTTCATTTGCTCGACAATTTCTCTCAGACGCTCCAGCTCGACAACATTCAGATCTAAGTTTGGGGACGTAGAATCTTCCGATATGCGAAAATCTAAGGCGTCTAAAAGGAACTCGTATGCGCCGCCTATAGCGCGACTACTCTTGCGCTCGTGCCCCTCGCCGACGCTGGTCGTGAATGTGGGCCGATCGACGATATCATCCGGAATTGGATCAAAGACGTTCATTTTCAGCGGATACCCCGAGTGATTCCGACAGCATGATATTCCATGTCGAATGCAGCCGGCTCCCTCGAATCGTACCGATTCCATTCGACCTAGCAACTTGGCAAGATCACCAGCTATACCAAGCTTCTCCTTAACGGTCATATTGCCATAGACATCCTCAAGATTTACACCAGGAGCGAACATTTGCAGCATGAATGGAGCCTTGATTGCGTTCGACGGGGTAGCGTCGTAAGCAAGAAGTCGGGGCATGGGAATACCTCGACCTTGAATAGCGGCAAGAACCGTGACTGCATCGAGGACCTCATTTTCTTGCTCCTTGGCTCTCATTTCCTTAAGCTCGTCACCCCATTCATCATATGCTGAACGTTGTATTCGGAAGATGGCTTTTGTGGCTGATTCTTGCCCTGCGAAGCGTGCCTTTATGACAGCCACACGGTTATAGCTACCCCCTTTGAGGCGCTCTATGCTCTCGATCTCGGTCGCTCCTAGGTCCGTGGTGAGTATGTGTATCTTTGGCTTGTACGTGGCGAATGGTTCTTGATCATAGTATTGGGTTGAACGACTTGATCCGTGTGAGTGCTCCGATTGATTGATGTCGGATGTTCTGGTATCTGCTTCGTCAGCGCCATTGGTTGGGGCCGTCTCAGCTTCCTTCGACCGGGCTGATCTGGATGTCCTTGCATGACTTCGTCGTCTGCGCAACAGCTTTGCTGCTACCTGTGCTATACGTGTTCGTTGCTTTACGAGCCATAGCTTACACTCATGGCACTGAGCTTTAGGCTGAATCCTCAGCCTCATCTTTAGCGATATTATCAGAGATGCAAAAATTGAGGATGTTGGCACAATGGTATCGCTCTTCAAAAGGGATGTTGATGTAGTGAGAGTGATCGATGCCGAGCTTCACAGTGTCTAGGCTATATGATGAAACAAGTGCAAACAAAAGAGAAGCCAACGGCTTGGTGAATGAGATTATTAAGCACGTGCATTCGTGCTGTCTTTCTACCTTGGGCTGGGTAGCATTTCTCAAGTCATGATGCAGTCCTCAGTCGTGCCTACCCAGCGCGTCATTCGCTGGCACTACCTTAGGTTGCTATTCCATAGGCGATAGGCGTGAGCAACAACCTTGGAGTACCTACCTCTACCTCTACCTACAGAGTGTGACATCTTCACGCAAGTGATTAGTTGATATGGCGAGGTGTTGTCATTAGGGTCTTGCGGCTGTTTACTGAAGCTGCCGCTAACCTCAATCGTCTTCAGCTTTCGGCAGAGGGCTCAGGGATGAACCATCCAGACCGGAAAACTTCTGCTCACCTCAGATCACAAAGAGCCTCGGCTCCCCGCGACCAAGGACCCTGAAAGAAAGCTTCCTCCCTTCCCCAGATTTTCAACAACAGGTGAAACCTTGATCACACATATACTCTGCCATTTGAAGTTGTCGGTTTGTTCACATACTAAAAAATAATAGAATCGTCATATTTCCTCAAATCCGTTCAATTCAACCAGCGCAATGGCTACCTCTCCACCCACCATCCAAACACCTCTAACCTCCCTCCTCCACATCCAACACCCCATCCTCCTCGCCGGCATGGCGCGCACCTCCGGCGGTCCCCTCGCCGCCGCCGTATCCAACGCCGGCGGCCTCGGCGTCATCGGCGGCCTCGGCTACTCCCCCCAACAGCTCCGCGACATCATCACCGACCTCAAAGCGAACCTGCGCGTCGAACCCCAACCCACGCGCCTCATCAACAGCCGTCGGCGGCACGGCGGCGGCAGCGGCGGCGGTGCGGACGTGAGTTACCCGTTCGGCGTCGATCTCGCGCTGCCGCAGGTCGGCGGCTCGGCGCGCAAGACGAACCACGACTACACGCACGGCCAGCTGGACGAGCTGGTCGAGGTGACGATTGCCGAGGGCGCGCGGCTGTTCGTGTCGGCGGTGGGGGTGCCGCCGCCGCGGGTGATTCGGCGGTTGCATGAGGCGGGCGTGCTGGTCATGAATATGGTGGGGGCGCCGAAGCATGCGGTGAAGGCGCTGGAGGCCGGGGTGGATATTGTGTGTGCGCAAGGGGGCGAAGGAGGTGGGCATACGGGCGAGATACCGAATAGTGTCTTGATACCGGCGGTGGTGGATGTGGCGAGGAGATATAAGAGCCCGTTGACGGGCGAGACGGCGATGGTGGTGGCGGCTGGCGGGATATACAATGGGCGCAGTCTGGCGTCCAGCTTGATGCAAGGGGCACAAGGGGTCTGGGTAGGTACGCGATTTGTTGCTTCGACGGAAGCTGGCTGTAGTAAGTTGCATAAGGAGGCAGTGGTCTCTGCAGGGTTTACGGATACAGTGCGAACACTCGTCGTCAGCGGTAGGCCATTGAGAGTTAAGTTGAATGATTATATCAAGCAGTGGGAGGACAGGCCGGAGGATATCAAAGCGCTGACTGAGAAAGGTGTGGTCCCAATACAAAAGGATATGGACGACGGAAATGATTTCGATATACCATTCTTAATGGGTCAGGTAAGTGGAGTCATTGCAGACATCAAGCCAGCCCAGCAAATCATCGATGAGATGGTTCAAGAGGCCGTGGAAATGTTGAAGTTGGGCCAAACTTACATAGAAAGATCGAGTAAATTATAATAGCAATAGAAACATGATTATCAGTAACGGATGTTGTCTGTCAGAACTGATAGCACAGACGAAACGATTACCGCCAGTCTTTGATGATAGGTGAAATGAATTTCTGGCATTGAAGTATTTCTGGGTTGTTACATTGATGTGCGTTATTTATGTCGACGTCAACAATCATCGAAGTGATTCTTATGCTATTATTGGACCTTTCTCTGGTGCTTCATTTATCAGCCCCATTCGTACTGCCCAATCAGTCCTACCGGTCTCTCGGACAAGCTCTTTTGCCAGGTCCAGTCTTCGCGAATACTGTTTAGGTGGATTTCCAACCGTCCTTATAACACGACCGTACATTTGCAGGTGGTCCGTTTTTTGATTTGATATGGCCAGAAGTCCAGCGGAGATGATGAGGAGCGCCACAAGCATGACTTTGCCGGCCTGAGCGACGTTACTCGCAAGTGCAGCGTCGAGATATACCAAAATCGTCGAAAGAGCCACCACAGAGCCTTCAAAAAAGGTCATTTCACGAAGCCATTGGCCGGAGGTCACTGCTTTTAGATCATCGACCATCCCTGTAATTCTGACCCAACGATCTTGTGAAAGCAAGACGAGGAGGTCTCCTTTGACTCCGGGTTCGCTCGCGCCCTTCCAGCCAACTTCTGTTCGCCTCCGAACGACGATGACGTTGCACAGGCGGCAGAATACGAGTACGAATATCACAAATACACCCCACCAGTCCTCCGAAACGATGAGCAAGGTAATCACAATAATCGTGAGGCACGGAGCTGTGAGATAACTGAGCGTCTGAAGCGGAACAGCGTTCTGATGGGTAAAAAATCTCGAGAGCACGTAGCTAATCCAGCTGTGTTCCTCCGGGGGAGAGACGTGTACCGTTGTTAGATGTCCAGTTTTACCGACTTTTTGGAGGTAGAGGACCGTGGCAGGATTCTCAACTCGGAAGACGTAGCCTATTCAGAGAATCAGCAATGGGGCGTAAACTCCTCCGGGCTGATCATGTGATGTCGTATCCAATAAGCTCAAGTCTAGGTCTCGCCGAAGACAGACAAAGAAAAAAAAAAGGCCTTCCAAAGAATGTGAATGCATCGTAAAACCTACCACTCGTCATCGCGGCCACTGCCGGGTATTCTCCGCCATTGAGGTCTGGAGCCGTCTGCTGCCGGTGCAGACCGGGACAGAGCACCAGCGTGTCCAACAAGGCGGATGTTCCGGTATAGGCAGTACGCTGGGCGATTACCTGGAGATCTGCTAATGCCACAAGACCAGCTGCATCTAACGATACTTTCGGGGTTCCCTGAGCGGTCCAATCCTGGAGTACGGGAGAGTATCGCTGACTGGCCATTAGCGAAAACCCCTCGGTCCTGAAAGACTGAAAAATGCGTGAAAAGTTCTCTTCAACGATCATATATGTTCATAGGACACGCAAGCTTATGTTACGTGAATGTGGAAAAAGTTACGCATGGAGGGCCAGATCATCCTCGTAATACAATGCATGCGAGGATGTTCCGAAGAAAATCAAGAGCATCTCGCGCTCGCATCTCTCCTTTGAAAACTCAAGAGGGGGTTTAGGACAACAGGTTGCTCACCTTTGTGGGGATAAACATCTCGAGCAACCCTCCGAGTGACATTTTTTCAAACTGGGTCTACGGCCCGAGTCTTATGGATCCTCCTCACTCCGCAGGACGGCGGAGAACGCTGTCTTGACGTCGACTTTAGGTGCATGCAACGCGGCATCCATTTGAACTTCTCTGAGTGGGCGGTGCAGCCGCCTTGCAGGTACGGCCTCAACGTCCAGAGCGAAGGCTGAGGCACTACGAGGTCATTGTGCATATGCGGTGAGAGCTTGCATAGCTCTAGGTCAATTTAGACTCAACGTGCAGGAGTGCCGACCGGGTGTGGAGAAACTCAATGGTTCTTCGAACTTTCGGAGTAATCCTCGGTTTGTCCGACTGTGGCGCCATGGGCAATCAGGGGAACCCCTTTAAAACTGACCCTAACAGTCAAAACATTGTCGAGTGCATGGATTGGTCGTGCCCGGTCTTGACAAGGCTTGCTGCGCCGCAATCTCCAGTCCGTGGAACCGGGAAGCCGATCAGACGGGGGCTAGCAAGTAAACGATTGCGCGTGTCAGCCTTGAACGACTCCTGAAATGGATCAAAGCCTCAAGTTCGCTAAGCCACGCTGTGCTCCGTACGGTGAAAGGAGAGGCTCACGGGGCTTTGGACCTTCTCGGCGGTTGTCTGAATCTGGAAAACTGCATTTATCGATCTCTGTGAGCCAATTGCTTTCCCGGTTCCAACTGCCAAGGGATCCGGGTTCTCGGCCATTTTATTAAGCAGTTTTCAGCTCCAGAGCCTCAATGGCCTATATCTTAACACCCACTCAATTACTGCCATTGCTCGACCACGACATCTAGCTATGATTCCCAGCCATCATGTCCTAACCCATCATACCTTGGACTTCCATTCGCATCCACTGATCTTCGTCTCATGATTTGACATTCGCTGAGTTCAAAATGAAATCATACGATTATAAGACGTTATCTCCGTTAGATGATGGAGATATTCGCTTGCTAAAACTTCATTGCGGGCCTTTGGATGCTGAACTAGAAGCCAATTTGGTTCAGCGCTCATTGTTGTCATGGAAGCTGCCGAAGATCAAGCGTTTTGGAGGTCAAAACGTGGAGATTCCCAACCCAGAACCTTATGACGCTCTTTCGTACACCTGGGGACCGGGCTGGCCTCCAGGAGAAAATCCTAAATACATTAAGATTCTCGTCCAAACCGAAGTTTCTGCTGCCGAAGTGTACAAGATCAACATTCGCCCAAACCTGTACTATGCTCTGCAACAGATGCGACGTCTATCAGAGAAACCACTTTTCCTATGGATCGACGCTCTGTGCATCAATCAGGACGACCGCGATGAGAAAGGCCAACAGATTCAGCGACTGTTTACGATTTACAATGGAGCCAGACAAGTACGAATCTGGCTCGGGAAAGAGGAGGACAACAGTGGCGAAGCTATGAAATTTGTCAGGAAGTGCCTCAATCTGGATGAGTTCGACCGGCTTGTACACAATACTCCAACATCTAGCCAGTGGGATGCACTGTCAACCCTAATGCGAAGACCATGGTTTAATCGTCGTTGGATTGTACAAGAAATATCGCTGGCGAGAAAAGCCACCTTACATTGTGGCGAAGATACTCTTGACTGGAGAGATTTCGCCGATTGTGTTTCCCTCCTCTATCATAGACGACAGGACCTCAAGCGACTATTTCGGGAATCCTCAGGATTTGGTAACCACCCGGACTATCTTGGAGATTTGACAGAATTGGGCGCGGTTCGTTTGGTGTATGAGTCTGATAATCTCTTCCGCAAAACCGAGGATGGACAGATTACAGACCGCCTCCTTTCGCTGGAAGCTCTTATCTCTTCACTGACTGCATTCGAAGCCTCTGATGATCATGACATCGTGTACGCCGTGTTGTGGCTTGCAAAGGATGCTAAACCCTATCTTCCGCCTGGGAAGAGATCTACAGGACCATATCCCGCCCGGATGCCATCTTTCGGCTCTCGTACTAGCGCCATCAGAACCCAGACCAATTTCACCCCAGAATCAAAATCGTCCGAAGACTTCGTGTCTTCTCCTACGACCATAGACAAGCCACTTCACAATGACCGAGATCTCTACCGAACCTCTTCTCTGAGGAGGATCAAATCACCAGATCACATGGACTCCGCGGTCAAAGATACGGAAGACGTAGACAGCCAGCCTCAGCATGCAAAGAAACTGTTGCTTCAAGCTGCCGGCCTAAAACACCGTGGTTTTGGGACAAAAGACAAGGATTTCGTCCGGAAGACCAAGGTCATATCAAGACTTCTGTATTTTTCTAAACACAACCGCATAACCGTAGACTACAATCGGCCTATCTTAGAGGTCTGCAAGGAATTCCTCAAATTCGTCATCGACCGATCGCACTCTCTCGATATTCTTTGCAGACCGTGGGCACCAAACAATGCCGACTTCCCATCGTGGATACCACAGCTTGCCAATAGCGCATTTGGGATCAGCCAGCGTGGCGTGCATCGGCGAGTCAATGCTGACCCTCTCGTTGGCAAGCCCGGTTACAGCAAGAAAAATTACAATGCATCGCACGACAGAGAGGCACAATTTCGAGAATTCGGTTCGAAGGATAAAAGCTTGATCGTCAAAGGATTCGTATTAGACCAGATCAAAGAGAGGAAAGCAAAGGCCACAGCTGGTATCATCCCCTACGAGTGGATAAGCGCTAGCGGATGGAACGACACTTTGGACTACCCTCCAGAAAGATTCTGGCGCACGCTTGTCGGCAACCGCGATCTCTACAATGAAAGGCCTCCCTCACACTGGAAGAGAGTATGTCGGGACGCCTTCCAACGCAGACCTAAGCGTGCAGATCTCGACACGCGCGAATCGACGATGTACGACTGTCCCTCTGCTGTACTGGAATTCCTTGAACGAGTGCAACGTGTTGTATGGTCACGAAGGCTTGTCAAGCTCAAAGTGTTTGAGGATACACTTGGCCTGGCACCTAGCGCAGCTAAAAAGGGCGACATTATATGCATCCTGTATGGCTGCAGCGTTCCAGTAGTCCTCAGGAAATACATTAATGGCATTCCAGCGAGGAAATATGAGAGATGTGATTGTTCGGATAAAGGATGCCGGTGTGATTGTTGCTCTACCAAAGCTTCTATTTCTTCCCTAAAAGGTGACAGCAACGGAAAATCTCCTGAAGCGAACGGAGACACAAGTCAACCGGACGAGTATTATGAGTTCATAGGGGAGTGCTATGTCCACGGGATGATGGATGGAGAGGCGTTCGGATCCCAAGAGCAGGAATTTGAGCTTCGTTGAAATTGTATTGATTAGACAGGGCACACGATTTGTTTACCGGCGCCGGTGCTATGAGTTTCCTATATACCACATGTCTCCAAGGGTATCTTTTTTTCTAGCCTCTCAATTTGAGGGGTAGTCATACCTCATGTTCAATGTCCGCAACTCTTGGTACTTTATGCAAGCTGATCCCAGCGAATTCAGCAATCAGCTCGATCTGGAGCCCGTTTAGCAATAAAATTCGAGTACGGTCAAAGAATGTCGGCTAAGGGATTGACTTACGCATTGCTGTATGGTTTCTACGTCTTGCTGGCTGACCCCAACCCGCCGTGTTCCGCGCAGATGCCAACCAGTCTCATCTTTCAAATTCTGAATCATAATACCAGACAGGACGACCATCTCAGTATCTACATCGTCAAGGACCTGACGATCGGAAAGATAGAGACCATAGGTAATCTCCTTACTAATCCAATCTTTCGTAGAGTTCAGCGGGCAACATCGAAACCGAGGCTATCCACTTACCAAAATCCTTATGAGCCTCAAGTCGGTTCGCCGCCAGGGACTGATTGTGCTTATACACCTTCCCCAACCAGTCCATCCCCCGCTGATGGTTTGCTTCATCACACTGCCAATCCTTCCGAGTGAAACTGTAGTCCTTGTCCTCCGGCCGCTCCACGGCGCCAATCTTGAAGATGGCCTCAAGCGGTCGAGGTACGCCAATGATACAGACGCATTTGACCAAGGCTTCCCTCAGCCTGCGGACCAACGCTTTCCGCGCCTCGGAAGTGGAGAATTCGGGCTTGGCGATGATGTACTTGTAGAGCTCGGGCGCGAACTCGGGGAAGCCGGCGCCAGTCAGAGCTGAAATCTTGGGCGAATATCAGTTCCAGTGCATAATACGCTGAATTCCATGTTTGATCTGACCGTGACTATGTACCATTTGTCTTCCCCTACAGTGGCAGATGGGAAATGCTTTTCCACTGCTTGGAATAATTTGATGACATCTTGTATTGTTGGCTCTTTCACGTTCATCATGAATTCCGGAAAGGATTGTGTAATGTTAATCTAGAATATTTTACTTTGATTTGGAAAATAAAATTGTAATGTCAAGTGAGGCTGGGTGCCTCAACCCCCACCCGTGTCCGTGCCGCACATTGGTGAAGTGTGATGACGCTAATGCTGTAGAGAGAGTTCTGAGCGGTATATGGTCGACATAATAAAAGTTCAGAATGTTGGTTGGCAAAATCCCGGGCCGCACCAACTCGAAATATTGTGGGCTTCATATGGGTCTAAATGATCTATCTCTACTTGTTTGTCTTACTGGAAGCCTGGTAGCTATGTATCTTAGGTGTGAGGTAGGGGCACGACTCAGGTTCTAGAATTTAGCTGTATAAGCCTGCATTAATACTGAGATACAATGCGCTCATGCTGGCCTCTTTCACCCACAGGGGCCACACTTTATCCACAGCCCCTTCAGCCGTTTTCGCGCAATCTCTAGCTTCCCCGTACGATAGGTAGCCAATCGCGTCGTCACCAGTCGTGCCCTCTCTCAGCGCATCACGCTGAACTTTGGCGTTCTCTTGTGTATATATCGCCCGATAGACCGCCTCCTGCAGGCTCTTGCTCACCACGGCAAACCTGTGACCGCGCTGGAGGACAATGTGCCGCTGCAATGCCCGATCACCCGCGCCCGCGGCGTTTGCGTGGACTGCAGGAGCTGAGAAGGCGGCCGCCAGACTGTCCCCCAGCTCCTGGCTGTTGACGAGTAAGTGTTGCTTCTATCCTGCAGTGCCAGCCTCCTTGTACACCTCGGCGATGTTCCACACCTTCAACCCGTTCACGTCGAGGAAGCCGGCCATGTGCCAGACGGGCTTCAGCGGCACGTCAGAGATGCTGAAGGCGACTACGGCCGAGGAGTGGCTATGGATGA
The DNA here is from genome assembly GCA_021030935.1 of Astrothelium subdiscretum. Taxonomy (NCBI): domain Eukaryota; kingdom Fungi; phylum Ascomycota; class Dothideomycetes; order Trypetheliales; family Trypetheliaceae; genus Astrothelium; species Astrothelium subdiscretum. Next base: position 529,292 of record JAGFMW010000013.1, read on the forward strand.
CTGCATGAATGGAAGGAATGCGTGCGAGAAGGGATGCGTGGATGTAGCGTTCAGAGAAAGGCGATTGCTTGCGTGACGGGTTGGGAGCGCCATTGATGACGGGAATGACACCCTCAACAGTGTATTCGCCAATACTATCTAACGATGTAGCGAGGGCGGGAGGCAGTCTTGCGATAGTTGGTTAGGTCTTGGCGCACTGTGCGCTGATGGCGAAAAGAGGACAGTTGCTTTTCCATTCTCGATTAGAGAAAGGCGTAGAGGAGGCTGAGATGAATCTTTGCCTACAATTCCGACCTTACTAAGATATACATATTATGACTTACCCGACGGAGGTGACGAATTTGTTTGGGTCGTGTTGGTCACGGACGGAAACGTGTCCAAAACCGTCTGCGATTGCTTGTGCTGCATTACGATGTGCTCTTCAGGAGCCTACAGATCCAACTGTGTATGATGAGAGGGAGCGGCCGGATGGAGTTTGGTTTCTGGAGAAAGCACTACCAGGTACCTGTAGGTAATAACAACCAGGCAATACACTAATACGAATGTGGCGATCGGGTATTGTACGAAGAGCATATCCAACCGAGAGCTGGGTCGAACGCTCACCAAGTACCACGGACGGGCAAAGTAGTTGCTGAAGCCGCCGCCCGAGGCAAAGCTGTGCTCTGTTCCTGCCGGTGCGATAGATCCTACGCAAGCCGACTGCGAACACACACCTTGATTGGAGCGATTTGAGACGATTTTGTGGCTCGATGTGCGATCTGCAGAAGGAGGGAGACTGTTCGACAAATTGAAAATAGTTCCATCAGCCTTGATCCTGTCGCATTGTCGTTGATTTAGGAAAAGTACCGATCTTCTGCCTGCTCCGGGTAGTCTAACCGTGTTCGTCAACGATATGACCACAACCTCAAATCACCACTCCCGACTTCATCTTTCTCGCCAGCACTGTCCACTCCGTCCACGCAGCCAGATTACGTTAGAGATTTCATAGTAGCGATGGAAATATTAGACGCGAGACTTGCGAGTAGAATTTCGAATGGAACACGGTCATCCTCCAATCCTGGTGACCTGCCGTCACGAACATGCAGGCCCCTGTAACATTTTCCTCTTATTTGGCCACTCTGCCAGAAGGCAACCTTTCCTCAACCATTATCATCCCAGTCAACACTTCTTATCTTTCCACCAGCGAGCCACAAGTCGGCGGGCCATCTCGAGCGGCCAGCCTCGCGGTCTTCCTACGGGTCTGGAATGAGGCGAACCGAAATGGCACCCAATCAAAACAGAACGGCGATTAGAGGTTTTTGGTGTCTCAGTCGCCGCATCCGGCAGACCTCTACTTCTTCTGACAATCACGCTGTAGCAATGGTGCATACCTCCTGGGAACGGCAACGTTCAGTCGAGATTGTTGGGTTGGGAATACTGTGGTGCGAAGCGGAATACATCTTCGCATACCATTCCACGGCTCCCCACGTCAGCAAGTATCGTATCTCTTAATTCTAGTGGTCAAAATGCAAAGCCATTAGGCCATTGCATCGACATTCATCGACAGTCGATGCTCGTCGGCTCCACTGATTCAAGCCACGGCCCCGTAAAAATGTCTTCTTCAAAGACCAGAACCCATCTCTCTGTGCACTTGTAGCCTCATTCACGCCACCATGCTGACCATACTTTTGCAGCTGCTACAGGGCATACGTGTTGTGTGTTCAGTAAGGCAACCAAGGCTGTACTTTCTGAGTCTAGGCATTTAAATGCATTATTTATCTATCTGTTGTTCGTCAGCCCACGAATTTCAGATCTGGTATGCTTGTCTATCTGTGTCCGAGACCCTTTTCCTTAAATCATACAATTTGGCGAGGTCGATCCCACCAAGAGGTGTAGGAACTCGAGTCAACATGGCATCGTTATCTTCCGCCCCGAAAGTCGTTCTGTCCGAGAAAGAAACACCAGTCTATTCTGGCACCACGATCACCGAGGAAGAGCTCCCCAACACTCCGGCCTCACTGCAATTCGGAATAACAAACAATATCCAAGGCGCTTTGGCAGATTTACTCCTGGGCGCTTTCCTGCCATGTATACCAGTGGTTATGGTTTGTGTGGTTCTGCTTACAATCATTTTCCACTATCGTGTGGATCTGGACCCCGGATGGGACTTGCTGCAAGCTCCTTCCATTTACAATGCCACAAACCAGACTGTTTGGAATAAAATGACTCAACTCCAATCGAACGGAGGAACTCCTGCCTACCTCATTCGCTTCAATCCCGGTCTGCTGGTGGCGATTGCTTCTTGGACACTCAAGATCATCCCCCTCTTGACTCCTTTTTCAATGGCACTGGTAGCTTTCTTTGCTGGTCATCACATTTTGAACGCTACCAAGAGCCACGAGACAGGCCAGTTACCGACTCCGCATCAGACGTCTCTTCTTATTGGCCTTTTGACTGGAGGTGGAGCGCCGCAACTATGGGATGTAATCAAGTACAGATGGCAACATCCCGAACGTCTTGTCCAGCCTGTTACTGTTGCCTTTGCTGCACTCGCCTTTATAATATTCAATACGTCAGTAGCAACCTCATTTTGATATAGCTTTTGCTAAATCCTCAGCTGATCTTCACAAACTGTAGATTTGCCATCGGCGCAGCAGAAACTTGGTTTGGCGCAGCGACTCAACCAGTCAACCAGGTAATGATCAATCGTCATGACGACCCAACATCCTCTTACGGACGAGGATTGGACCCTAGCTCCTGTAGTGCAAATATCTGGGAATCGTATCCATGCCCTTCTAACGCCACGGCCCAATGCAATTACCCCTGCAGCATCGCAAGCTGGAATTACACAGCTGGATCGAACGGGACGCTCCCAAAGCAGAGCGTAGCCCATGCACAGGAAGTAGCCCTGACGTTGCTGGGCAATTCTTGGACCAACCAGATCAGTAACACCTCTGCTTCCAACGAGAACGGGACTGACGACACCCTCCAATTCTACTTTCTCAGTGATGTTGCGGCAGGAGACGATAATCTGGACTTCCTTACCAGCACTACATCTGTCACCACATCCTGCGAAGTCGTCACGCAAAAATGCACTTTAGACTCCAGAGATGAAGGCTTCTCCTGCTCCTGGGGATACAACTCCTCCCTTACATTCCCAGGTGAAGTAGGCATTGACCCCTCTGCCGCGTCTGGCTCCGTCAACGATTCCGCCGTAGGGATTCAATTCTTCAAGGATGCGAATCTGACCCGTCCTGTCGGCCTCGGTTCTCAATCAACCGAACTGTTCAGCGCCCAAAATCCCATCTACTTCATGCACTGGTCCAAAGGCTTTCCGCCCATGGACACCAGTACCTCGAGCTTTGACGCAATGACTCGCGGGACCTACCTTAGAAAGGACTCCAGCGGCGACAATGTCTTTATACTCAACTGCAGCACGACCATCTACTCCACTGCCTATGCTTGGGTAAATGGCTCCATTCTCTCCGTCAACGGAAAGCAAAGTTGGTATCCCACTCCGGCCGAAGGTAAATATGGCGCAATTTACAGCGCACCCTTCGCCATCAATAGTGCTGAAGGCCATCTCGCTCTCTCCGATGCCGCTGCTCTTGCCGCCTACAGCACCACGCCGGACGAGCTAGCCGGCACATTCGCCAACGCCTTTTCCAAAGCCGCCGTTGCCCTGACGGCCGGCATCCACGCGCCCGTCCTCAATACGTTCGAACAATCCCGTAACAACACGGTTCTCCTCACCCGCGTGCCGAAGATTCCGTTGTACTTACTCATCAGCCTCAAGTTCCTCTATACCGTCTTCTCCCTGGCACTGGCGGCCCTCGCGGTGGCTCACGCTCGGCCGACGGAGGCACAACAAGCAAAGGCGAAATTGACGGTGGATGGGTTGGCGGCGGGACTTTTCGAGCCACGCGAACATCAGGAACGCGCGGTGGAGACGACCGAGGAGTTGTATGCGGAGCATGATAAGGTTGCTGGACGAGATGTGGAGCGTGGAGCAGATGGAGCCACGAAGAAGGTGGGTCTGAGGCAGGCTCAGGCCGGTGGTTGGATTTGGGTTGTTCAGTAAGATCGTCAAGAAAGATAGAGAGGTGAGTGAGCAACGTGTGGGAGAATATCTGTGCAAGCGGATGAAACAGTTGATAGGATTTTTGCTGAATGTTATCACCTGAGTGATTGTAGCTTCAAGGGGTAAATTTTTTTTTTTTTTTTTTTTTTTTTTTTTTCAGGGTCGGACCCTATACTCCAGGGCTGATGAGTTTGGAGTTCAGAAGCACTGGTTATGAACTTGGAGTGTTCACTCACATTCTGTCTTTACTTGAGAGTTCTTAGCGTTATATGGTCGACATAATGCACGAAGTATTTTGGGCTCTCTGTGGTTTTGAATGATATATTCCTGCTTGTCTGTCCTACTGGAAGCCTGTTAGCTGGGTATAAGACGCAAAGATAGGGGCTTTACTTCGGTTCTAGATTTTAGCTGTATTAATACTGAGATACACTTTAATTGCAACTTTAATTGCAGGCTTGATAGCTGCTCAATTGGGGGGTTTTGCAACGTCTTATTTCACCAAGCCTTAAAACTGATATTGGATTACAAAAAGAATGACTTAGTATCCCTACATACCAGCGGGACGCTATGCTATGCAAAACGCTCGAACGCTAGACGATGAACTTCTATGCAGGACGGTCTCATTCTAGTGCCGTGACATTATGTATAGAGACAAATTAAAAAGAAATTACCGATCATCGCAGTATCCAGGTTCCTTAACGCCCCCACCTTTAACCCAACTTGCGACTGTAAGCCCGGTCGTATATGCCATGAGGAGAACGCCAAAGATGCACAGCGCAATGTCCATTGCTCGACGGAGAGTAGTACGAGAAACGGCTTTGTAATGAAGCATTGGCTGTTGAGGAAGCGTTAGCGTGCATTGTATCGAGGGGCGAACAGGGAAAGAAACAGAAAGTAACGTGAACAGGGATTGACGTGCCGGATAGATGTATACGAGCGGAATGCATGCAAAGCTGCCCACCAAGCTGACAAACTTGTCCAAATCGCCGGCGCCGACCCATGCGATTAGCGCGCACACGGCCACAACGAAGAAGCGGAAGAAGTTCTTCTGCCACTTGATCCAGGGGTTGTATTTGCCGGACTTGCTGAAGCATTGCTGCGCGCTGATCTCGATAGCAGGAAAAATCTGCAGGGGTGTCGAAAGTAGAATGGCGGTGGAGTACAAGAACTGCACGGTCTGCACGAACGGGTTGTCCTGCGGCATGTTGAGGAGGATGACGGTCCTGGTATGGGAGCCGAAGGCGGCATAGGAGAAGGCGCCAGAGCTGAGGAAGATGACGGTGATGCCGATCATGACGAGGCCGAGGACACGGGGGAACTTGGCGGGATCCTTCATGGAGGATTGGATTGGGATGATGAGGCCGATACCTTCGAAGGTGAAGATGGCCGTTCCGATGAAGAGCGTCCAGGTGTTGCGGTTGAATTGGACGATGTCGGTGACCCAGTGGTTTGCTATTAATGTCGAGAAATCGTAATAATAGAGATAGACGAGTCCAAGAACGATGAGTGCATCAGCTACCAGGACGAATTTTTCGAGGTTATGGATTTGACGGATGAGCGAGATGGGCATGAAAATCAGCATCTGACCAAAGATAAACCACCGAATGTCAATATCCCATTGACACTTGGAGACGGCAAGAAAGAAAGCCTGAAGATTCTCCGAAACAAAAACAATATAGGCCGACACGAAACCGATCTGGCTTATGACGAGGGAAAAGTTGATGAGGAATTTGAGCCAAGGACCAAAGAGCTTGTCTCCCATATCGCCGAATGATTGTCCGACGACCAGTCGAGTTCGAGTTAGCAGACAGAAACAGTAGTAGCTTAGAACAGCGACGCCGAGAAGCACAACATTACCAAACACCATTCCGCCGTTGAAAAACGCTCGAGGGAGGAAAAGGACACCGGTGCCGACGAAGGACTTTAATAACATCATCGCTGCGCCACCTGGAGTAACGTTACCCACAGGTCTCTCTTTTCTTCTGCGCTTTCTCTTGCCAGGAGTCAAAAGCGCGCTATCTTCGCCATATTCCCTCTCACCGCCTTCACCAGCACCATCTGTCTCCGGCTCATCATACGCATCGGACGAAAAATACTCGTCCGGCCCCAACACCTCGTCATCTTCGGTCAGTTCTTCTCCGGCAAAATGCCCGTACAAGCTGAGGAACTCGAGAAAATTGTTTGCAACGAATCGCGGCCTCGAGCGGATCTCAGGTATCGCGTTGGCTGGTCCCATAGAAGTTGGCTGAGACTTGGCTGGATCATTGGCTGCCCGGCGAAGGTAATTTCTTCGGAAACCCTGAGGCTGCTTGATGCTGCCAACGTCAAATTCTTCGTCCTCCGGAGGTGGTCGTCCAAGATCCAAGCTCTTGCTCCTCTTCGATACGTTAGGTCTCGAGCTTGTTCCCTCAGCTTCTGCTTGTTCCGTCCATCTGTAGATGCCCCTATGTGTATCACCGCCCTGTAATTGCAAGCTTGAGAACTCTTCATCCTTGTCTTGGTCTTGGGAATTGCCTGTTTGACCGCTATATCCCCGAGTGTGTCTTCCTGATCCCCGGCTAATTGTGCCTTGCTCTTGGTTGACTTTATTCAATGATGTGCTGGAAGCCGGTTGCACAAGATGCTTTTTGATAATTTCGGGCTTCGGACTTCGGCCGGTAGGATCTTGGAGTCCAGATGACGGGTCGAACGAGCCGTAGTTGCTTCTTACTGGCCGCCGCTCGTCAGCACCATCAAACTGTGCTGGGGAGTACCGCGGTAATGGTGGTGTGCCAAATGTTGGCGGACTCTGTCCCAATGACCCTCTCAGTGCCTGGGCAAGAGCAGAGTCGCCAGGTCCTGGGAGCGAAGATGGTCCGCTTCCCAGCCCAGCTAGCGGTGTTTGGGACTGTGACGGTTCTTGCGTGCCAGGCTGACTTGACCGAGATACCACTGGTGGGGTTCGTGATGAAAGGCCTTGTGAAGGTACTGGAGAAGCAAGTCTTGCAGTATAGGAAGCTCGTGCAGGCGACCCGTCGCCTAGATATTGTTCCCGGTCAACAGAAGTTGAAGTTGGCACTGGCCGTGCCTTGGAGCCCTCTGAGTCTCGTCGTCCATCCATAGATATTCTCCTCTCAGGGTGTGCAATTGGGTTGCTGTCGCGTGAGGGATGGTATTGGCTCGGCTGAGAAAACACAAAATAGTGATGCGGATTTAGACATGGACAAGCTCAAATTTCATGCCGTCAAATTCCAGGGCTTGTCGCCGGTCAGCGAGTGGGGATGTGGACTAGAGTATGCGATGTGCCGAAAATAAGTCAGACTGAGGTAATCGTCTCGACTGTGGACCCGGATGCTAACCAAAATTTTTTGTCATAGTAAGAGGAAAAAACAAAGTAGCCGAGACCTGATTAGGCAGTACGGAGTAGCAATATCTAAGATAAGTGAGCGGCGAGCACCCTTGACAGCGGTGGACCTGCTCCGCAGTTTCCACTTCAGACGTTCCAGTCTTTGATGGTGGTTTTTGTACTTCATGCAGATTAAGCGATCTTGTCATGAGGAAAGATGACACTGGACCCATGCCCATGTTCAGCCCAAAGAGCGAATCCCGTGCTTTATTCCTCGTCAGTGGGGCTTCTGGCACGCGTGCGGGCAGATCATCGCGCCCATCCTTCGCCCCGTGTTGACAGTGTGACCTCAGACATCATCTGGCCTAAACAACCCCACAGTCTGTTCAAAAGTGGAATTCTTGATCTTTTCATGTGGATTCAGATGGCGATCAGTCACATGCTGGTGATTCAAGAATTCATCAAGCTACCTCTGGTACTCGGCCCTCTCTGATTTGCTGCTGACTAGGGACAACTATGCAAATCAATGCCTGACAAAAAGGTTTCACCCCGGCTCGGCGACGTCTAAAACCACCGATAGAACTCCAATGTGGCTATAAGCTAATCCGAAAAGCCGTTGTCTTGACTTGCTCCATCAAGATTCCTACAAGATGGCCTCTCTATCGCCGGAAACGTCCAAGAAGCCTTCGTTCCGAAGCCGAGCTAGCTTCAAAACTCGAGCTGCTGAGGATACGGCTTTGCAATTGGATAGGAGAGTATCTACGCACACGAGTCCAGAGGATCCTCAATCTTCTCATTCTAGCCCGTTTCTGCGCCGGAATCCGAGTCAGCGAACCCCGCGTCCTTTTGATGGTGCTCAAGAGGGTGGAGGGATATTTGCATGGAACTTCTTGAAGGGAACCTTTTCGGGAAGCCATGGCCGAATCAGACTTGAAGACGAAAGCCCTCGTAGGACCAGAACGCCATCCTCCAAATCCCCCGGGCGGCTTACCGAGTATAAACCGCCGCGTCCGAGCAAAGGAACTCTCAAACTTGGTACCTTTACCGGCGCCTTTGTTCCTGTAAGCCTGAATGTGCTCAGTATTCTCATGTTCCTGCGCTTCGGCTTCATCCTGGGTCAGAGCGGGGTCATAGGAATGATGGGTGAGTAAAATATCCCTAGCTCTACGCAATTCTGTTTTCTTCCGTCCCTCTATCATGCTCTGACGAGTTGGTGGTAGCTATGCTTGTAGCTTGCTATGTGCTTGATCTCCTGACAACCCTCTCAATTTCGGCAATTGCTACCAACGGCACCGTCCGTGGTGGAGGTGCCTACTATCTTATTTCGCGCTCTCTAGGACCTGAATTTGGAGGGGCCATAGGCATCGTCTTCTACCTTGGCCTCGTTCTAAATACAGGTATGAATGCCATTGGTCTGGTCGACTGTCTCCTCGAGGACTTTGGCACCAAGCACGGAAACTGGTCAAGGTGGCTGCCGGAGAGCTTTTGGTGGCAATTCTGCTGGGGAACGATTGTCCTTGTACTTTGTACAGGAATCTGCCTAGCTGGGAGCGGATTTTTTGCTCGCTGCAGCAACGGACTACTTGCGATTCTTTTGATTGCTGTTTTCAGTATTCCAGTGTCAGCCCTTATCGTGGAACCGTTCCGTAGCCCTGAGCTGGGAATAGACTACCGGGGTATCAATCTGGATACCTTCCTTGGTAACTTGTTGCCTCACTTCACAAAAGGGGCTGACGGAAGTCAAATGAAAGGAAAGGAGACCATCCAAGATCTATTTTCCATCCTTTATCCGGCAACAGCAGGCATCTTCGCTGGTGCGAGCATGTCTGGCGACTTGAAACATCCAAGCAAGGCGATTCCCAAAGGTACTTTGTCTGGTCTGTGCCTGACTTTCATTGCCTACACTTTGGTCATATTTGCTCTTGCATTCACCGTGACAAGGGAGTCACTCCATCGCAATTCGAACGTGATCCAAGAAGTGAACGCTTCAGGCATAGTCATCTTATTGGGAGAGTTTGCCTCAACCTTCTTCTCAGCTTTGATGGGAGTGATCGGTGCTGCTAAGTTACTGCAAGCTCTTGCGCGAGATGAAATCATACCAGGACTCTCTGTGTTCGGTCAGGGAACAAAAGGTAGTGATGAACCTTTATACGCCATTCTCCTTACTTATGTCCTGTCGCAACTGACAATGCTGTCCGATATCAATCAAATTGCCTCGTTCGTTACCATGGCATACCTCATGACGTTTCTGGTCACAAATCTAGCGTGCTTTTTACTCAAGATCAGTTCGGCCCCGAATTTTAGACCATCCTTCCAGTACTTCAACTGGGTGACCGCTTTCCTGGGGACTATTCTGAGCGCCGCGACAATGTTTTTTGTCGATGGTGTGTATGCATCGGCATCTGTAGCCGTCGTCATTGTCATCTTTCTACTCATCCACTATACTACTCCACCAAAAAGTTGGGGTGATGTGTCCCAAAGCCTCATTTATCACCAAGTACGAAAGTATCTTCTTCGCCTTAGGCAGGAGCATGTCAAGTTCTGGCGGCCCCAGATTCTGCTCCTCGTCAACGATCCGAGACGCTCGTATAAACTGATACAATTTTGCAATTCTTTGAAGAAGGGTGCCCTGTACGTCCTTGGGCATGTGATTGTCACCGACGACTTTGCAGGTGCTGTTCCAGAGTCCAGACGACAGCATAATACGTGGACGAAATACATTGACTTCTCCAAAATCAAGGCATTCGTCAATATTGCGATATCCCCTGCAATTGAATGGGGCGCAAGAAATATTGTTCTGAGTGCTGGGCTCGGAGGAATGCGACCCAATGTAGTTGTCATGGGATTCTATAACCTCGATGAGCTGCGCAAGACACAACCACTGATTACCGTGCCCACACCCCAGCCATCACGTCCAGTAACTCCCAGGACGCCGACATACTCGAATCCTCAAGAGGCCATGCACCACCGACGCACAAAAAGCACTGATAATAAACTTCGAGGCAATCTTCCAACTGATCAAGATAGACCTGAAGGTGCTGTCAGTGTTCAGAGTTACCTTACAGTACTTGAAGACCTTTTGCTTAGACTTCGAATCAATGTTGCAATTGCCAAGGGGTTCCAAGATCTAGAAATACCGGCACCAAAGCCGACGCGGTTCGAACGTGCACAGGCTATGATAGGTCTAAAGCAAAGCGAGGAGCAACCCAACGCGAAGAAACATATTGATCTTTGGCCGATACAAATGTCAGCTGAAATTGCTACAGAAGAAGAAACGGGGAGTGTTCTCACTACAAATTTCGATACTTACACTCTGATCTTACAACTTGGTTGCATTTTAAATACTGTGCCGTCGTGGAAAACAGCTTACAATCTCCGAGTCATTGTTTTCGTTGAGTATGAATCTGATGTCGAGGAGGAACGAGCCCGGGTCAAATCTCTACTTACCAAGCTGCGAATCGTAGCTGAAGTCCTAGTCTTTGCTCTAGCATGCGGTGAGCTTCCAACATACGAGACAATTATCAATGGCGCGGCGCCGAATAGTGATGCGGAGAGCTACGTGGACGATGCGTTGGAAAATGAAGAATGGTGGCAGGAAGTACAGCGTTCCCGAGGTAGACGAGAGCGATCTCCGGCATCAAAACGACCTAGCGAAGCTGAGGGTCTCCCCGTCCAAAAGATATCAAGCGCTTCTAGCTGGAGCACGAGACGTCATTCGAGCAAATTAGAACGGTTTGACCATCTTCGAAATATCATCAAAAGTTCAAGAAAACATCGTGCGAAGAGCCACGTCAGTGAACTGGGGGTATCCTTGGGCATGCGTGCTCAGCGACTGGGACCAAATATCACAAAAGGTCATCGGACAAACGATTCCGCTAGCGAGGATTCTTCTTCCGACTCGGATGACAGTGTCTTCGAAAGCACATCCGAGGAGCCAAGCAATCAGCCGAGTAGAGACATCTCAACTGGACCCCAGCAACGGAAGCTGTTTGACTTTGACGAAGCCCAACAACACGACGCCAATGAAGCTTTGGAGGCGACCCCCAAGCCAAACAATTACCGCTCAATACCAAAGCTCTCTTCGGATCCCACGCCCAAAACCAAGACCGCCACAGAAGAGAGCACCAAACGCTCCATCATGTTCTCTACCGATTCGGAATCATCACCCGAGGAGCAGCGTGCAAGTAGCCATGCTACTGGACACAACGAGAACCAGGCTTTGCCTGCCGTCGGAAAAAGCACGACCGCACCTCAAGCGACAGGATACCCATTCCCTCAGTCCATGCCACTCTCTTTTAATGACCTGCCCTGCCGAGCACAACATCTGATTCTGAATGAGCTAATGGCACGGGAGAGCGCTAAGACGGCGGTGGTATTCACGACACTACCGAGTCCGGTGGAAGGAACGAGTAAAAGCATCGAAGATAGCGTGCGGTATCTAAGCGATCTGGAGGTCTTGTGCTTGGGACTGCCGCCGGTGTTGCTGGTGCATAGCAATAGCATGACTGTTACGATGAGTCTATGAATAGAAAAGCGATGCAAAGCGAAGCGTGTCTTATACTGCCTTCAAAGGGTATCTCAATTCTGGAAATCACCTCCAGTAACTTTTCAGGAGCCTAATGCAGATCATTCATCTTCATCTTTGTCCTCCTCGCTGCTGTCGGATTCTACGCCCTCCCATGCATTTGCTTCGCTGTCTGTGTCCTGAGGAGTAGCTGTAGCGGCAGACATTACGAAGGCTTCTAGGCAAGTGATTCGATGCCCAGTCTCGTAAGTGCCGAGAAGTTTTCCAACCTGCGTTTCCGGTGCCACGACGCCATTCATGTTCGTCGCTGCTGTGCCGTTTTCTGGTCCATTTTGGGCCTCGTTCACCCCATTGAGTGGCTCTATCTCGGTCATTTCAAAAGCTTGAGGAGCCAGACTCCACAATCGCACTGCTCCATCACTGCTTGCAGTGGCAATCAACAGATCGTTCGCTTCTGAGGCGACAATGGTGCTTATCACTTCGAGGACTTTGAAATCCTTAATTCGTCCTGTAACGCTTGCTGCTCGTCCACCAAGCTGGCCGAGGAAAATGGCGGACTTTTTCCCTTCTTCGCCTTTCTTTTCAGTGGTCCCAGAGGCTGCATCATGATTCTCTTGGGCTGCCGAAGCCGCAGTGTTGTAAAACAGCACCCTGCCATCCTCCGTGCTAAGAGCCAGTATCTTGCTTTCCTGCCTCTTTTCTCCCTCCACCTCACTATCATTTTCCCTTGGTTTTTTCACTACACGCAAATACCGTATTCTTCCAATCTTAGTCCGCGGACTCGGCACAATCGTACACCTCGGCTTAGCATCCAACTCGTAAACCACCACCCCCCTCTCAAACCCGACCGCAAACTCTTCGCCCGCCTCATCCCACACCACGCTCAGCCCTTCCCCTCTACCAAACTTCCCCTCTCCCACGCTCGCCAACAGCTCTTTACTAAAATTCAACACCCCAGCCTTCTTGCCCGTCACCAGATTCCACAACCTTATGCACCGCTCCCCCTTCCCGACACTCACGCACAGCTTCATGCTCGGATGCACCGCAAACGCATTCACGCCCGCGGGCACCTCGCCCGGCGCCGCCGTATCGCCGCTCGGCCTCCCCATGGGTTTCGGCACGGGGGCCCGGATGCTCGACAGCAGCGTCCAGTCCCGCGTGCGCGTGATGCCAATGGTGTTGTCGAGGCTGGCGCTCAGTAGCTTGGCGTGGGTCGGGAAGGCGAGGGCGGTGACGGTCGAGGCGTGGTGCAGGAGCGAGCCGAGTTCGCGGTTCTTGGGGTTTTCTAGGATCGGGTTGGGGGCGAGGAGGGTGGCGGCTGTGGTGCTGGTGGTGCTGGGGAGGAGGAGCTTGGATGTGCTGGGTTTGGGGGGAATCGTGGAGAGGGAGAAGAGGTGGATTTGGGAATCGCTGGAGCCGGTTGCGAGGGTAATTTTGGAGTTTGGGTTTGTGGATGAAGGAGGGCAGAGGGCCAGAGAGGTGAGGGAGGAGCGGTGGGCGTTGAAAAGGAATGTGTCTGCAAAATCAATTTGAGAGGAGCCGTTGTTATTTTTTGAGGCTTTTGCTTCTTCTTCCTTTGTATTTGTATGAGCATCGTGAACGCTTTCTCGGGGAGTGCTTATAGCTGCCCGAGGAATGGTCGCTGTAAAACCGTGCAGTACGCGTTCGTAGGATCCAGTAATAATTTGGATAGTGATGTGTGGAGGTGGGTCCTCATTGGCCGTTGCGGCAGTCGCTTGTTTTTTCTTTTCCCCATTCACAATCCCATCGTCCCTCTTCCGCTTGCCAGCCATGTTGACACGAATGCACCAGGTGGAATGCTGTTGTATCGAGGATGACAGAAAATCTCCATCCGATGTTGATACTCGGCTGCAGCGATGATGGCAGCGGGCCTAAGCGACGGAAGCCGCGTCCGGCTCATCTGGCCCGTGACACTCCAACCCCCAGTTCCCCTACGGTAAGGTATCACTCTACCAAGCACCTTACAGGACCCCCCATCAACCATATCCTCCTCCATCCTCTGCCATCTAATTCTCCGTCCCATCCCACTCGCGCTGCGCGAATGACACATGTCGTTCACCAGTTTGACTTTTTCATATGTCCCTCGACGCCATACGCGACGGACTGCTGCAGACCAAGAAAAATGAACTTACGTAAGTCGCGCCTTTTTACGGTCGGTCTTGAGCTCAAACGATTCATTGCGCCGATGCGAAACCGAAAAATCGCTCGGATTGATTTGTTTTGCGTGTTGTAGTGCTGATATGCCTCTCGATGCAGAGCCTGTGAGAACTCGCGGAAGCGCAAGCTGCGGGAGCTGTACGCCGTCACCACCGATCTAGGGCCCGAGCAATGGATTTCCCTTCAACAGCCCCTCGACGCGTCGTATGCGGCTGCAGAGCTTCGCTTCTTAACAGAAAATGATATTACAAAGTAAGTCTAGCTCTCGCTGATTGATCGAGAAAATGCTTCCTATTTTGCGACACCGTCTTATGTCATGACTACTTCAGAGGACGATATTTTCAAGAAACCACTCTTCCCACCCCTCCACTATGGACCAAATCTTCAATTCGCAAATCACCTGCAGTGGGCACCAGAATATCTAAGTCGCCTGCTGCTTTCTCCCCGCAACCTCGTCCCGCTACGGACCAGGATGTTCTCTCCGTGCCCGCACCTTTATCAAAAGATGTCCCAACCGAGGAGACGACGGCGCAACAGGCGGAAGCGCAAGGACTCGATGCAACTCGAAGTGGAGATATAGACTCTTCACAAGAACCTCCCGTAGCGCTTGTGCCGACCGTACAGGAGCCGGAGGAAGCTCTCGCAGCGCCCGAAACGATCGAAAGTCCTGGGATAAACCCACAGAGCGCCGTACCTCCTAGTTCTGAAGATGTTGCAGCCCTTCCCGACACCGTTGATGTTCAGCCACCTTCAGACGATGTCCCAAGGGCACCGAAGGTTATCCACCTTCCTCCTAAAGAAGAGCAAGAACGGCATCTGCAAGAGATCGAACAGGCTCAAGAGAATGCGCGCAGACGAGAAAAGAAGGAAGATAGCAAATTACTTGCAACCGTTAATGGCACCGCCATAGACGACATGCCTTCGTCTCCATCATCCACTGCTGGACCTTTTTCAGTTAATACGCCCATGCCAAATCCAAACTCTCCGGATACAAGTCCTGAAGGGGATAATCATGCGGATGCCGTCTCTTTGCAGACCCCGATAAGTATGGGGCCTACAAAACATGAGCAAAGTGAGAAAGAGGAGCATGACCGCGCAGTGAGGATGCAACAGGAGATTGCGCGCCAGGAAGCTCGTGGCGAGTCAGCCATTACTGCAGATGCTCAACTGCGCCTAGAAGAACAACAAGCCGTACGACAAACGCGGGATGCGGCGAAACTCACTGCTTCTGGGATCAGAAAAGACCAAAGTGACGCTGCGCTAACCGACAGAGCCTCGAGTCTTGTGAGGGACGTTATTGCTGCTGATCAAGGAGATCAAGATACCATCGCGGACAACGGGCTGGTAGAGACCAAAGCCTCATCGCGAAGACAGCACGTCGACGGATCCGGCGCGCTGTCGCAAGATATTATGAAGCAGACCGATAACGTGACGGATCAGGCGATGGCAGCCACTGGCGCCAGCTTACAAAAAGATTCTGCACAGAAAATTACCTCGACTTCCCGACCATCACCAATTGATACATCTTCAACAGATATTCCAATGCCTGACGTCCTGACCTCACCTGCTTTCGGTAGTCCCGACGCGACGCCTCTCAAGAGACCACACCCAACGCCTTATCAAGCGGCTCCGGAACGAAGCACCACACGCCTATCTTCAGGTGCGATAAGACATAAATCTGTATCAGAGATCCTTGGCGAGACTCCAAAGCCAACCTCACCGTCAACAGACAAGACACCCACTGTCCCTAACTTTACTGATCAGCCTCTCACATCATCACCCGCCATTGCTACGCCCCTGACACCTAATGTGTTGGCGACGTTATCGAATAACCAGATTAGGACGGGCGACCGCAAAGATAAGGAGCGGTCAAAATTGTCAGCCGTAGTCTTTGCGAAACCTGACAATGCAGGATCTGTACCAGTCCGGGGAGACTACTCCCAACTAGCTGGAGTTTCCAAAGATGCTCGTAAAGACTATTACCAGACGATGTTCATGTCACAGGCGTATTCCCCGCCTCGAGCACAACATTTATCAGAGCTTCTCAGCTCGGCTAGCAAGGTCCTGACCACGTCAAACCGATTCGCTGAGATACACGAGCGTCTTGATAATCGAGTCTTGAAGCGAGTCTATCATTTGCAAAATGCAAACAAATGGTCTTTGCGACAGCTGGAACGGGCTACTGAGCCTCGTCGCGCGACAACCCACCTCGATCACCTGCTTCAGGAAGCGAAATGGATGCGTACCGATTTCAAGGAAGAACGTAAATGGAAGATCGTCACGGCCAGAAACATGGCGCACTGGTGTGCAGAATGGGTTGCGGCAGATACGGACCGGCGACTTGGATTGCAAGTCAAAATTAAGACCCCACCTCAAAGCAGCGAAACCGTAATGCCCGCCCCGTCATTAGTGCCGGGTGCCGACAGCGTGCCCAGTGACACGCGAAACGCTGCGCTCGAAGCCACCAGCACAGATGGAGAGAATGATGATGTTGAGGGTGTACAGCCTTTCCAGTCGATCCAGCCTACTGTTGCACCAGCTGCAGTGTTTTCGTTGGGGTTGGAGGACTCTGTCTTCACACTGCCAGAAACAGAATCGGGCACAAAGTTGATCTCAGAGCTTCCGACCTTTCAAAAGCCGTTCGATGCGCCTCTTGAAAAGGTCGCCGATCCTGGTGCACCGGTGTCCATATTGCCAGTCTCGAAGTATGTCCGAGGGAGAGTTGTTGGGATGTCGACAGCCGCACCCAGGAAACGCAGTCGGTACGAGTATGAATCAGAAGACGATTATGATCTACGAGACTCCAAGAGCCAGAAGCTTGAAGATGATTCAACTGCGAGTATGGCTTCTCATGAGCTTCCACCTGAGCAAAATGACGTTGCCCTATTCTATCCAGAAAACAAGATCCTACGCGACCGCCTCCATGCCGGTCATGCCTTCAGACCGCCCTCTGAATTCCCCATGCCGCCAACAAGTTTCTACGAGAACCGGGCATCCTCGCAGTGGCTTTGGGATGAGGATCAAAAGTTACGAGCTCTGGTCAAGGATTATACTTACAACTGGTCACTAATTTCTGACGCTCTGTCTACGTCCACTATGTATACCGCAAGTCCTGAACGACGAACCCCTTGGGAGTGTTTTGAGCGATGGGTCCAACTGGAAGGTTTACCTCCTGAGATGTCCAAGATGCAGTACTTCAGGACGTACCAAACTAGGCTAGAAGCCGCCCAAAGAACTGTCATGGCACATCAACAAGCTCAGCAGCAAATTATGGCGCAACAGGGCAATGCTGCTGGCATGCAGACACCACTTCGTCGTAGGACGACCGTACCAGCTCGCGTTGAACGTCGCCGCAGCGGCAAGTACCTTAGTATCATGGATGCCATGCGAAAGCTTGCTCGGAAGAGAGAGGCTCTAGCTCATAAACAACAAGAAGGTAAGTTGCCTCATTACGCTAAATTTATTACGTACCGATCTGACGCCATGACTTTGCAGCTGCCAAAGCTGCCGCTCTTCGCAAGCATCACGAGGCACCACCGCCAAAAGCTGGTGTTCACACCCCTCAAGAGTTCAGCAATCTCAAGCACGAACAGGAAGTCAAGCTTCAAAAGCGGCAGGAGCTTTATCGGCAACAGATGATCGCAACTCAAAGGGTAGGATTCCTCTATTAGAATTTTAGCACCAGAAAGCCACTCACACCCTTTTAGCAAGCCGCATTACAACAGCGCGCAGCTCAGCAAGGAAATACTCAACCAGGTGTGCCTAATAGCGCTGGTCTACAACAACGTAATAGCGGCAACTCGACCGGCTCTGGGACGAATCTTGCGCCCCCTCCGAATCCACACGCACAACAAGCGATGAACATGCAGCGGCAACAGATGCTTCAGCAGGGCCTGCAGAACAATGCGCCGAACGGCAATCCTGGCGTTTCCAATATGGGAATGCAAGGTATGCCGCAAGCGCCGATGCAAATGCACATGCAAGGTCATCAGCGAATGTCATCACACCAGTCTCCTGAAAACATGAGGGCGATGCTTGCGCGACCAAACAGTTTTCAAAATCCTTCTTCTTCTCAATATCAAATACAGCAAAACAATCCTACTCAACTTGCTGCTGCTCATATGATGCCCGCTAACAGCGGCATACAAAACCAGCAGATGCTTGCCGCAGTCATGCAGAACGCTAATCAAAATCTTCATGTCAACGGGTCCTCCACGAACGGCACTGTCAACACTGACAATTCGGGCTCCCCACCGCGTAATCGTTCCATGAATCCGTCTCCCCAACAACCGCAAACATTGTCTTCCGGTCATGTACCCGCAATCAGTGACCTCACTCAACGACTCAAAAACCAGCATCCAAACATGCCCGACCACGAAGTTTCACGCCTCGCGATGGAGCAGCTAAGGGAGAAAATGACGACACAAAAACAGTACAACCAACAGCGGCAGAATGCTTTAAATGCTGCCGTTGGCGCTGCAGGCGCACCTTTTGCACATCAACAAGCTCAGCAAGCCCTCCAATCATCGCAAAACCAAGCCACGGCACAACAGCAGCATCAGGGCCCACAAAGCCAATCGATGCCCCAAATGCAGAACGCGCACGCGCATACGCAGAACACCACCAATGGCATCAACTGGAACTCCCCAGCCCAGTCACACCCCCAACCCCACGGCCACAGCCACCACCCTTCGCACAACCGCAGCAACTCCCAAGGCCACAACCAGAGCCCGCCCATGGCGAACCCGTCGCCGCACCTCCAACCCGCGAACCTCGCCAACTACCAGCAACAACAGCAGCAGCAGCAGCTCTCTCAACAACTGAGTGCTCAGCAACGCAACCTGCTCCTCCAGCAACAACAGCAGCAGCAGCAGCAGCAGCAGCAACGCGTAATGCACTCGGCGAGCCCCGCCAACGTCGGCCTGGCCGGCATGGGCCTCCCCGGCGGGCTGGGCAGTCCGGCGCCGATGGCAGCGGGCATGCTGCGGCCGCCCAGCGCGGGGGCGGAGATGGGAATGGGGAGTCGGAGTGCGACGCCGATGCAGAGACCTGGGACGGCGGGGGCGGAGTGATGAGTTTTGTTTTTGATGAGGAAAAGTGAGAGATGATTTGAGTTGGGGAGAGGGGAGCGAGAGAGAGAGTTGGATGGGGTGAGTGCGATGGAAGAACGAAAACTGAACGTGGAGACAAATGCGAGATGGTTTTTTCGAACTGTACATAAATATGATACTCCGTTCTACCAGGGACAGCGCGGCGTTGTGGGGTTTACCGCCTCCTTTTCTCTGTTTTTTTTTTTTTTCTTTTTTTCCACTTGATTTTTTTTTTTCTCTTTGATGGGATGGTGGTGGAATACTGACGCTTTTCCCGGGCTCTCCAGAGGGATCACCAGATCAATGGATGGATGCTTCTCTTCTTCGATGGGAAGGAGATCGAGTTGTTACTGAAGCACGTGGACGATGCTTGTGCCTTACTAGACTTAGAGAGAAAGTTGTGATGTTTTCTACCGAGGACGTTTTTCTACTACCTACAGCACATGACAATGCAATTCACTCCTGAGGTGTGATGATGTGGAAATATGAGTAAACGCCCTGTCACGTTGACTTTGCTTGAGTTTAATAAGCACGTCGGCCGCCTACTGGCCGTTTTGTATGGAATGTCTTCTCTATGCTAGTAACGTTGCGGGGGTGGTGGATCCCGTCCATCATTCATGCCAAGAACGCCCAAGGATGCAAGTATCGGTCGAGAGCTGGCTCAAGACTCAGGTCGGAAATAAAAACATGGTTCTGCATCATCCTCTAAAGCCTCCTCCGCCTTTGCCTTTCTCGTTGCCATAGTGCGCCTGGTTCCATGCCCTTCCCAAGGCATTGCTCGTCCCCAGCTGTTGGTCTTCATGTCCGTCGCGGAACTTGGGACTATCGGGCCCTATTGTCATACATCTTCATCAGCCACAATCCGATCCTAATCATGTAGGGATCGAAATGGCTTACAAGAATCCTACTTACCACTACTTGTGTGTTGCGGACTCTGCACATCGTCTTTGTTTCCTTCACCTAACACCGTTAGCTCCGCTAAAAGCTCTCTCTCTCTCTCTGTGTATCCCGCAATTCCCCCTTCTAGTACCAGCCCAATTCTCTTCTCCGCATTACCATCTCATTTACCAATCGTTTTTACTTTTGCAGTGAAGAGGGGACGGAGCGAGGGATGGAGCAGAACGTACCTCGCCGTGTTGCAGCTCCGGGGGTATGCGTGCCGGCACCACCGCCGCTGTTGAATCGGTCGGTGATGTTTTGCGTCTCTCTGGTGTGGAATGGGTTCATAGAGCCTCCGGAGAAGGTGGGGACGAGGAAGAGGACGGAGACGGCGCCGCCGGCGACGATGAGGTTGCGGGGGCGGAAGAAACCTGACATTGTAGCTTTGGGATGGTTTTTGGATCAGGTGATGGTGAAAATGAAGATATAAAGCGAGGTTTTGAGAATTGAGAATTGGCTCTTGACTTCTAAGTTAGAGGGGCTCAGGAAAGGAAAGGGAAATAGGAAGGAGGTGGAGAAAAGCTCGAAATTGTTATGAATGATGTGATTGAGAGATGTTCCTTTGTTGACAGTGCTCTGGTGAATTGAATTGATGTGACTAACTTGAGAATTTTCAAGACGAAAATCAGGAGAGGTTGTACGAGTGATCAGACCGTTTAGCTCCACATGGCATGCCCCCGAGCTCAACGGTAACGTCTATTAGCAGCACGAGAATGGGCGAGGGTGGAATCATGCGGGATTCGATGCTCGAATTCTGTCGTCATGGATGCCTCGCTAACAATCGACAGGGGCCGAGACCAGGGTCCAATCGACGCTAAGCAAGCATTGATCATTCCTCAGATTCGGTGCAAAAGGATGGAAGCAATGCTGATGGGGATGATTGTAGGAGAAAATTGGGTATTCTTGATTTCATGCTACTATTTCACGAGTGTTCAGTCACTCGAGCTATGCCGAATAGAGTACAGATCTGCGCCTGCAATGCACCCTGCAGACATTTTCTATGTCCCGGAAACACCTCCAACACCATGACCGGCTAGTAGTATAGCGATGCTGCCGTTGGCCTCCCAAATATGCCAGTACGATCTTTGCCGACATCTCGTTGTAGATGAATCGCTCAAATCGGCAAACCGGTTTTAGCTCATCAAAGCTTTCCATCCATCAACTCCTTTATCTATGTTCACCCACATGCCTTTCTCCACTGCTCTCTCCCAGCCCAGCATGACAGCCAGTAGCCTGCATCCCATTGCGCTGGCACCGCAGACCACGCCGTCACTTCCTCCTAGGACTGCTAAGTCGAGCATATATGCGCGTCCCAGCAACTCGCGTAGCTTCATCGCCGCTTCCGGCATCACCTCGATGGAAGCCTCACCACCGCCCAATGGCGCATCCCTACGTTCGAATTCGAGTTTCAAAGCGCGCTTCTGAAGCTGCTCTGGTTCGCGAACGGGACGATCCGAGCGTTCTGGCGCGCGGCCAAGTGACCAGAAGAGAGGGGCGAAAAATCCGCCTTCCCAGCCGCTGTTCTCTGGGAGGTACTTGTGATACGCCGATCCATCATCGTGAGATTGGGTTTGCTGTGTCTCGTCCAGGACTTTCTTGCTGGCTAACTGAATGCGATCCTGGGCTCGCTCGACCCGAGTTAACTCTTGTGCGTTGTATACCTCAGGGTCGTCGCTAGCAACAAGCACCTTTGACGCGATTTCGGCTTTCCAATTCTCGGTATCCACGCCAGTCTTGACATCTACCTCTCCTGCAAACGCACCGAGCACCATGTTGCGAGCCTCGTCGTAATATCGATCCAGTGGCAGATAGTCCCTCGAGTATTGGAGTTCGGCGGGATGCTTATCACCGCGGCGGACGTGCAGGCCTACGAACATACCGGACTTACTGCGAACGGTATCATTGAGGGATGCCAAGCGCGAATTGACGTAGACAGCGTCGTCGCCGGTGATGGAGAATAGCTTCTCGTAGCCTGCACGGGCAAGCTTGAAAATGCGCTCTTGACGAGCCACGCCATTCTTTTTGGATTCAGTAAAAGAGTCTTCAAAGGATTTGCCAAAGGTCCATTCGCTGGTAGCATCCGAGATAAGCAGGTGACGGGCGTGATGCGGGCAAGGAAGAATATGGTGTTTCGGTGGAGGTGTGCAATTGGCCGCCGGTGGGGGCTCGAAGAAGGTGTTGTATTTGCCGTAGGGCCATCTCGAGTCGTCGATGAAAAAGGCCCTACCCTCCTCTTGCGCCAATCCATATGCCATCCACATCCGCATCAAGGTGTTTCCAAATCCTGCCTCTGATGTCTCCATCACAAAAGTCAAACTCCTGTCACACACCTTGTCTCCATTGTGGTCGTGGAAAGCCGAGTGCGGGCCTGATCCTGTCCCGTCCAGTTGAGGCAACAGCCCCTGTTGCTCTGCTTCTTGAATATCCATAAAATTGTTGTCGATGGAATGGTACGATTGTTCACGACGAGCCAGCCGCCGCAGAGGGTCATTGCTCCTACTCATGTCAATGAAATAGTTCGTGATCTTCGTTGACAGCTGACAGATCTCTTGATACTGCGCGGGTCGAAGCGGAAACGCATGATTCTGGGGAATCGAAACGGTCCAGCGATCCTTATTCGACTTGTCTGTGAGGAGGACTGGTGATGGATCCAAGGGAAGATGCTGGTCACCGACGAGCTCATAACTGGTGTCTGTCTCGGATGGCGACGATGAATATAATGACTGGGCCTGGGGAAACACAATCCAGAATCCTGACCATAATATGATAATGAGAGTCACTGCCACGAAGCCGGTAAAAAGCCGCAGAGACAGCTTTACCCATTTTGGAGTGCCTTTTTTGCCATGTCGGGGTAACAGTGCGGGTAGGCCTGGTGACGGTGGCGGAGAAGGTAATAACTGGTCCGTTAATCCTTTTCGCGGTGAAAGAAGGCCGTTGGAAGCGGAAGACGCGCTCGAAGAGATGGATACATTTGTGCTCCGTCGGTCACGCATCTCGGCGATGGTAGGTGAATTAAGTTTAGTTGACCGCTTCATGCGCAACGATTGTGTAAGGTATGTATGTGTGAGAATTGAATGGGCAATTGCAGTACTCTTGTCCAATCGCTGATTGGCAGTACTCAATGAAGGGAATACGAAGTGAAGGGAAAACTCGCGGATAGGTCACGGAATGGAGTACAGCGAAAGTCGAATTACACCGTGTGAGCAAAGTGTCTCAAATGCGAAGTCAAACAGCCAGCACGCTGGCCCGAATAGAGAAAGAAGGCGTAAAATAGGGAAACACAGCGGTGAATCGGTGAATTGGTCCTGGACCAAGTGTCGTAATAGAAGCTCAATTATCACACAACGATGAGAAAGTTAAGTAAACACAGGGCAGGCAGACCCCGTCAGGCATTGCGGGATCTCGAGGATTATGGGAGGAAGTTTGGAAGGCCCTGATCAGCGAGTACTGACGGATACAATGTTTTGGGGAGGCACTCGAGCTTCCCAAGCGATGAGGGACAAGACAGGCAGTAGCAAGCTTGCCGCCCTTGGACGCACCAGACGTCCCACCAGCCCGGTGGAGGTGGCAACGCCGTTGAGGATGCCGATTAGCTCGAGGGCGCTGTGAAACGGGCATGGCTACGATTCTACTGGACCGTGACCGCGATGCCCCCGAGGGATGAAACTGGTGTGGAGATGCACCGGCTCTTGCCTCCCTGCGCCGGGCACGGCTCCGTATCCGGCGCGTTGTCTGCTTCAGCTGCAAGGCCAATGAAACAGAGGCACTTTGAGACACCAAGCCCGCCGGTGGCGTTACAGGCCGACCTTAATGACGGGGTCCTGCCCCATCTCTGACTTTCTGCCGCGTCCGCTTCCACTCGGTTGCCACCGAAGCTCCGAAAAAGCGCAGGCTTTGATCGTATGCTGAGCTTACGTCAAGAGACGTTACTCAAAGCAGCACTGTTTACACTGCATGATGACGATGATGCAGCTGCGTCAGGTAGCCCCAATGTCTATCTTTATGCCGTCCAAATCTAAAATTGCTCTATTGATATGATAATTATCGAAGAATCCTACCCGGGTCCGGGCCAGGAATATGGATTGCTTTTGCCGGCAAATTGAAATTAATAGTACGTAGAATTAACTTTTGAATTCATTACAAGCCTCTGGTGCCGTGCAATCAACATCTAACAAGTGCCTGGAGCAAGGGACAAAAAGATCTCAACAATTTTCCCAGCGACATAGGAAACCCGGTTGCTCACATGCGGGAGACCTGAGAAGGTCCAGCTCTGCATCCTATGGAAAGGGCAAATTGAAACCTGTTGGTAAGGCAGTGTCACCGCTCGACAGTCAGCCCATGTCATCCCTCAGGAGCAGTCCAGGTACGCCTCAATACTTCCTTTGGCGGTGAGGACGAGGGTTGAAAGATCCATAGGGTTTTGCCGAAATTGACGATTGAATTGGCATGACGAAAACCCTAATCCAGTAGTGCCGCAAACAAAATCACCAATCATGAAGAAGCTTTTTCCTTGAACCTGGTTGGACGATTTCTCCGCCAGCAAAGAGTCATTGTTTTCTCACGTTTCTCCCTCTAGAGAAATAGAAAAAGAAAAGGATAGCCATGTCATTCGTCCGAAGCTTTCGTTCCTCTGAATCTACAGGAGACACACTGCCCATAGGATCTTATTTGTGCATGCAGTGCTGATTTACCAAACGTGGGTACGACTAAGTTGACGCGTTGTTCCCTTGACCAACGCGTAACTCGTCAACAGCTTCGCGTCATATTCTCAACGCTGCGTACGCCTAAGACTCCCCGCTGCGGTAGGCAAATTATCCCGTCCGCGGAATGAGACAAGGAGAGCCGTGATCCAGGGCGTCTCTTCCTAACTCCTACTCCGCAAACAGACGCCCCGAACTCAATCTCACCTTACTAATACCCCCTTGCCCGAAAAACCATAGCTCATCCCGCTCTTCACCGGCCAACAACTGTACATTGGTCACCTGAAACCCCACGAAGATTCTCGCTATCTGTGTCCCATTCGCGCTCACTATCTGTGCCCCGTCTTTGTCCTCAAGAACCAAATGACCGCCCCGAGTAACGTGGAACCCCCTTTCAAGTCCGTAGATTCCTGGCGAATATATCTTTCGCTTCCGGATGATTCTGTTTCCTGGTGGTACATCCTGCACATCAAACCTGTAGATGGCAGGCCCCTCCATTGCCACACATCCGCCTGACTGATCGCCTTCTGCTAGCCCAAACCCTCGTGGCGGAGGAAGCGAGATATGCAAAATGCCTCCTGCATTGGCAATATAAAGTGTTCGGCCGTCAGGCGCGATATCGATACCCATAGGCGCAGTGAGTGTGTCCTGGACAATGGTAACCTGCCCTGTGGATGGGCGGAACCGGTATGTCGCAGGTGGAAGGGCGGACCTTGGGGCTTCGCTGGGATCGACAAACTCGATTTGGGGCACGAAGCCGATCTGGGGCAGGGTGCTGGTCCGGGCGTCAGTGAACCAGATATCGCCCTGGGAGTCGATGACGAGATGGCTGGGAGAATTAAACGGTTTCCCTTGGTAACTGTCCAGAAGCAATTTAACTCGGCCGGTAAGGGGATTGAGGCGATAGATTCCCGGCTTGTGACGCATCATCTGCCTAAATCTCCAAGACCTGGAAACCGTCCCGCCACTCACTGCCCAGTAGACATACCCATTATACTCCTTTCCGCTATTCACGCCATACAAAGGTGGGTAAGTAGTGTAACTGGATGGCCTAGGCCGGCCATCTTTGACACTGATAATATGTTGTTGGAAGATCTCTTGATAAGGAACAGATGAGGTTTGAGGAAATAGGAATTGCCGGATATCCCGCCATCGACTTCCCACGGGTCGGGGGATGTCTTCGGGAGCAAAATTGGGCTTTCCAGATTTCTGCAATTCTTGAGAGTAGATTATGGAGTTTAGAGCGGGCACATAAACGGGCGCCTTTTGAACGGAACCTATGCTGGTCCTGAAGAGGAATTCGTAGGTCGGAGATTCTCCAAGTATATCTAAGCCTTGAGCGTAATCATAAACAAGGAATGACTTAGATCGGAGGCGATCGAAAAAAAGGTGATGGGGGCTGTGAAGCTTCAAGTCGTTGCAAGGAGGAATTTGAAAACCAGGTGGCATTGAAGCTGCATAGCAGGTGACATCGCTTGTATTGAAGCCAGGACAGGGCGAAATGAATTCGCTCGAGCATGTTGCAAAGGCAGAAAAAGCGCCGCGAGAAAACAACATCTCTGGTAGAGTAGAATACGATGATTTGCTCAGTCATGAAATTTGGCAAGGAGAAGATTAAAAAAAAGCATTCTAATATAGTAGAGCTGCAGGAGCAAGCAGCATGTAGCGGAGTCTGGACGATTTAAATAGTTGAAAATCCACGGCGTGACACCATGCGGTGTTACTTATTGCACTCGATCAAGAAATCCGAAGCAATCCGTGAATGATTTGAGCATCCTCAACTTGGATGATGTGCTCGGATAGCCAATGGTTCAATCAAGTGCGCTCACAAAGCTTGGTTCTGCGCGTTCCAGGCAAGCGAGGAATCATGCCGCTCTTCAGCTGCTCAGGCGGCCTGTCCGATTGGCATGTTGATAAAAGCAGTGCACGCTCTCGGTCACTCCGTAGACAACCGTCCGTCGAAAAGTGAGAAGTGCTGAAACGGCACTTATGGAGGGTTGCTCGATATCTCCCCAAAGCCACCGACGGAGAGCCAGACTTGGGATGTTCCAAGAAAGAATATTTTGTCCACGCCATCGACTGCTGAGGACTGAGTCCCTGCTTTTTCAAGGAAAATAGTGGGAAAAACATCATCTTGTATCTCGTGTGAACTTACCATTCCGTTAAGTATTTAATGAAATCATTATCGTTGTCAGCACCTCATCTGACCCATGTTTGAATCAGAATGCCGGGCGATTGATATCGGTGGAATCACTGAAATCCATTATTATCCATCGGCTCAGTTGCTGTTCGCAGACTGACATCCCGAGAAGTTTGCCCTGTCCCGCCTGCCCGAGGGAGCTGTCAGATAAGAGAACCCAAAATACACACCACTAAGCAATCGCTTTTTGGTCTAACAGGAGCGGTTGAGTACGTGCCAAATATCTCTGATCGTCATGGGAAAAGTGCTACCGCCATCCTTGAATATTGGAAGTAAATGTTGGAGCTGGATGGCAATCAGAAGTCTGATGCTTTAACGGAAACGGTCCCTTTCACCTTGGGAAGGTGGTCTGTTCTGCAGCAAAAGCTAAGATTCATAATTGGCTCTCGGTCTGAACGCACTTCCTTATTTAGCCTAGCTGGACAGCTTTCTAAAACCCAATCAACGGCCGCTAACAAGTCTTCGCACACCCCTGTCCATACTGACTTTTTTTCCGTCTTGTAATTAGACTTCTTGATACCAGCCAAGAGTTGCGGCTATGGCAACACAGACTGCTACGGCAGCCAAAGCTGCCGACCAACCATCCACACAAGTGCCCATCCAACTCAGAACGCGTCACAAAGATATAGAGCTTACACAAGATCCCGGCATAATTCGTGTTTCCACAGGTGTGTTTTCCATTTTGTTGCCATATCATAGGCCAGGCAGTTATGGTAAAAATTCTGAAAGCCTAGTCACTGATATGGTGAAGCTTTTCGACGCTATGCTTTATCCACACTTGTCAACAGTCTTCTTGAGGCCGAGAAACCAATTCCTTTCGAGTTTCTAATTAACGGCCAATTTCTTCGAACGTCCCTTGAAGAGTTTCTTACCGCAAATGGCATATCTGCTGAAGAACAACTCACGGTTGAATATGTCCGAGCTATCATACCGCCTTCGTATACTACATCTTTCGAGCATGACGACTGGGTAAGCTCAGTCGATATTCTATCCGCGACATCTCCAGCTTCCAAATGGACTGGTGGTGATGGTATCCACACAGGTCATGAGAGGATACTCACTGGAAGCTACGACAATTTGCTTCGCGTATGGAATATGTCAAGCCAGGTCATTGCCACCTCTCCTTCGGCCCACTCAGGCGGCCATACCCACCATATAAAAGCCGCAAAATTCCTTTCCCCAACTCGATTAGTCTCATCTTCTCTTGACCGGACAATACGTATCTGGAAATACAACGAGGATCCTTCAGATGCCTCATCCAAAGCAACCATAACGTCTAGCATGGAACTCTACGGCCACCTCGCCTCCGTCGATTCCCTCGCCATCCACGTGCCCAGCCAGCGCATCCTTTCGGCCTCCCAGGATACCACCATCGGTCTCTGGAGCACTTCCAAATCCGACGCCTCACCGGCACCAACCTCTCTCCTCCCCTCCGCCTCCCCCTCTGCATCCAACAAACGCCGTAGAACGAACCCTTCCTCCTCTTCGGGCCCTCAGTCATCCCCCCAACCACTCCAGCGCGGTCCCCTGGCCCTTCTCCGCGGCCACACCCACAACACCACCGGCGTCATCTTCGATCCGCACATCCCCGACGTCGCCCACAGTGTCTCCTGGGACCACGATCTACGCACCTGGGACCTGCCCACCGAGCACAGCATCACCTCGATTCCACTCCCCGCCGCCCTCATGAGTCTCTGCGCCCTCCCCGGCTTGTCTTTGCTCGCCGCCGGCAGCACGGCGCGCACGATCTCGCTCGTCGATACCCGCGCGGGCGGCGGCGCCTCCTCGGCCGGGAGCGCGAATCTTGTGGCGATGACGCTGAGGGGCCATGCTGGCACCGTGGCGGCGCTGGCGCCGGCGCCGGAAGATGCCGTGAGTGGGCCGTGGGGGCTCGTGAGTGGGGGGTTTGATGGTACGTGTCGGGTGTGGGATGTGCGGAGCGTGAGGACGGGAGTTTCTGCCGAGGGGGGTGCCGGAGGTGGTGCGGTGGGGGAGAGCGTGTTCGTGCTTGAGAGGGAGAGCGAGAAGGGGGTGAGGAGGCCGGCGGCGGAGAGGAGCAAGGTTTTCGGGGTGTGCTGGGATCGGGAGGTGGGGATTGTTAGCGCAGGGGAGGACAAGAGGGTGCAGATAAATCGGAGTGGTGGTTGAAAAGAGAAATTTGAGTGAGAGCGTTACAGGCAGCACATTGGTTGGGGGACCCCTTATTCATGTTATAGCTAACAAGCTGCGAGGTGAAATGAGACTGGATTTCTATTTCAATATTGACAAGCCACGAGCTTAAAAATTGAATTCACGGGTCCTCCAATGAAATACATGGCCGTCAAGCTTGCAGGTGGTGATCGAGCTGGAAAAATGTCTCAAATCAGATACGGCCAAAATGCCTGAAGCAAATTCAGAGGGCCTCCTTTCATGTTTTAGATATGAGGCTGCTGTTAAGGTGAGACTAGCAACATGTGTCAAGGAGAACAGTATATAGCCAAAATTAGGGGCTTGAAGTCACTAAAGGCTTTTCCAATAGCAACATATGAAATTAAACACAAGGGTGCTCCAACAGGCATGGGTCTAATACCATCCCCCGCTCGATAAGTTTCGTCTGAGTATTCTCCCAACGTAGATTAGGATGACGGCGAAGTTTATACTGTCCTCGGTAGCCACTCTTGCAATGTAAACAACTCATACTCGAGCCCCGAGTTGAATAGCTTCATAGGTCTAACCCGAAAAATATGCCAAATTACCTATGCAATACAAGCTGATGAATGCCAAGCATAATGGAGACAAATGCAAGAAGTTACAAAGCGGAAATAATAAGACCGTCTATATCCTCCAACGCCAAAGGCAAAGGCAAGACCTGTCCCTTTCCCTTCCTCCTTCTCCCGCGTATCAAATGCCATGCTGGGCGCGAGGGCCCTCTCTTTCGCTTCCGCCAGTCACCCCCCAATGCATAAATGCAAGTGGCTTACCGCCTGTTAGATATTCGGCCCGCATGGAAGAAAACCCCCGATTGGGTGAGCCTGCACAAGCACAATCCTTCACATAAAATCACCACTACACCTCGTCAGTATACTCATCCCATACCCGAAAAAAAACAAGGGCTACTCACTCATCCAACCCATCATCATCATACGCCATCGTATCCGCCCTCGTACTCACATCCCGACTCGCGACCAAGCTCGTCTTGGTCTTAGCCGCCTTGGTCTTCTTGCCCCCTTTCTCCGCCGCCTTCTCCTCCTTCATGCGCTCATTGGACAGCGTCGTCAGCCCGCTCGCGACCTTCTTGATCTGGTCGCTCGGCAGGTCGCGCGCCAGCTGCTTCGCGAACTCCGGCAGCCACAGCGCGTACTGCGGGTTCTTAGCGTTGGCTGCGAGCACGGGGACGAGCGCCTCGCGCAGCTGGGTGAATTGGTCTTTGGTGGTCGGGTGGAAGAGCGGCAGCGCGTTGAGGTCGACGGTGTCGGTGTCGGTGGAGGAGGAATTCGGAGCGGCGTTGGAGGCGGCGACGACAACGGTGGAGGGTTTGGGGGGCGCGCGTTTGCGGTTCAGGTCGATGTCGCCGAAGAGGTCTTCGGCGTGCTTGAGGTCGCTGTCCTTTTCGGATTTGGCGAGACGCGCCCGTCGGTCGGCTTCGTCTTCCTCTTCGCTGCTGCTTTCCTCTTCCTCGGCTTTTTGCTTCCGTACCTGGATGTGGTCTTGCCTCCGTTGTGTCTTTGATTTGTGTGCTGCTTTGGCTTCGGCCTCTGCCTTGGCTTTGGCTTCGGCGGCTTTGGCTGCTTTCTCGCGCTCGACTTCCGAATCTTCGGCGGCGTCCCAGGAATCAAGAACCTCGTCTGAGTCCTCTTCGTCCTCAAACTTGGAGCGGCGTGCTATAGGTGCGGGAGGTGAGGAAGGAGGTGTCGACTCCTCGCTTTCGTCATCTATCAGCACATGTCAGTGGGTTTCCTTTGGAAAGAGAGCGTTGCGTCGGCGCAATCGCCATGGCTGCATTATGACGCACCCCATGTATTTCGGCTTGGTGCCATGGTGGCCTGTTCGTGCGCCGAGCGCTGTTTGTGTTGAGACGTGGACAGAACTTGAAATTGAAACGCTTGGATTTCAATATACGGGCTTGGCTGTTCACTGTACAGGTAGGAGTCGGGTGGTGGGAAGTTTGTGGGAAGGGAGAAAGGAAAGGCTGAACAATAGGAAAGTTGCTTTTGGTGGGGGGAATGTGCGACACGTCTGACGCCTGATTATTTTCACGTGCACCGCGTGGAGCCTAAATTCATTCTGGAAACACTCCTTAAATTAAGCCCTAAATCAGTCTAATTCTAGCGACTACTAGCCAATGATTCTCCTCAGCATTCGTGAAACCAGACTGTAAACACATCCTCGGTTCACTTCAATTCGAGTTTTGATCCATTTCTTGGATTCACACCTGAACGGGTGTCAATTTGCCCGTTGCGATGTCGAATGTGAACCCAAATGAGCTTTCCCCAAGCTCTTTGCGAATCAAAGGAGCCTTGCGCAGAAGCAAGACATCGTCTTTAACGGACTGCTCGAGACTAGAGTAGATGTGAGCATAGGAAAGTACATTTCTACAACGTTTGCAAGATTACATACGTGCTGCTTTTGAACGTTCCAAACTCTATCGAGTCTAGTTCCTTCACGTCAGGAAATTTCTTCTTGAGTACCGCTCGCGCTTCATCGTCCGTCATGAAACTTTTACCACAGTCTGGGGTCTTTGTTAGAACTATCGAACTTTTCTCACACCTGGTGCTGTATTTCGGTAGACTCACCGGTATGATGGATCACCATGATATTCTTAAAAGAGATTATGCCATCCAGATAGGCCAAGTCAGTAAGAATTGGTTCGACGCGACCTCCCGCAGTCCGAATGACGACCGTCTCTGCCGAATGTTAACAAAACGCCTGACGCATGATGAAATGGGATTTAAGAGGGCCTACGTACCAGGTGGTTTGAGGTCCATAAACGTCTCTGGGACACAACGAGGGTCGGCACAAGTCACTTATTGTTTGTCAGAGCCAAGAAAGTTGAATATATGCCAGGGATGTATACCAATGGCAATGGCTGGTGGACTTTTTCCCATAGACGGAAGCTCTGACATAAGTGGAAGTGGGGTGTGATTCGGAGCGTACGCCCTATGTGCCAATAAGTGGAGGGTTCTGTACATATGCGCTTCAGCACGTACTTGTTGCGCTCCACGAGCTCGTTGAGGGTTACTGAAGAGGCCATGACAGTTGTTCAACTGTTGAGGAACAAACGGAGCTGTAAAAATTGGTGCTAGGGCCGGGGTTCAATAGAACTTCGCTCGAGGAGATACTAGGCGAGAAGACTGGAGATCTTGGAGACAATGCTTAACATCCAGCCAGTCCACTGCTCTTTATATATTTGGGGCGGCCATATCGAGGAATGATTTGATCATAGCCAACTGGAACGTGCAGACCTCCGGAGACATTTGGATACACCGAAGGCATTCGGATTATTCAACAGAAGCTAGCTCCCTAAGACACCATGCTTTTCCGACCCAATTTGCCTGCTGCAATCCAGTCTGATGGATATTCATTCGACCAATTAGACCCCACCATTCCGGTATGTACCAGCACTACCGGCAATTGATTGGATTATCAAGATACGGAAGCCCAGATAGCGTAAGCTCAAGCAACTGCCTCTCTCCGGATGCCAAGTATCTGATATTGAAAGCTGCAAAACCGTTAGTCGAGGTACCCGAAACCTCCGTCGTTATCACTTGCCAAATACAGGCACTGATTGTGAGGATCAGTCCAGATCCAATACCTCTTTATAGTTATGGCACACCATAAGATTAGAGGAACAGATGAAATTGCGGTGTTAGTCGGGAGAAGGCAATGAAAACTCGATCTAATCCCAAAGGGGGTACCGACACCCTGGTCGCTCGGTTTGAAATCATCTCAGACGGTTGCAAAAAGCCGCAGAATAACTGTACTGGATATAAGAAGCCTGGATGTTCAGTGAGTCACTCCTCTCCTTGATAGATACTCATTATTGAAATGCATCGCGATTTTCCGAATTCTAGGCTTCACGTTTAAGGAAGCGGTACGTAACAGGTAGGGGGCGCTTCCGACGAGCAGTCTTTCGTCACCCGTTCCACGCAGTCGAAATCCCGAAGCAGACGCATTTTGTCGTGAGCAAAGTGAACCCACCGAATTAAAATGCCACATTTTATTGAGATATTGTGGGAATTGGTATTTGTTTAGCATAGACGACGAACTCACCGGCTGCATCGTACCATCGTCACGTAGGATAGGCGAATGCAACAGCAGCGGCGCAGCAACTCCTACTCGTTTATCGCAATTTCTTTCCCGTGAGGCTGTGTCATCTTCACTAGCCAGCACCAATCCTTTTTGATCTTCGCGCCATCTCAATAGGAAATATGGGCGAATGGATTACACCTGTTACATCAGCAGTACGATTGGTCCAACCTTTTCCGGGTCTGGACTACGAAGTAGTGGCTCGTTTTTGTCTTTTTTCCGGTCGGTCTTCACAAGGAGGATGAAAGACAATATGCGACAAGTGGGCCGTCGCAGTACTATCTAAATTCAAGTGCTAAGCCATCATATCTAAACATCGACCGTCTTCAATATAAAAAAGGGTACATACGCTGTCCTCGAGACTCACCATCATCAAACCAGCAACTCTTCATTTCACGCTTCCAATAACTTTCGATTAAACCGTACCTTCATTTCAAGACCTTCATTTCAAGCTTTTACGCAGAACACCAATCAAAATGCAGCTCTCCACCGTCTTTGCTCTGCTCCCTATACTCGCCTCCAGCGCCTTCGCTGCTCCTCTGGAGGCCCGCCAAACCGATACCTACGGCTGGAGCGTCGCCTTCTTCGACGATGCCAGCTGCACTGGCGGCGCCGAGTTAAACACCACCTCTGGAGACGCCAACTACTTCGACTGCCAGGCTGCCGGCTCTGGTCCTTATGCCAACGGCACTTTCTTCGGCGCAAAGGCCACCGCTGATGGCTACTGCCACATCAAATTCTTCGCGGATACCGCCTGCAAAACCCAAGTTGGCAGTGAAATCAACAGCGCTGCTAGCGGCTGCATCAGCAATCCCCCACATGGAATTATGGCTTACAGCGCTAGCTGCTACAGATAGATGATTTGAGGATTCTGGGTGGAGCGTGCTAATCATGTTTCTTTGTCGCTCGCTTTAGTCCGCTTTTGGTTGCAAGATTTTTATTTTTGTGTGCATAGCGAAGCGGGATAATTACGGCATGACGGTGGAGTTGCTAAAGCAATTAATCAGACAAGAAATACATGATTACTTTCGTCTGTCAACCTGCTCTTTACGAGAGAATTTTGTGGCTCTTCGAAATAAGATCCGATTGGTTTTGGACTGCTAATTGTATCTATATTTAGCCTTCCCGGGTTGTATCATAGCGGCCTTTTTATCAATTCCCGCATCGCAATGATCTACAGAAGGCTAAACCATTTTAAGACAACAGTAGGCCGGTCAGTCCCCCCTGAAGATCTGCGGGCTGATGGGCTTGCAGCCGCAAACACCAGACTACAGTTTACTCCGTATAATGGAGTTGTAGTGAGATCCCGTAGGTTCCAGAACAGGACCGGTAGAATGAATCAGTGTCGGATAACTTTTATGGAGGTTCATGACGGCATGCAATCCATTTTGTGGTAGCTACCCAGTCCTCATTCGACCCGGTCACTCTCCCACTCACTGTTTACTCTTTTAGGGTATCAAGGTTTCGTTTTCTGTTTCAAACCTCGATCTATTCTTTTACGTCGCCCCACAGCGTTTCATTCTTTGCCTGGATGTCATGTCGGCGACTTCCGTGCAACCGGCTCTAACAAAGACACTGGAATGGATTGATCAGTCAACCGATGGCTGTGTTCCCAAGAAAGAGTCCAGTCGAAAAGCGATTCGGCGTCAGGCGATGCGAGGCGTTGGAGCCGCAAGAAAGCAGAGCGGTATTTATGGAAAAGTAAATTTGCGCCAAGAGCCAATCTTTGTAGAGGACTTTGATGGACAGTCGAGTTCACCGGTGTCACATGCGCCATTGTCACTTGCGTCGTCCAGGAAGTCTCCGGAGGGATCACAGACGTCCGACGCGAATCAACCTAAAGAGTGGGATCCGTTTTTGTTTAGCTACTTTCAAACACCTGTACCAATCCCCGCATCTCTCTCCAGTAAGGGGTACGAGTTAGCTAGGTTGGAGTACGGCGTTGACCTTCCTCAACTGTCGACTCTAGCCAAGGTGCACTTTGGGCGGGCAACCTGCCATGTCCTCTCAAAGCAGCCCTCTATGCTATCAAGGCTATTCTCAACTGATCAACTATCGTTTCTCGGATATATACCATATTTGTACGATCATAGTAGCTTGATCCAAGATACCACGCGCTGTACCCTTGCTCGCGCACAACAGTCCCTCAGCTCCGATCCGACCACTCCATCCCCAATCGTGCTTGGGTTATATGGAAAAGCATTGAAAAGCCTTCAAGAAGCATTGGACAGTCCAGCACGGGTGCAGGATCCGGACGTACTTTGCGCAACGCAGATTCTAGCCCTTTTCGAGATTCTTAATTTCTCTGAGAATGGGGCCTGGATACGACACGCGGCCGGAGCTGCTCACCTTCTTGAACTTCGGGGCCTACATGGATATTATTCCGAGTTTGAAAAATCCCTCTTTATTGCCCAAGCAGGTCCTCTGTTCTCCGAAAATTTGCTCAATAACAAGGCTTGCTTCATTGAGAAACCAGAATGGCAGACTGTGTTTGAGTCTATAACCATTGATGGAAGCCTTTTTTGTGATCGGAGCCCGGCGACCATATCGTTATTGAAAATGAAATATCGCATTCCTGGCCTCTTGAAAAGGACGACTGCACTCGTCTGTTCTGACGAGCCCTCCGACCCTAATGCCGTCGAATGCCTTCTCCAAGAAGCCCGCGGACTCCGAGATAAGTTTCAGGAATGGCGATTCGCATATGATTGTCTTGTAGAAAGCCAGGGCGGCGCGACAATGTCTCAAGGCCAGTACCGCAAAGCACGAACGTTGCTTGCCGTCTGTGTCATCGACCTCATACTGATGAACCGAATGATACTCGCATTAGACCCGGTTGGTAGTTGGGAATTAGAGGATCAGACTCAAGCTCTCGCTGGATTGATCACGGCTTTGGAACGAGAAGCAAACAGCAGGGATTTTCAGGCAGTCCTTTTCATGTCGCAAAAGATGGGCCTCGCCCAATCAGTAATTGCCACTGAAAGCGATTGGCGAGGAGCTAGATACCGGAGAAGTGAAGAATTTGGCGGAAGAATGGTGATAGAACGATGGGTGTTAGAAAAATGGTGTTCACTTATGGGAAGGAAGACCGACTAGGAATCGACGGAGAGTGGGAAGCAGAGATGCAATTAATCTCAGCTTTGTTTGCTATCGTATACACTACTATCAGTAACCTCAGAATAGAAGTACATATCTCTTTGCCTCCGAGCTCTACGCTTGATCTCGAGTATTTTTTTTAAGTGGAGATGTGTCAGTGACAAAAAGAGTGGACAGGGTCATCCCTTTTCAGCAGCTGAAGGGGACGACGCAGAGTGAGTTTGCATCGCATCATGGTCCGTGCGCTGCGACCTGCTTCCCAAACGAACAGCAACATTATCCCAAGCCAAGCTCCTTTCTGCTACAGCAACGACCTCATCAACTCCTTCCGCCACATTCTCTCACTCCTTCTTTAATTCGCCGGAGACCGCTTGGTCTT
Organism: Astrothelium subdiscretum; assembly: GCA_021030935.1. Lineage (NCBI taxonomy): Eukaryota > Fungi > Ascomycota > Dothideomycetes > Trypetheliales > Trypetheliaceae > Astrothelium > Astrothelium subdiscretum. The sequence goes on from JAGFMW010000013.1 coordinate 566,066, forward strand.
CCTTCTATCGACTCTCCTTTCACCTCATTCACGTCAGGTCGAGAAGTCAGAGACGCAGCGGTCATTGATGAGGCCGCGTCTCGGGGGGTTGTAATCATGGCACCGTTACCCATCAAGTTCAACGAGCTTCTCCAGGTGCGCTTTCAGACTGAGAGACTCCATTTTGAAGTACTAATCGCCGTCTGTGCAGCTGAGCTCAGTGGGCATACAAGTACGTGGACACTTCTTGTCCTGACTGGGCACATGCTCAGCCCATTCTCAAAAATTTCCGCCTTGCTAACTCTCGCTATAGTCCGCGTCTATTGGATTCAACTCTTGTGTAGGTCCAGGTCCTGTATTCCGCCATCCACTGCTGATCAGTCTACCAGACGCTAGAATCGGACCACTACATCTGCGTACGCGAGAAAGCCGACGATAATGCCTCTCCCGAGGTCATCATCATCGACCTCAAAAACAATAATAATGTTATCCGGCGGCCGATCAAGGCCGACAGTGCCATCATGCACTGGACGGAGCAGATCATTGCCTTGAAGGCGCAACAACGAACGCTGCAGATCTTCGACCTCGGCAAGAAATCCAAGTTGAAGTCTGCAAACATGAATGAAGACGTAGTCTTTTGGAAATGGTTCTCCAAGGATTCTATCGGCCTTGTTACTGACTCCAGCGTATACCATTGGAACATCATGGATCCATCTCAGAGCTCCCCCATCAAGGTCTTCGAAAGAAGCCAAAATCTCAACGTTAGTCCAGACTCAGTGACAAACATAGCCAGACCTAATTTAATAATCCAGGGCGCTCAAATCATCAACTACCGTGTCAGCGACGATGAGAAGTGGATGGTTTGCATAGGAATCTCGCAACAACAAGGCCGTGTGGTTGGCGCAATGCAACTGTATTCAAGAGATCGGGGCATCAGTCAGGCTATTGAGGGCCATGCGGCAGCATTTGGTACATTGCGGTTGGAGGGCGCACCGGCGGACACCAAGGTCTTCACCTTTGCGGTCCGATCTGCTAACGGAGCCAAATTGCATGTCGTTGAGATTGATCCTCAGCCATCGAATCCCCGATTTACGAAGCAGGCAAAAGACATTTACTTCCCGGCCGAGGCTACGAATGACTTCCCAGTTGCCCTTCAAGTTTCCCAGAAATACGGTATAATCTACATTATCACAAAATATGGATTTATCCATATACATGACCTGGAAACAGCGAACCCAATCTTCATGAACCGGATATCCAGCGATACCATCTTCGTCACCTCTCCCGACTCTGAATCCGCCGGTATCGTTGGTGTAAACAGGAAAGGACAGGTTTTGGCTGTCAGCGTGGATGACAATACCATCATTCCATACCTTATGGAAAACCCTGCCAATAGCCAGCTCGCTTACAAGCTTGCTTCAAGGGCCAGCTTACCGGGAGCTGACCACCTCTATCAGCAGCAGTTCCAGAATCTCCTCGGGGCGCAACAGTATGTGGAAGCTGCTAAAGTTGCCGCAAACTCGCCGCGTGGCTTCCTACGGACACCGCAAACCATTGAGCAGTTCAAGCGTGTTCCTCAAGAGCCCAACCAGCTATCCGTGATTCTTCAATACTTTGGCATGCTTTTGGATAAGGGCGGCTTGAACAAATACGAGACCTTGGAATTAGTTCGGCCCGTTCTGATGCAGAACCGAAAGCATCTCCTCGAAAAATGGCTCAAGGAAGACAAGCTCGACTGCTCCGAGGAACTTGGCGACATTGTTCGACCACACGATGTAAACATAGCTTTGCAAATCTATCTCAAAGCTAACGTGCCCGGAAAAGCCATTGCGGCACTGGCAGAGTCTGGACAGTTTGACAAGATCTTGCCTTATGCTAAGCAAGCCGGCTATACACCGGATTTCAATGGTCTACTTCAGCATGTCGTCCGCATCAATCCGGAGAAGGGAACCGAATTTGCCACGGCACTGGCAAAGGACGAAAATGGTCCACTCATTGATATTGATCGCGCGGTTGACGTCTTCCAATCCCAGGGAATGATCCAGCAAGCTACTGCTTTCCTGTTGGACGTGCTTTCCGCAAATCGGCCTGAGCAAGGGCACTTGCAGACGAAATTATTGGAGATGAACCTGCTTAATGCTCCACAGGTGGCTGACGCCATCCTCGGCAATGACATGTTCTCACATTATGACCGTCAACGCATTGCAAAGCTCTGCGAGGGCGCTGGTCTAGCTGCAAGAGCTTTAGACCACTACGACGATCCTGCCGATATCAAGCGCGTCATTGTCCAAACCGATAAGATTTCCGAGGAATGGCTTATCAACTACTTTGGAAAGCTCACGGTCGAGAACTCTCTAGACTGCATGAACGAGATGCTGCGAGTCAACATTCGGCAAAATCTACAGGCTGTGATCCACATTGCCCAGAAGTATTCTGATCTGCTGGGAGCGAATCGTATCATCGAGCTGCTCGAAAAGTATCGAACTGCCGAAGGTCTTTATTATTATCTTGGAGGCATCGTAAATATCACTGAAGACAAGGACGTCACGTTCAAATACATTGAGGCTGCCACACGAATGAACCAAATGAACGAAGTCGAACGCGTCTGCCGGGATAGCAACGCGTACGATCCAGAGAAGGTGAAAAACTTTTTGAAAGAGGCCCGTCTCACTGAGCAACTGCCCCTCATCATTGTTTGCGACCGCTTCAATATGATCCATGATTTGATTCTCTACCTATACCAGCAACAGCAATTCAAGTCGATCGAGGTCTACGTCCAACGAGTTAATCCATCGCGCACTCCGGCTGTCGTCGGTGGATTGCTGGACGTTGACTGTGAAGAGAGAGTAATCAAGGACCTGCTGGCATCTATAAGCCCACAATCAATTCCCATCGATGACCTCGTCTCCGAGGTAGAATCGCGGAACCGTCTGAAACTCTTGCTCCCGTTCCTTGAAGCCACGCTAGCAAGTGGAAATCAGCAACAAGCTGTCTACAACGCTCTTGCCAAGATCTACATCGACTCGAACAATAATCCGGAGAAATTCTTAAAGGAGAACGACCAGTACGATCCGCTAACTGTTGGTAAATACTGCGAAAAGCGTGATCCGAACCTGGCATACATAGCTTATCGGAAGGGACGAAATGATCTTGAGCTCATCAGCATCACGAACGAGAACGCCATGTTCCGCGCGCAAGCCCAGTATCTCCTTGAGCGTGAGGATCTTGAGATCTGGGAGTACGTTCTCAGTCCGAATAATATCCACCGGCGATCAGTTGTTGACCAGGTTATCTCCACGGGGGTCCCCAGCTCAAACGATCCAGAAAAAGTTTCTGTTGCTGTCAAAGCATTCATTCAAAGCGATATGCCAACCGAGTTGATTGAGCTACTCGAGAAGATTATCCTCGAGCCTTCAAGTTTCAGTGATAACTCAAGCTTGCAAAACCTCCTCATGCTTACTGCAGCCAAGTCAGATCGAGGTCGATTGATGGGGTACATTAACCAGCTATCAGCATACACGCCTGAGGACATCGCCGCGCAATGCATCGAGCTTGGCATGTATGAAGAGGCTTTTGAGATTTTCAAAAAGGACAACAGGCATGCTGAGGCTATGGACGTTCTTGTCAATCATATCGTCAGCATTGATCGAGCTTTCGACTATGCAGAGCGCGTCGACACCCCAGATGTTTGGAGCAAGGTTGCCAAGGCACAATTGGATGGCCTTCGTGTGACTGATTCCATAGACTCTTACATCAAAGCGCAAGATCCCTCGAACTTTAGCGAAGTCATTGACATTGCTACCCATGCTGGCAAGGATGACGACCTTATCAAATATTTGCGCATGGCTCGGAAGACCCTCCGCGAACCTGCTGTCGACACCGCGCTCGCATTTTCCTTCGCTCGCACGCAACAGCTGTCCGAACTCGAAGAATTCCTGCGTGGTCCCAATGTTGCTGACATTGAAGCTTCAGGTGACAAGGCGTACGAAGAGGGCTACCATGAGGCTGCCAAGATCTTCTTCACCAGCATCTCCAACTGGGCTAAGCTGGCAACTACTCTGGTCCACCTGGAGGACTACCAGGGTGCTGTCGAATGCGCTCGTAAGGCCAACAGCGTCAAGGTCTGGAAGCAGGTCAACGAAGCGTGCGTTGCCAAGAAGGAGTTCCGCCTTGCTCAGATTTGCGGTCTGAGCCTCATCGTCCATGCCGAAGAGCTCGCAGACTTGGTCAAGCAATATGAACGTCAAGGTTACTTTGACGAGCTTATCTCCCTTCTCGAAGCCGGTCTAGGTCTCGAACGTGCACACATGGGCATGTTTACTGAGCTGGGCATCGCTTTATCCAAATACCACCCTGAACGAGTTATGGAGCATCTTCGCTTGTTCTGGTCTCGCATCAATATTCCAAAGATGATTCGGGCATGTGAGGAGGCTCATCTTTGGCCAGAACTCGTCTTCTTGTACGGTCACTACGATGAATGGGACAATGCGGCTCTTGCCATGATGGAGCGTGCATCAGACGCTTGGGAGCACCACTCGTTCAAGGATACTATCGTCAAGGTTGCCAACCTGGAAATCTACTATCGCGGCCTTAATTTTTACCTGGAGCAACAGCCATCACTCCTCACCGACTTGCTGCAAGCACTCACACCACGCATTGATGTCAACCGCGTTGTACGCATGTTCGAGAAATCCGACAACATCCCGCTCATTAAACCTTTCTTGCTCAACGTCCAGACGCAAAATAAGAAGGCTGTCAACAATGCTATCAATGATCTGTTGATTGAAGAAGAGGACTACAAAACTCTTAGAGACTCGGTCGAGAATTACGATAATTACGATCCTGTCGACTTGGCACAGCGACTAGAGAAGCACGATCTGGTTTTCTTCAGACAGATTGCTGCAAACATCTACCGCAAGAACAAGAGATGGCAGAAGTCGATCGAGCTTTCCAAGCAAGACAAGTTGTACAAAGATGCCATTGAGACTGCGGCCATATCCGGGAGATCCGACGTTGTGGAGGAGCTATTGCAATATGTGAGTCTATCCGTCCTGCTAATACTCTGCTTTTAAACTAATCCGTCATCTAGTTTGTTGGCATTGGTAGTCGCGAATGCTACGTTGGTATGCTTTACGCTTGCTATGACCTCATTCCTCTCCACACTGTCATGGAGCTATCATGGCGCAACGGTCTCACGGACTTCACCATGGTGAGTTGTTCTGCACTGGGGTATCATGGAATAAGGCTAACACTAATGCGCAGCCTTTCATGATCAACTACATGGCACAGCAGTCAGCAACGATTGAGCAACTCAAGAAAGACAATGAGGAACGCAATGCCAAGGAGGCGTCCCAAAAGAAGGAAGAAGACAATACACCAATTCTTGGCGGATCCCGTTTGATGCTTACCCAAGGCCCGGTGAATAATGCGCCAAGCCCGGCACCGTATGGCCAAGTCAACGGGATTGCGCCCCAGCCGACCGGCTACAGAGCGTTTTAGAGTTGGAGACGTAGTAATGTCTTGAGGATGGGACTTCTAGGAAACAGATGCTGGTAGTTTGCTCCAATTCCCCTTTTATTTCCCCCTTTTCGACGGCTTCCGGGACTGGGCGGAAGCTGACGTGTATTTGTCCGAATTTGAAACTTATTGCTTGTTGCATGGCGCTACTTGTGCCTTACCCCGTAAAAGGATGTCGAAAGATGGACGGGGTTTTCGTGTACTCTAGATATGAAATTCTGTGTTCAATTTGATGCCATTATACCCTGGACAAGGTCTCCTACTGCGACGCCGGTGCGTCATGATGATGCGCGCAAAATAGCTCAAGTAGCGACGCTACCGCGGGAGATGGGTGATCTCCGACGTGGATTATGTACCTGCAGATGGCTTCCCCAACAGCAGCAGCTCTGAGACGCTTGGCTGGGCTGGACTGTCTTATCGAGCTCCGCCGCCAAGAGGAGTTGCGGAAGCGACCACGATTCGAGAAACGGCTGCAGCCGGCGACTTGGCGGTGAGCCTGATCTGCTCTGGCCAAGATTGTAGCGGACTAGCTTTTCAAGAGCCCCGACAGCCCGTAGGACATTAGTTTGGCAGCACGGGAATAAGAGTCGGTACAGCAGAAGGACGATATCGAAGTGTAGAGGTGATTTGGGACGAAACTCGATCGGGAGGGCCCCCTTACGTCTTCAAGTTGATTGTTGGAGAAAACTCCGACGCTGCCGAGGATGCTGGTGAGGAGTAGAAGGGGATGATACATAAAGCGTGGTGTTCTGCTTTGGCTGGTGGGGCACTGAGCTCCCCCCAAGCTTCAACCTTGTTCATCAGCTGGCGTCACTGGCGCGGGCTCAGATACATGGAAAAGCAACGCAGTCCGTCAACAAACCGATAACGCTTCCCCCTCGCCCACGATGCAGTCCGTCTTCTGAGCACTTCCCGACTCTTCTATGATTTTCGGTCTCAATTGACAGATTTTCAGCCCTGTGACACCTGAAACCGTTGTCTTCGGGTTCGCGGAGGGGCAATCCCGCATCCCGCAAATTCCTCCAACGTGTTGTGTACACGGTCAGCCCAGCTACTAAGAACACATAGCCTCTAGCCTTATCGGAGAAAGAACTTCTGAGAATCTGTTGTATCCTTGACCAATCCCTCAAAATTTCTTCAGAATTGCCATTGCTTAAGAAATTTCAAATCTTCTCTAATCCAATCCTTCAATCTCCACCCCACCTAGATTCATTCCCTCTCCTTCGTCCACCATGACGGACATATCTACAGATGCCCGCACCTCGCAGAGTGGAGTTGCTGAGGATCATGATGATCATCACCATATCCACCGGGACTCTGTCCACCAGCGTCTTCGAGCAAATAGCTCGATCATGCAATTGAACAAGATTCTGGGTACGTATCTTTCTCCTTGCGTTATCTCGCTCCCGGAAAAGATGGGTCTCCACTCAACTCCACAAAAACGAAAGGACGACCTACAAGAAATCTTTAGAATGAGAAACCCGTACTGATAAAATCCGCCTTTGCTCTTCAGTGGCCAACCGCGGCGAAATCCCCATCCGCATCTTCCGAACCGCGCACGAGCTCTCCCTCCAAACCGTCGCCGTCTTCAGCTACGAGGACCGGCTCTCGATGCACCGCCAAAAGGCGGACGAGGCCTACGTCATCGGCCGGCGCGGCCAGTACACGCCCGTGGCGGCCTACCTCGCCGGCGACGAGATCATCAAGATCGCCAAGCAGCACGACGTCAACATGATCCACCCGGGCTACGGCTTCCTCAGCGAGAACGCCGACTTCGCCCGCAAGGTCGAGCAGGCCGGCTTGATCTTCGTCGGACCCACGCCGGACACGATCGACGGCTTGGGCGACAAGGTGAGCGCGCGCCGGCTGGCGCAGAAGACGGGGGTGCCGTGCGTGCCGGGTACGCCGGGGCCCGTGGAGAAGTTTGAGGAGGTCAAGAGTTTTACGGATCAGTATGGGTTTCCGATCATCATCAAGGCGGCGTTTGGCGGCGGTGGACGTGGTATGCGGGTCGTTCGTGACCAGGAGACGTTGAAGGACTCGTTTGAGCGGGCGACGTCCGAGGCCAAGTCTGCGTTCGGCAACGGCACCGTCTTTGTGGAGCGCTTCTTGGACAAGCCGAAGCATATTGAGGTCCAGTTGTTGGGTGACAATCACGGTAACGTAGTGCATCTGTACGAGCGTGATTGCAGTGTCCAGCGTCGGCATCAGAAAGTCGTTGAGCTCGCACCCGCAAAGGATTTGCCCGTGGAGACGAGAGATTCAATCCTGAATGATGCCGTGAAACTGGCGAAATCGGTTAACTACCGGAATGCGGGTACAGCTGAGTTCTTGGTGGACCAGCAGAACCGATATTATTTCATCGAAATCAACCCCAGAATGTAAGTATTGCACACTTACAAAAGTTTGGTGGGTGCTAATCAAACCTGTAGTCAAGTTGAGCACACGATTACCGAAGAAATCACGGGCATTGACATTGTTGCTGCTCAGATTCAAATCGCTGCCGGCGCGTCTCTGCAACAGCTCGGCCTGACCCAGGATAAAATTTCCACGCGTGGTTTCGCCATTCAGTGTCGTATCACCACTGAGGACCCCGCCAAGGGTTTCTCGCCTGATACGGGAAAGATCGAAGTCTACCGATCCGCTGGTGGCAACGGCGTCCGTCTTGATGGTGGTAATGGGTTCGCTGGTGCCATCATTTCTCCCCACTACGATTCCATGTTGGTAAAATGTACGTGCTCTGGGTCGACCTATGAGATTGCTCGGCGGAAAATGTTGCGTGCACTGGTCGAATTCCGAATTCGCGGTGTTAAGACGAATATTCCTTTCTTGGCTTCCTTACTCACGCACCCTACGTTCATTGAAGGAACCTGCTGGACAACCTTCATTGATGATACTCCGTCGCTCTTCACTCTTGTTGGCAGTCAAAATCGTGCACAGAAGCTCCTTGCTTACCTTGGTGACCTTGCTGTCAACGGCAGTCAAATCAAGGGCCAGATAGGCGAGCCCAAGTTCAAGGGTGAAATCATCATGCCTACACTCAAGACTAAAGAAGGCCGCACAGTCGATTGCACCGAACCAAACAAGAAAGGTTGGAGAAATATCATCGTCGAACAAGGACCGGCTGCATTTGCCAAGGCTCTCCGAAAGAACGAGGGTATGGTAATCATGGATACCACCTGGCGTGATGCTCATCAATCGCTCCTGGCCACTCGTGTCCGAACAGTAGATCTCCTTAACATCGCCAAGGAGACAAGCTATGCCTACGGCAATGGAATCTTAGAGTGCTGGGGAGGCGCTACATTTGATGTCGCAATGCGCTTCCTCTACGAGGACCCTTGGGACAGGCTGCGCAAGATGAGGAAGCTCGTACCCAACATCCCTTTCCAAATGCTCTTGCGTGGAGCTAATGGCGTTGCGTATTCCTCGTAAGTCATCACCATCCAAAATTCCTGACGTGTTTTCGAAGTACTAACCACCATAGTTTACCTGACAACGCCATCTATCATTTCTGCGAACAAGCAAGGAAATGTGGTGTCGACATCTTCCGAGTCTTTGATGCGTTGAACGATGCCGACCAGCTTGAAGTTGGTGTCAAGGCGGTTCTGAAAGCCAATGGCGTGGCAGAAGGCACCCTCTGCTACAGCGGTGATATGTTGAACCCCAAGAAGAAGTACAACCTTCAATATTACATGGAGCTTGTGGACAAGATTGTCGCAATGGGTGCTCACATTATTGGCATCAAGGATATGGCTGGTGTGCTCAAGCCCAAGGCCGCAACGCTGCTTGTTGGCTCCATCAGAAAGAAGTATCCCGATATTCCTATCCACGTCCATACCCACGACTCCGCAGGTACTGGTGTCGCAACTTATGTTGCATGTGCCGAAGCCGGTGCCGACGCCGTTGATACCGCGACCGACAGTATGTCTGGCATGACCTCTCAACCCAGCGTCGGAGCCTTGCTCGCGTCTCTCGAAGGAGGCAAACATGACCCAGGCATGGACCTCGACCAAGTCCGCGCCATCGATAGCTACTGGGCTCAACTCCGGCTCCTCTACTCCCCCTTCGAGGCCGGCCTCACGGGTCCCGACCCCGAAGTCTACGAACACGAGATCCCCGGTGGCCAGCTCACTAACCTCATCTTCCAAGCCTCCCAGCAAGGCCTCGGCGAACAATGGGCCCAAACCAAGAAAGCCTACGAACAAGCCAACGACCTGCTCGGCGACATCGTCAAAGTCACCCCGACCTCCAAAGTCGTCGGCGACTTGGCCCAATTCATGGTGTCCAATCAACTCACCCCCGACTCCGTCCTCTCTCGCGCCGAATCCCTCGACTTCCCGTCCTCCGTCCTCGAATTCTTCGAAGGCCTCATGGGCCAGCCATACAAGGGCTTCCCCGAGCCCCTGCGCAGCCACGCGCTGCGGGACCGGCGCAAGATGGACAAGCGTCCCGGGCTATACCTCACGGCCATGGACCTCGACCAGGTGCGGCGCGACCTCCGGGCCAAGTACGGCCACGCCTCGGAGACGGACGTCGCCAGCTACGCCATGTACCCGAAGGTCTTCGAGGACTACAAGAAGTTCGTGGCCAAGTACGGCGACCTCAGCGTGCTGCCGACCAAGTACTTCCTGGCGAAACCCGAGATCGGCGAGGAGTTCAACGTCGAGTTGGAGAAGGGCAAGGTGCTCATCTTGAAGCTGTTGGCGGTCGGGCCGTTGAGCGAGCAGACGGGGCAGCGGGAGGTGTTTTATGAGATGAATGGGGAGGTTAGACAGGTTAGTGTGGATGACTTGCATGCGGCGGTGGAGAATAAGAGTCGGCCGAAGGCGGATCTGGGTGATACTAGCCAGGTTGGCGCGCCGATGAGTGGAGTTGTAGTTGAGGTGCGCGTGCATGAGGGCGGTGATGTTAAGAAGGGTGATCCGATTGCTATTCTGAGCGCGATGAAAATGGTGAGTTTTTCTTCTACCCTCTCTTGGATTTTACGGAAGGGAGGAATGCTAATCAATTTTGGTAGGAAATGGTCATCAGTGCCCCGCATTCGGGCAAGATTGGTGGGTTGGAAGTCAAGGATGGAGATTCGGTGGATGGACAAGACCTCATCTGCAAGATTACAAAGTAAAAGTAGCGAGATGATTTAGAATTAGGGTTCGATTGAGGAAATATATCTACTATACTAGTCTGGTACTCAGAGATTATTGTGCTAGAATTGGTGGTCGTGTATCTCTCAATCAAATAGCTCCAAAACTAGATACGACTCTATCTGTTGGTATCTGAGACCCATGGCGTACGATTTCTTCAATATCTAAATATTGCTTGAGTCTAATAGCCAATGCTAGCTACAAGAATGTTTGAAGTCCTTGCCGCAGCTTTCTCATAACGATAGGCACTGCTTTTCTTGAAAAAGCAACTGATCTGATATTTCATTGGATATCCAGAGTTTTCCAAGCTCGGAGGAGATCCCGCAAGAGGCAACCCTTCATAGAATATCTATACATTTCAGGGGAACCGTGATACCGTATGGATATCAAGAATATTCAGCTAATTCAAAAAGCACCATAATAATGGAAAATACCATCATGCACCTTAAAAGAGCGTAGTAGTTGGAGTTCTATCTAAGAAGATTTGCTTGTTTACGTGGTTTCTCCCTGGTCTTATCCCATAATCAAATTGGGTCCTCAGTCCTTTCATACAATGTCGTACATACCTGGCCAGGTTTTCTAAAACTGTTTAGTAAAGCTAACGGTCGGTTGTTGACAATCTGAGTCCAGCCTTGCTGGGGACCGCGGCTAGTCGAGTTTTGTCCAGGTGAGAATGGCCAACCATCGCTAGAGGGTGTATTCTCCAGGCAGAATTCTCAGTAGACGAACTGACACGATTGGATTTAACATCCACAAAACTCAATATTTACAATGTTTAGACAGTCTGGAACTTCCTTACATCTTAAAAATTACGTCGACAATGTGCAGCTTATTAATCAGAGACTATTCTGCCGCCCTTCATTTTCTCGCTTTGCCAGAATAGCTACTTATCCACTCTCCCCTCAGAGGGTTTACGAATGCAGCGTTGAGGCAGAAGACCCAGATGATTACTTCAGGGGGCTGTACTTCCCAGTAGGCCTTGGAAACACATTTAAGCGCGACCGATACCAGGTCCTGCACAAGCTTGGATGGGGCGGATACGCGACAGTCTGGTTGGCAAGAGACACCTGGTATATGATATCACCTCACCGCATTGTAATCTAGCTGCGCTGCTCACTGCTTCAAAATAACAGGACGAAGTCTAATGTGGCCTTGAAAATCATTCATGTGGATGCCGGCGCTAATGAACATAAGATGCTGCACCATCTACGCGATTCTCCCATCGCTCATGCTAATATAGCACATCCAGGGCGCAAAAATGTAGTGCAACTACTGGATGACTTTGACCTTGGTGTGTCGCATAAGTGCCTGGTTCTGGAAGTCATGGGGATGAATGTTCAGTCCCGGGCCGACGAGTGTCCGGCGCGTCGTCTACCAGGTAGTACTGCAAAGGAAGTGATTTATCAGATCGCCTTGGGATTGGATTATCTTTGGAAATGCGGCGTAAGTCACGGAGGTAAATACCGGACTCTAAAGCTCATTTGATATTTACTAACAAAGCTGAACTCCTTGAGATCTACATGGAGGGAATGTTCTTTTTACAGCTCCCACGATATCTACGTTGTCCGAGGAGCAAATTAGATCATCCCTTAGGAAGCCAGAAGTAGGTACTGTTCAGCGGCGAGATGGGGCCCCAGGCGGGCCTCCAATACCCACCTATCTGGTTAGACCAGCGACATTCTGCGGCAGCGATAGAGAGGTTAGAATCGTGGACCTGGGAAGAGGTAAAATCAAAATCCTAATTAGCAGAAATCTAGCAAAAAGCTAACATGAAAAAAGCATTCTTTCACAATAATCCGCCCAAGGACCTCCACACACCTTGTCACATGCTTGCACCAGAGGCTCTTTTTGGTCAGCCATTAAGCCCCTACGTGGACATGTGGAGTATGGGCTGCCTGGTAGGTAATATACATTAGCTACAAAGTAGTAAACTCACACAGAGACTACAGTTATTTGAGATTGTAACAGGCAGGACATTTATCGACTCAATCCTCGGAGATAGACTCAGCACTATAATAGGAATCAGGGGTCGCATGGATACTTGGATTGAATTGGATTGGATATGGATAATCCATGCATGAATTAATCCGAATTAAGGATAGTTATTCATAGGTCCCTTGATCGCCATCGCCACCCTAGTCGAATCGCCGATCCAATCGCGTCACTAATCCTAAATAGATTGTACGAAGCAAAAATTGTAGCAAATAGTAAATATTTAGCAAAGTATTTAACAGAGCACCTAGTAGAGTATCTAGCAGAGTATCTAGCAAAGTATCTAGCAAAGCATCTAGCAGAGCATCTAACAAAGCATTTAGTAGAGCACCTGGCAGAGCATCTAGCAGAGCATCTGATAGAGCACCTAGCAGAGCATCTAGCAGAGTATCTGACAGAGTATCTAGTAGAGTATCTAGCAGAGCATCTAGCAGAGCATCTAGCAGAGCACCTAGCAAAGTATCTAGCAGAGCACCTGGCAGAGCACCTAACAAAGCACCTAGCAAAGCATCTAGCAGAGCATCTAGCAGAGCACCTAGCAGAGCACCTAGCAAAGCACCTAGCAAAGCACCTAATAGAGCTCTACTCGCTGCTCTATTCGCTGCTCAATTTGCTGCTCTATTCGCTACTTGATTCGCTGCTTCATTTGCTACTTGATTCGCTGCTCCATTTGCTGCTTGATTCGCTGCTTGATTCGCTACTTGATTCGCTACTTGATTCGCTGCT